>OY776305.1:19861500-20381840 GCA_963675345.1 Trididemnum clinides
CCACTCAGGAAACCTGTAAATACTATTTTTTAAGTCGTTTGGTATGATTCCAAATGGATATGAACTTCAGGTCTACCAACTGCGAAGTGAGCGCTCTAATCACTATGCCGTCGCACAAGCAAGAGAGATATCACTTTAAGCTCTTTGATATTTTAAGCAAAGCAAAGATGTTTTTTTGTTTTTTGCTTGTGTTTACTCCTCCGAAATTGCTGCGCATACAATTATCAAACTGAGTATGATTGATCACCATTCAAGGGTAAGTGTAATTAGACTATGGTGAAGTCGTGCTGACGCCAAATCTAAATGTGTATGGTTTTCTCTGTAGGTGCGTAGGTACGCACTCCTTAACTCCTGCGCAATTACTGGGCGTCCACACATCAACTTTGGCACGATTGATTGTCGCCCAAATGCGCTATCACAAGGGGGTTAGTGACGTCTTGATGATCTCACAACCAAAAATAAGTTTTTCATTTTGCATTTTTTGACAAAGGAAAACGGTTTATACTCAAATGTAACCCTCCCCCTAGCTTACCAACAAGCAAAAATTTCTTTACTTTGAAGTGTAAGATGACGTTACAATTAACGCTTATGGTAAATATTGTTGTTTTTATATTTTCAAAAGTATTGACCGTAGAAACGCGATTAATTGCTTTTGGAGACCACATTAACAATGTACTTTCAATGAAAAAAATTATGCATCGATTTGAGCTGAATTGACAATGCAAATGGAGATTATTTTTATTTTTGAACGCTTTTTTTCTTTTTTTAAAAAACTTAAAAATGTTGTCTGCTTTGTCGTAATGC
The DNA here is from genome assembly GCA_963675345.1 of Trididemnum clinides. NCBI lineage: Eukaryota > Metazoa > Chordata > Ascidiacea > Aplousobranchia > Didemnidae > Trididemnum > Trididemnum clinides. Next base: position 19,862,305 of record OY776305.1, read on the forward strand.
CGTCTGGAACATCGTAATGAAAACAGCTGGAGGCAGCACTGCGTCTAAAGCTGTTATTCACTGTCATTTTAAAAGCAATTAACTGATATGCTGTTTGTTGAAGAGGAATGATACATTACGGCATTAACATACTGGTAGGCCGAAAAAATCAATTTTCTAGTAATGTAATGGCAAGTCAGAATACCTTTGTACAGTCATGTCGCAAGTTTGACTAACCTCAATTTCTAGGACAGATTTATAAAGCGTAGCAAAGACCAATAAATTGGCGAGTTTGTATGGGAAATGTTTTTTTGTTTATTTGCCATATTTACTTGCGGAATCACAAAATTTATTGATATGCTATTGACTTGAAGCGCGCTATTTTGCCTCCAGCTGTCACCTTTTGCTCGTTCTACTTGTGCAGTTGTAGCGATTGCATTACTTTGTTAAGCAGAGAAATTTATTATCTAGTGTCAATAAAATGATTATGTTTTGTTAGGTAGCTTTGTTAAGCCCATTGCTTTGTTAAGTAAAATTTGTTATTTTGTGCTCATATGAAGATTATGTTTTACAGATTTATGTCTTTGTTTAAGTTTAATAAAGCTTATTTTGCAAACTTCAGATCAATTATCTGCGTCCTAGCACAAAAACTTGGCCTAACTAACTTAATTGAAATACCGCAAGTGCTTGACTTCAAGTTAGCTCACACTTTCCTGGCTACGATTATGCTTGACTTTTAGTTAGTTTGCCCTTTTCCATGCTGCATTTATAACGAAACCATGCAACAAACGCATTGCCAGAGACTTTGGATCTCACAGTTTCTACAATTGCAAAAAAGTCATATTGTGGCAATTGGACCCAAAATGTAATAACTTGTTTCAGTAAATAGATATTATTCACTTTGGCTCCCTCCCACAACTTCAAATATATGCTTCCGCACACTTCAAGCCTTATAGTAACAAAAAATTTGTTAGATCGGTGGCTGTTTCGATAGTGTAATTCTAGGTCTTTACGTAAGTACACCTATACTCCAAACAGGGCAAGTAAGACTTTGCGAGGGACTCTAAAATCCTAGGAAGAAAAAATAGCTGCTATGCGCAACACCTATGATGTTTTTTAATTCGACTTCCTTTTAAAAAATAGTACTTTTGATCTTGGAACGACAATTGGCAATGTAAACAAAATATTGACTTTACTTTTTTCTTCTCACAGGTACCCGTTGGATAAAGCCGACGCAGCCGGATGAACCAATATTTTTAACTCCGACATTACAGATGAGACCCTGCTGACGAAGCCGGAAGAGTCGATTAGTATAAAAATAAGATCAACTCCTGCGTTTATAAGAATACTTTCATTGCAATTAGTGAGATTACCTCTTGTTTCCAGATTGAGAAAAGATAAAATTTTATTTCTTTCGCAGAAACAATGTCTTGATAAAAACATATCAATCGGACTCTATTGAATTGGTAGCAATAATGATTTCGAACCCGTGATTCCACCAGTTATTTCAAACACAGATTTTTGGTGACGGGAGATTCTGTCTGATAATACCGTATTCACCAACTTGATTGCCGAAGCACGTCAATTTGCCAAGCAACTATATCACGCGCATGCTGCCTACTAATGCTACGTTGATAGCCTTTAGCCAGAATATATGATCACGACGGGTAGACTTCACGACGAGTGGACTTCTCGACGCCAACACCTGCCTGCCACATAAAGACGGTAATACTCTTGTTAAGCGCCTTTCTTTCGGTACAACCAGCAAAAATAAAGTAATGTACCTAATAGTTCATTGATGAATGCTTTTTAACTTTGCTTTGTGTAATAAAAGCAAAGGTCAGTAACACATGTCAATGCAACAGATGCTGACACGAACTGTTTCCTACTTCCAGTTAGCGATGCAGGACATCTTATATTTATTGATAAAATATCAATAAATGTAATACAAAACAGTAGATATCAGCGATGCGTAACTGAACCGATGCACGATTGTGATTACAGATGTAAGTTGGTTTTTACTAGTCTTTTTCATTTTCAAAAACATTTTATTTAAAAGCATGGCTTAGAAAAGCGTTGATTTGACACAGTCTAGCGTATTATAATTTAGCTGCCTATAAAGTTTTGGGGATTTGATGCCATAATTTCATTTAGAATTGCAAATTTATTTAAACGTTACTTTTATACTGAGTTAAAATCGATGACCTCACGAGCAAAACGCTGCGTTTCTTTTCTCGTTTTGGTCAAGCTCTTACTCTTTTTCAGCTACTTTTTGGTACCATTGCAATCGTGCTAAATAAATTTCAAAATTTTCTCACCAATTTATATTAAAGTTACCATTTGCCTAGACAAAAAATAACCGCTCTGTTTTCCATTGGCGACAAACTTAAAAATTAACAACGAAGAGGTGCTTGGCTGATAAATCGTCTTTGATGCCACACAAAATATTCAATTACAAAAGAAACTACATAAACTATTGCTCATTTTTTACAGAATTTGCTTGTAAAATTTTTAGCAACGATGATGTGCTTAACTGATCAATTAAATTGCTGCTTTTTTTGAAAAGGGCATTTCATTTAAAAGTTGGAGCTGTTCTTACTGAGACGTTTTGTGTTTGAGTAGAATTGACGACTTTGAAACCTCAAGTTCAATAATTTTTAAAATGGCAATTTTTCTCCACGTGGTGTTTAGTATATTAGGCCTAAAATGTATTTTAGTGTTCGCAAACAATCAGATCAAATATTTTACAAAAAAACTGTTTAATATATTAGTAATCAACAATGCTATTTAAAAACAAAATTTTCAATGTTTTAAAGTAACTCTATTTTCGTATTTAACACTTGATTAAATATACAAAAATACTGACTCTTGAAAAGCTTTACCTGTCTTGCTACTGATGATCACTGTACCAACTTTTTACTCATTAGTTTAGCCTGCCCATTGTCACAAAAAAAATCAATGCTTTTTTTCACAATGGCCTATTTTTGACTTATAAAGAGCAATGATCAAACCTAATTTCTTTCCTTGTGGTTTTCGGAAATTGTTGCCTTAATATAAATTTTAGTGTTCCTTAAATGTACAGTCTAATAGAAATGTGCTGGAGAGCAAGTTTTTTTAATACCTTGATGTCCAATGAAACTTTATTGCATAGGGTATCCGGAAGGGCCGCATATTTTCGGTTGCCATATATTCGCCACCCAAGAAGTCTGCCGTATATTTTTTATTGCAATCTAATGAAATATCAGATTTCAAAGTTGCTGGCATTTTCAAAATTTTTATTCACTCTCACAAGTGTTTTTACTTCGGTAATTGAGATTGAGATTCAAGCAAATTTTTAAATGAGTGATTTTGTAAACTGTAAAATTGCAGCTTGATTAACTCCTTAATCATCTTTTTACAATGTTTTTGTGAAAACAGAATAAAAATTTTGTGACATGAAAGTGGAAGGCTGAATCAGTGGCGGCTCTTTGCTACATTGAATTGGGTGCAGACGTTTTAGATCTTGGTCATTTACATGTAATTTTTAACCATTGTGACAACTGGGGGCTCTGGCCACAGATCCAACCTGTGTAGTTAATTTTATTGGGCTTTGCGCTTCAAAGCACCGAAACAATAACATACGAGCATAGGTTGACAAAAATATTTTTTCTAAACCAACATGAGAATACATGTTACATGAGAATACAACATGAGAATACACGTTTTCTGATTAAATTTGAATGCTGATTTCAAATCTAGCGTTTGTACTGGCCCACCAAGTCTTGGAGTTATGAATGTATTTTCGAAAGGTAGAGCCAGGCTTTCTCTTATTTTATAGTGGAAAAGATATTCTACTGAGAATTGGGTTTTTAACAAAATATTCATATGAACGTTTTATTTAAGCAAATTGCATGTAAAAAACAACAAAGCATGTAAGCAATAAAATAAAATTATAATCAGATAGAAAAAAATAACACGATCCTATAATTATGGCCAAGAGAAATGCTGCTATTAATACAAGGTAGCATAATTAAAACTGTTTAGAACACAATCTAGATTTGCAAGCATGCGTCGGATTACCGCGGTACAACTTCCAACCACGATCTGCCGTCATGGACACATTCCAAAATCCTTGATAACGTGTTTCCACAAGTTAATTGTACAAATAAAACTTTTTGCTTAGCTCATCGCTCATTGCACCAAGGCTAGGTTGACGGGGAAAAACCAAGGTGTAAGTGAAGAAAATGCATCTTCAGAGACATAACATATTCTATTTTTTTGTAAGCTATAATCAGTTTTTCACTTCCAGCTTGAAATAAAGGCCTTGAATTGCCTTGAAATTGCCCAAAAGAGTAGAGCATAACCACTTAAACGCTTTCCAAGCCCCTAATTCAGAAAAAGTCAATGCATTTTTAAAGTATGGGTTTTTCAAAACTTTGCGAGTCTGAGGACTAACAAAAATTCCTTCTTTCAACTTGCCTTAATTTTGCTCGAGAAACTGCAAAAATATGTAAAATCGTTTAAATTGCATTTAACCTTTGCTTAAACAAAGTTTTTAATCAAATGTAGTTTGATGTGAATAAGTAGCATGAATACTTTTCGGGATTTACTTGCGCATAATACTTACCATTTTTTGTTTTAGATAGATGCGAATTTCGTGAAGGCTATTTTCTTTCCTCGCATTGGTTTGCGGTGACACTGCTGCCTCACTAACATAAAAAGCAAGATTGGTTAGTGAAGCCTCCTTGCTCAACCATCAATATGACAATGATCTCAAGGTCTAGACAAAGGCTCCTCTAGTAGTCAGAATAAAGAATGGCGTGAAGAAAAATTGAAATGCTGTTTTAAGACTCTTTTAAATGAACTGAATGTGTGATCGGAAAAAGGGGATTATATCGCCAATGTGTAGAAGAGCAGGTTTTAAGCTTCTTTTCGAAGAATCAATAAAAGTCGCCGTTCGTCTACGATGTGCACTAGACGAGACTTTGAAACAATTTTTTTATGTCTTGGCAATATTAAAGTGTTTCTTAATTCAAAACACATTATTAACATCTACCGTGTTCTGAAGAAGCTCCCCGGTAACTAAGGGGAGCGAAACGTTAAATTTGAATAATAAATTTGTCGAAAGAACGAAGTGATCTGATTGAAATATCGTTACACTCGACATACAAAGAATGCCTGCTATATTTAATATTAAAGTGATCGGAAAATCTTGAATCCAATACCTAGATCTCTCTTTTGCTTTTCGTAATAATTCACTAACATCACTCTCAAATAAATTTTGTTTTTGCTTCAAGAAATTCTGCTTTTTTCTTGGAAAGACTAGAGTCTTTTATTACTCGTAGATGATGCTGAGAAAATATGACGGGCGCTTTTTTTGCTCCAATGTACTCTAAATCTGAGGAGCTGAAAGTGAGCAACTCAAGAACATAGAAATCTTCAAAAGCACCGATTTCATCAAAACCAAGTCCATCTTTAGAAAGAACGAGTCATTTTCAAACAATTGTCATCTCTAAATTCCATTCTACAAATTGTTGTGGTTATGGTTTTGTACAGGAGTTGCTAGTTGCTAGTTAGCAATTTTCAAGGCAATCTCCTATTAAGAGGGATCTGTCTCCAGCATCAAAGTACAATAGAAAAATTTTGCTCAAAAATGATCACCAGGATCATACAGTACAATACAGCAATCTATTACATCATGCCAATAACCCGCGACCGGTTTCGACCTTATTGTGTCTCATCAGGCGGGTGTAAAAAACACTTAATAATAAACATGATGAAAAAACAAAATTTCCCATTGGGTGCAAAAAAAAAATGCAATACAAAACAATATGATACAGCAATACATATATCATGGGGGTCACATTCAAGGACACACACACACATGACATGGCTACAAGTCACATCGGTAAGCCCTAATAGGGGTGCAGGATTATTGTCAAGACTTATCATTAATACAGGAGTTGCTGGTTGCTAGTTAGCGATTTTCAAGGCGATCTCCTATTAAGAGGGAGCTGTCTCCAGCATCAAAGTACAGGGTGTTCCAAAAGTCTTGGGCACATTTTGACGTTGAAAGTGTCAAAAACTATTAAGCAAATAACAATGCATCTGATATATTCTGAAAGCTTGCAGTCTCAAGCTTTTTATAGAATGTTCAAAGATGTTCAATGTGAACACCGTTAGTCACACGCCACATATCAAGCCGATAGTCAAATTCCTGCTAAAATGCGTTCCAGCATTGTGTTGTCTATGGTTGCAAGTTGCAACAACTTCCGTAGCCTTAAGATTAGCTACATGTTTTGGAAGGGGGAGGCGCATAGACCAGTACTTTCACGAAACCCACAAAAAGAAGTCGTAAGATGTGACATCTGGAGACCTAGGATATCAGGGCAAGAGAACGCGATCATCAAGTGTCGCTGAATCAGATTTTGAAAGCTCAAGGACTCAAAACGCTTTTTCTGGTTGAGTGAAAGCCATTGGTGGATCTAGGTTATCTTAGTTATTTAAGCTACATGAAAAGATATGAAAAAATTATCAGCATGACAAAAAAACTCAATGAATTTAGCATTAAAATGACAACGGTTTCATTCAACTACCATTCATAGATCAGCAGAAATGAGGACTAGAAATGTTCCCAAGACTTTTGGAACACCCTGTATTTGGCTCATCGGGCAATGGCGTCATAAATTAAACCTGCAAAACGCGATTCAAGTCTACCTGAGAAAATATGTAAACAGAGAGCGGTTTGAGAAAAGTTTAAAATCGTTTGTTCATGAAATTTTAGCAAAGTTGTCTTCAATAAATCGAAAAATTTTCCTTGATAAATAGTCATTTTTGTAAAAATAAGTTTCAATCAAACGCTTGGAACCAGGTTTCAATCAAAATAGAATTAGTCAAAAAATCCAGATAAAATTGTTTTGCTTGATCCACTTAGAAATACTCTGATGCAGCCAAAAGTTCCCAAACATTTTGTGGATTGATGCAGAGTTTTCCGGTGTAAATGAAATTGATTAGCGATTCCAGAGAAGTCTCATTTATGCATTCACTTTTAATTTTTACGATATCGGGTTATTTTTCTTCCATCTCCTTCTCAAACATTGTCTTGAAGTACATTGAGTAGCATGACAGAATCAGTCGAGAAGCTCGAAAACTTTTTGCCAGCCTTTATACAGGGTGTCCACAAAGTCTTTAGACAATTTTTTTAATTCATTGAAAAATTTTCAAAAATGCTATCGAAATAATTCTTTTTGCATATTAATGAGTTGTTATTAAAGTTTTTGCAATATCACTTCTTTTTGTTTCAGAGATGAATTAGCTAAATAAAATAATTGATTTCCAAACCCCTTAAAAATGACTACTCCACAAGAAAAAGCGCAATGTGTTTCTTGGTTAATCAAAACGAAATCTGATATTCAAGCAAAAATAAATTTCATAGCTAAATATGTAAAACGAGCCCCAGCACGTCAGTCGATTCGCAATTGGCATAAGCAGTTTGTGGGAACGGGAGCGTTGCTACTAAAACCGAGGAGGAGATAGTCAAAAACTTCTGAAAAAGACATCGAGCTTATTCGTCAGTCATTTAGTCGTAGCCCAACAAAGTCCATCCGCGCTGCTTTCGTTCAGGCTACGTAAAAGATGTTGTGTACCGCACCAAAGTAAAAGATGTAAGTGACCTTAAGGAAAGAATAACTCCTGCCAAAAGAACTTAATATTACAAATATAAATAGGAAAGGAGCAGCGCCACATCGCACAATAGGCTTACCATTAAATAGTTTTATTTCTGTACTTGTAAAAGCGATCACCATTTCGCCGCTACAATCAGTTTTGATTGTGTTTCGATCCCTGTACCCTCACAAGTACCAGTATTAACGATAATTTGTCGTAAGATTCTTTGTGAGCATTGCCAGTCATGATTAAGAGAATGTAATGATCACAGTTTCGCGTACAAGAATTGTGAAAGTGCATAAAACTCATTAACTTTTCGTTATTGCTCACACAAGAGCCCAATGGATGAAGCCGGCGCAGCCGGTTGAACTGAAATACTAAACCCAACATTACTGATGGAAGGGCCCTGCCGGGCGACGCCGGCAAAGCCGGTTAGTACAGTATAAAGCAAAGATTTTTTTGCTGGATGCTGCCTGTTAAACTATTTTTCAATGAATTAAAAACCATAAACAAAACAATTAGTAAAACTGAATTTAGAGAGGATATTTTGTTTGAAAACAACTGACGGGCTTCTATTACAATGTGATAAATGACTTTGAGCGAAGGTAGAGCTGATTTTGTCGCTATGCCAGAAACAAGGTGAATAGCACAGCCAAAGAATTAAATACCACAAATATAAATACGAAATTGCCCGCATCAAATCGAAAGATAGGCTTAGCACTACATAGTTTATTCCCTTTTGGCCTTAACAACAAAACTTCATTACTACTTTTTGTTTCTGCTGTTGTCACAGCTGCTCGATATTCTTTATCCTGACGTTGCAGCAAGTTTCAGGCCGATATTTGTCAAACATGCCGACAACAAAGCTGAAATTTCTTAATTTGCTCACTGCATTCAGTTTAAGCAACTTTAACGTTGACATTATTAAAACTTTGAAACTGTGAAAAAATCGACAAACCTATTGTTTTTACCAGGAACTTTTTTGTATCTGTAATAGCGTGGCAAAAACTGTTTTTATCTTTTTTGAATAAAGTACTTAACAGCGCATGACTCCGGATAATTTGATGATACAATAGTTTCTTTAGCCATTATTTTTGGCTCTTCAGAAATGCACATCGCAGCAAGAAAAATAGAAGAAAAATTTCAGACCATTGTTTGGCGACAGTACAGTTGAACACATTTTAAAATTGTTCAAGCGTTATCTGGTTCAACAGGCGAAGTCGAGCTAACACCAAATATGGTTTTGAATATAATGACTACACCCTTCCGTACCTTGTTTCGTACAAATTTGTTTATAGGAAAATCAAGCTTGCTGTAATGGTATGTTGATGAATAGGAGGGAAATAGAGGAACGTGAAGATCCGATGCCTATTGATTAATAACGATATTATTATTGCTGTTGTTTTGTGGTTACGAGCTTAGGCCATTTCTTAGCCCATTGCTCTTGTTTTTACACCCCTTTTTTATTCATAACTTTTTTAATCAAAATCATTTTTTGAATCATAGTTTACTCTCATAAATTTTGGTGGTTAATTAATTAATTAATTAGTTATTGAAAAAGCTTCTTAAAAATAAGCTCGAGCTCGGTTGTCTAGTCCTGTTGAGATTGGGAATCCACGTCGATAACTCTTTGGCTCTGCCGTAAACTGCTATGTGAAGATGGGAGCACACCGTCAAGCGCTTTGCCAGAAGCTTTAAAATATTATATTAACGTTTACCAAGTATTCATTGAGCAAAACTTGTTTACAATTTGGATTTATGTTCTGAGATTGTGATGGTAACGTACCAAAGGGTTGGGAAAACTCGCAAGTTTTAGCTTATGACCAGGGCAAGTTTTTGTTGCACTAATAACTTGAAAGAATTGCATTTATTGTTAACGAAAGTTGCATTTATGCACAAGCATTTTAAACGACAGTGATTGCATCAAGCGATTTATTTACATATAATGCCAAATATTTGCAAACATTATTTGGGGAGAAATGGCGATCTTTTGCCAACAGTTTGCCTAGCATGCTAAAATTTCGCTCCACAGTCCATGAAGTTGCTTTGCAATTTAACAATTTGGCATACAGTTCTGGATTGATGTTTGGCCGGGTCATTTCCACAATTGCTTTCAGATCACTATTCAGTTTGAATTGGTGAGCCAAATACAAGTTTATTCCAGCTGGATCGCTGCCAAACTCAAATGCGTAACCTCTTTGATAGGCTTGAGCAACAGTATATTTTGTGCTTTCTGCTCTGTGTATTTCATCACGAGTTTAGTATATAACATTGATAAATTTCTCTTCGGCTTCTAGGAAGGCTTTCTGCCGCAACTGCTTCCTTTGCTTTCACCACTAACTGCCCTGTACCTTCGAAAGCATTAACAATCTCACAAACTTGCGGAAAGTTTTTTGCATAGTGTTCTGCTGCCTTCAACCAACTTCCCCATCTGGTGACTACGGGTTGCGGGGAACTGTTAATTGCTGAAAACTTTGCTCTTCGATCTTTATTTTTCACCACTGAAGCTTTTCCTGCAGAAATTAGTTTGTCAACATCCGCATAGTTAGCACGGATTCGTTCAGCTGCATCATGCAAACCATGAGCCACGCAGGTAATGTGAAAAAGTTTCGGATATGTTTGTTTAACCACACGACCTGCTGCTGTCATGTACCTGGCGGCAAAATAGCCACTGCCAAACAAAATTGTTCCTGTCTGTTTGGAGAGTGCGAATTGCATCATCTACGGCATGTACAACAGTTTGTTGATTTGGTGAAGCATCAAGAATCTTGCAATGCAACAGGTAAGTTATTTCTGGCTGTTCTATATCTCCGACTAGGGTGTTTACATATTTGGACCCTGAAATATCAGCTTCATTAATGACCATGAAAATGACCTTATCTGAAAGAATATTGCAAATTCGATTAACTTCACATTTCCCCATATCATCAATTCGTTTTTGGCATGCTGACTCGGATGGAGCTTTTTGACCAAGATATTTAAAAAGGGCCTGCTGGTCAGAATTGTTAAGTTTGTACAGGGGAATATCTGCTGAAAGGAAAGCAGCTGTCACTTTTCCAACATAATCATTCCAGTCAAAACTTGCTGATGATATGCTTAGCTGCTGCTGTCGTTACTGCGATATTGATGACAGGGCTTTGTGATGTTTTGTACTCTGACGATTTTTGTCTACTGAAAATTTCCTGTCATGCGACACAATTGTAGAGCATAGTGTACAGAACAATTTTCCTCGAGCAGTGGCCATGAATTCCGTAGGGTAGCGTACTTCGTAGGCTCTCACCTTGGAAAGTGACGATTGCGCTTTCTTTGGCATTCTCGTATAAATTTTTATAAATTCTGTTAAATAGTATTGATATAACACTAGTTCTTGTAAACATATATTATATCTAAAAATCAAAAACGACTGCCCTATTTCGTAGACTGCCATCCTAATCATATCAAGGTTATCGTTTCTTACTTGCAAAATAACGAATGCACTTTTGTAAGCACACAGTTTAACTAACGAAGCTATCTCAACAAAAGTTGACCTCCAAATACTAGACACAACCTATTTTCGTTTGTGCAGGCTTGGCTAAAAGCAAGTCATACTTCGACTTCTAATTGAGTTTGGGCACTGTCGTACTTAGGTAAGGTTGTAGAACTTCTAACTTGTAAGACGACTGTTACATCATAGATAACATTGAGACGCAGGTAATCCGTAACGTAGCTCTTTGTTATGCAAATCAAAGATAATAGAACTTTTCTGAAAATGTATACAGCATATTTTTTAAATCACACTTACATTTTGCGCCATACTTGACAATTTTGCAGTAAAAAGTTGCATGCAAAAAAGAAAAGAGTTGCAAAAAGTTGCAATCTAAATTTCGTAAAAACAGCTTAAAACATTGTACTACATAAATTCTTAGTACAGTATTTAGGAAGCTGTCTGAAGCTGTAAAAAAAGTTGCAAAGACTTGCCCTACTTATGACATTATGGTGATTTTCCATTGTTGCTTATCTGAAAGCTTTTAGAGAAAAAGAATGTTGTTTGTTGGTGTATACATGGCCGCAAACCATCAAAGCTAGAGAGAAAGAAAAAAGAAAATAGCTTGGTTGTGTTAATGTGTGTGTACGTTTGTTTATACGGAGAACAGTTGGTTGCTGTTGGAAACTCTTAAAGGCCCAGTGAAAAGGATAATTGTTGTAGGTAGTAGTGCAGTGAAGGGCAAAGTTTATTTGTGAACATATTTCTCGTTGTTTCGAACAACAATAGATGTAGATCTACAGCTGGTAGAAAAGATCAATGGTATTGGGTTGCCAAGTCTCAATCAAGCTGCCGTAAGGATAATTGTTAAAGTAATACATTGCCTCAATTATAAAATATTATTATTGATATGGAACCAAAATTCTATTGCGCGACAACTAGCTTACGTAAGAAGAAGGGCATTTCACCATGCATCCCTTTTAGGCTTAACAACAAAGCAAAACTATCAGTTTATTTTGCTTTTGTTCAAAACACCAGCTTAATTTATTTCGACGTCCCATCCTTCCACTGTTCATAAATCCTCGGTCCATTAATGCTTTTCTAACTTTTTCTGTGAACAATTGTTTAGCAGCATGAACTACTGCTATTTGGGCAACAACATTTTCTGCTGATTGAGTTTGCAACGATAACAGAAGTTCCTAATTCTTGACAACACAGAATCAGGCTTTTGATTTTTACAACAAGAAATTTGAAATACTGTAGTTATAACTACAAATTAAAAAGCGAGCTTGGCGATATTGTTGTATAAAGCAGAAATGTGCGCAAACCGAAATTTTGTGACCCACAAAATGTTGGTGATAATCAAATAATGTAGCTTGTGGCGCAAATTTAGTGTTGAACAATTGTAAGCCAGCGTCAAATCCTTTACAAAACGACCTCAAAAACAAATTTTATTCTTTGCAATTAGTATGATTCGCAATAAAACCAGTTTGATTATTTTATGGTAAGCGGTAACCAATGTTTGGTCGAAAATATAAATCCAACTCAAACGCGAAGTAAAGGTGTATGGGGAGTAAAATGTAGTAGGACTCCTCTCACCCGAAGTTCTTGCATTACATCGAAACATTAAGCTTTTAACAATTTACCCAAAATTATTCGCGCCATGGTGCAATTGTCCAAAACGATGATGATTTCTTTCGGTTTTTACTCAAATTTTAAACGTAAGATTTCATTTGCTTTTCCTTGAATTCTCATCATATTGAACAAAATTATTTGATTTACATGCTTAAGTATAAAATTAATTAGAAGTTGATTTGTAACAGAGGGAGAAAGGCAAATCATTTGTAACAGTGTTCAATTTGATTCCCCACATATGTTTGTGGCGGCACAAAGGCGATTGTTTCTCCAAGTAAATAGTTGGCTAGTTCAGCTGTGCCACTTCAAGTCATGCAAGCAGTAGACAACATCTTCGGTATAAATTTAAAAAAAAACTGGTGCTTTTAGGTTTATGAGTAATTTTTTATCAAATTTCCTAAGGGGCAAAATGATCAAAGATCAGGCGAATTTTTAAGTAGGTATTTAGTTATAACGAAGCTGACTTTCGCCTGCTGCAGGCAAGAACTTTAGCTTGCAAGCATGATTAAAGAGGCAGTTTCCTACATAATGACAACTGGTGGGGATTTGAGCCATGAGCATGTTATATGTTGGGCCATAGGCGCAAATTTTCCCAGTTATCAAAAATCAGTTATAATGTTTCTCAATTCATGTTAATCTTAACCACATGATTAAAGATTAACGTGACTAACAAAACTTGTTCAAGACTAACATTTCGCAGTTTTAAAAGTAAATTAGTCGTCCTTGTTCGTGGATATGGGTCGTCGTCAACATGTAAACAAAACTAGTCGTGAATAAGATATGAAACGATTAAAAAAATAAAAAGTATATCAGTGAAGAAAGTTTACTACATTCTTTAGCAAAATTGTTCGGGATTGATCGATTGACTCTGGAAAGATTTATCACTGCTCAATCTCAATCGCTCTCAGTTAATGGCTACGTGCAAACGTCTGTTGTTAATTTAATATTTCCTACCGTTATAGAAGTTGAATTCCCTAACTATATCACAAACACGATAGACAAATTTTAAAGATCCATGAAGTCGTTCAGTCGTAAGCTGTATGAGACTTCTCTTGCCTGGGCAACGGCTTGTAACTTTCATACCGCGAAGGAATTTTTCAAAAACCTGGAAATGCCATGGATAGGTATCAATTTATATAAAATTATCAATACCTTGTGTTTGTTCTATTTATCGTACTGCAGATATGAAATTTTTGCTTCAAGATTTTACAACACAATGAAGACGGGGGTCACTACTGTTGCTCGCCCAAAAAATGTGGTAGCCCAAAAATAATTGAGGCAGGTGGCAGCTCTAACTTGGGCTTGCAAGGAGAGCTTCTGTCTGTTATTGTAGTTCTTAGTGCGAACGAAAATGCAATTCCTCCTCTAATAATTTTTTCTCTTCAATGTTACCAAGAAAGGTTTTTGACGAGAGCAGCATATGAGTCTGATGAAGCATGCAGAAAATCCAGTGAGGCGAATGAAACCCTTTTCTGCCAGTTTTGGAGCACCTCGTTGCTTCTTCAAAATGTGCAAAAGAGGATTTTATTTGGGTTTTGTTGGACAATCGCGACAGTCGCATTAAATTGTCCATAGTGGAAAAGGCAAAAGAAATTGGAGTAATATAATTTAATACTAACGATTTCTTCAAACAAACATCGTATATATAAGTTATAATCTTTTTACGTCTAGGTGTTTAGACCTTTCAATCTTATTACAGTAATGCGATAAGTTTTTCATAGGATCAAATCCCGAGAAAAGCATTTCCATTTAAGAAAATCATTTCCAATCAGTTCTGAAGCTACTCACCTACAAGTTCAATTTGGCCTGCAGTCGTCAAAATTTAATGTCTAGCTTTGAATCTTCAAGTATTTTTCCTTTCAATAAAAATGCCTTCAGTGCTGTTGACTTTACACAGTCTGCTGTTACTGATCGAAGAGCGAAAGAAGCTTCCTCTGCCGAGCAAAACAATGAGTTGTTTTAAGTGTGTTATTGCACCAATGCCCATTTTTTAACTCATAATCGAGCTGCAGCCCTGAGAACAGGAGTCTTATTGCACGTATTGTTTTGTCGCGCTTCACTTAGTTACAATTATGTATTTCTGCACTCTGACCTAAGCACACAAAACGCGTGGCTTCAGGCTCTTACTAATTATGTATATAAAGAAAAATAAGTTATTTTAAATTCTATTTTTTTGGTTTTTGAATGTTGCTGGTTCAATCGTTGAGGATAAAAGTCTATTCAATTATCTCGCGCTGGCCTATTCCAAGTTTTTATTGCTATTCTGTCAATATACCCATTGATTTTACTGTTTGATTTTAAACTGGTGGTTGGATAGAGAACAGTGCGAGGAAGGTCCTGGCCGTCCGCCTGTGACAACTATAATAGAAGATTCATCTCCTTTGAGTGGTGAATCCTTGACAAAGTGGAAATATTTGACATTAACAAAGCACTTCTTCAAACAGCATCGATTGACTTGGTTGTCTCTCATCCCTCAGGCTTCACATTCATTCGCCCAACTACATCTAGCAGAAGCACAATAAAAAGAACTCCTGTAACCTCAAAAGAATTTAGTTTGGAACTACATGTACTTTCTTTTGTGGGTCACACCCAGCCGATCTCATCATCACCAACCAGAAACACGTCAAATAAATAGCGGCAACGTACTACAATACTATTGTAAAAAGACAAGCCTTAACGTTACAGCATCGATTGCACTGCAAACAAGTTTCTAATTCAAAATTGACTTTGGCTCTTTTCAATTAGCACCATATCAGCCTGGAAAGCGTAAAAGACGGCGGTGATATATCTGCTCGTCTTCTCTGGATACCAAAATAGCTGAGGTAAGAAATGAGATGAGACGTGATGTATCGATCACTAACAAGTCACAGTTTTAAGCTGACATTGCACAGCATGATTATTGCGTCTTGGCATTGTTGCGGCTACTTAATTAGTTGCAGTAAATTGTAACTGGCTCATTGCTTTTCTTTCCTTTTTAGTTGAATTTTAAACTTATTTTAATTTTTTTTCAATTTCTTATTCATCTTACCTTCTGTCATTCTTGTACAAAAAAGAAATTGTTACTCTTGTCAATCATTTCAAATTTTGTCAGTTCTTTTCAAAGTATTCACAATAAACTTTCATTGCGTTTATTTTCGTCCTAACTTTATCTGCAAAGATGTACACATTGACAGCTGGAGCGATGCTTTTTAGCAAGTTGGGTCGATTGCGAGCCAAATTAGCGATATAGTGATTGGTAAAACACTTGGGCGGTATGGGTAAGCGCCAAAAAGTTCTGCGATGTTTCATTTAGGCTACTATAAGCTTCAGCAAACACCAAAGCGGTAGTGTTGCGATAAGAGCGGCCGCTTTGCGTTTGGCAGACCTCCTTTGACTGCGTGGTCTATTCATATCGCAAGACTTCAAAAACGGTAGTCACAGATCTCCTGCTTAAAACAGATCTCTTCTTGGTGCTTGGCTCAGATCTCTCACAGATCTCCTGCTAGCTTGCTTTGCACAGATCTCCCGCCTGGCTAGGCAAATGGAGTAATGTGGAGCGTAAATTATAAAAATAAATCTGCTCAGCCGTGATTAAAACAAGTGAGTTTCAATCGTTTGGGCGCGTGGCTGCTGTTCGTGCCAAAACAGCAACTTTTAAAGTACCAACAGTTTACTGATATCTAATCCATGATTATGTTTTCTTGTGTAGCAAATGAAAACCGAAGAATGCTTTAAGAAATCACTTCAAAAAGAAAATACAAGATTCTCACATTTTTTCAAAAGCTAT
Organism: Trididemnum clinides; assembly: GCA_963675345.1. Classification (NCBI taxonomy): domain Eukaryota; kingdom Metazoa; phylum Chordata; class Ascidiacea; order Aplousobranchia; family Didemnidae; genus Trididemnum; species Trididemnum clinides. The sequence goes on from OY776305.1 coordinate 19,878,792, forward strand.
CTCTAACCCTAAAAGAGTGCTAGGATTCTTGAATTTGAAACCCCGATCTAGACCATAATTATGCGACACATTATATCCTCTAAAATGTGATGGATATTCACAACAAAGTACAGAATTTATGCATTTCTCTAGGACTCCTTACAAGTTGTTGTGTAGGATACAGTGTGCAGCTGTTATCACCATTTTAGAGTCAATGATTGTTCTCTCACAAGTAGATTTTCTGTCCTAGTAAACCTGAGAAAAGGTTACAAGTTTTAATCGTTTATCGTTTAAAATGCAAACCTAAAAAAGCGAGCAACAAACAGCCAATAACAATAGCGTTTAAGTGTTAAGGAGTATAAAAAGCGATTCTATAAGGCCCAAGCACCTTGAAATCTTGTACATTTAACAAGGCATCAAAAAATAATTCAAACACTTGGGGTGGCGATTCCCTAGCTCCTCCTAATATAATTATCAAAGTATTCCCTCCCCCAGCACATTCAAAAAACAAACTAAAATTTTGAATAGGCTGTATTAGTGATTTATTGGCCTGCTTCCACACAAATGGGTTTTTACTTTACAGTAAGTACCTGCCATGGATTGGAAAGCTGTGAGGAATCGCGTTTTCACCGTTAACAATTTTTCGAACATTTCTTAAACTGGGTTGGACACTCTGTATTCCACATGCTAAAAACAATTGGGAAATGAAAAAGCTGACAACGTTCCAGATACTTTACTCAACTTGTGAGCAATTACTTTTTGCAAACCAGATAAAATATCAAAATCATTTTAAACTAGAATTTAAAGTTTTCACATTTTTGAAATCTTTCCAAAGTAGTAGATACAGCCAGCGTGTTTGTTTGATGAGATCCAAATTTGTACCATTTTTTGAAAAATTATCTTGCTTTTAAAACTTGTGACAATATTCAAAATTGCTCTTGTTTTATGTCGTAATTTTTGCAATCAATTTTGATTTGCTTGCGTATGACGACTACAATAAAATCGATTTTGGTGAGAAAAATGTAAAAACTTTCAGCGCTAAAACTATGCAAGAGCTACTAGTTGTTTTACAATAATTAAATAAACAAGTTTCATATTCGTAACGCTTCAATTTTGACATTCTTTTTTAAAGTTTTTCAACATTGATTGAGGGAAAAGCCACGATCTCTAGGGCCACATATTTACCATGTCCACCACTCGTGCTTTAAGGAAAGAGCGTAGCCACGGGACAAAGGGAGAGATTCACCCTCCTACACTGAATTGTTTATCACAGCCGTGTTTTTGAATGAATTCCTATGCACAATGTCGTGGGGTGTCTACAAAAAAGTTATAGCTTTTTTCCTTTCTACCCTAAAAGTTTGGTTGGTTAGGCTCTTGTTCAGTCATCTTACACAACTCTATTGACAACGACGAAATAGCCCTATACTCAATCACTTGTTGTGTGCATAGCTTGAATCACATTCGAAATAGCAATCTACACATGCAATTTTCTATAGAATTGGCTAACAAGAACAGATGGAAAGATTCCAAGCATTCTTGGCCTAATGCAACCGTAACAACAATAACAACAACCTCTAGCATGCATGGTTAATATTTTTTACAAATAAATTTGCTTGATTCCGTTTCACTGGCGCTTGAGCAGCCAGAAAAAAGTTTAGTGGAAGATTCAAATTTTACATGGCGTCCTGTAGGTGGATTTGCGACCAAAATCAAGATTATTAAAATTGGCTTGTAGATGCTTAGATCATTCTCTAAAAAGATCTCATCTTCTGCTTTGTTTCATTTTTAAGTACTTTTGAAAGGCGAGACAGAGTTTTTTGCCTTCTTCTTTTTGGCTACTCTTGTGCTTCATTTAACTATTCATTATTTGTAATGAGAAAAAAGCAGAGCGTGTTTGTACAATAATAATAATAATAATTAAATTGCATCAGTAAAGACTACAAGCCTATGAATGTTGAGAAACATTGGTGCAAAATGTTTACCATACGTATTTTGCGTGGTTGAGCTTATAGCAGTGCTGGTTGGAGTTGCCCTTGTACTGGTGGATTTGTGTACAATTGAATCGACTCCATATCCTGTACCTGGATAGGGCGCAAAACCAAACGAATCTCTTATGATGAAAGCATGGTTTTGAACAAGGTAAAACAAAAACAGAAGCAATCAAATGTTTTCTGAATAATTTTTTGAAGTCATTATTGTTTCGTCTTCCGAAAAATAACAACAAAGCTGAAAAATAATTTATTTTACTTACGCACGTTGATTAATGCATTATTTACAAGCGTCCAACCACAACGAGGCAGAACGGTCGTATCGAAAATATTTTTTAAAACTTTCGTGGCAAATGGGACTCCATAAGAAAGGATTAAAAATTTGATTATTTTTAGATTTTGCACAAATCACAAAAATTTAAAGGTTTTTGATGAATTTTAAGTAAAAGCAAAGCAACTTACTAATTGTAGGCCTAATCTTTATGAATAGCTTAATGAATCACAGCCTATTTGAAAAGAAGAAACAGGAATTTACACCCTTTTAAGTACCAAGTCTTACTCTCGATGACTAAACATCTAACAAAAATTTTTTGATTTAATCTCTAAATAGTCGAACTCCTGCCACCCAAATCATCCAAAAAAAAGGAGAAAAGGCTTTGTTTATTTAATTGAGAAATAGATTAAGCTGGACTACATCGTTATACAGGGTGTCCGTAAAGTTTGTATACAGTAAGTCAGCATGTCGTCTAGAAAATCAGTTGCTGTGATCATGTCCCAATTATGTCACAAGACATTTTTAGTTTGTTGACATGGCGTACCAGAATTATGGATGTGCAGTTGCAGTGACCTTATCGCAATCATGTCACGCAGGCTAACTTTGGAAGAACGTGAATTCGTTTTGAAGAAATATTGGAAAACAGAAAACGCACAGGATGTGATTCGCGATCGGTGTCTTCACTTTAGTACAAATCCTCCAACACGTTTGACCATCTATCGAATTCGAGACAAGTTTGAAGAGACTGGCTCAGTTACTGATGCCCCACGTTCTGGTCGGCCAACAATGTGCACAAAAGAAAATGTAGATACAGTTTCTGAGACATATGCGAGAAGCCCACAGAAATTGCTTTGCTGTGGTAGTGCTGAAAATGGGTATCAAACGAACCTCTTTACGTAAAATACTGACCGAACTCAATATAAAACCATACATCCCGCGCTTCATTCACGGACTTCTTGAAGATGATCCTGTTTGGAGATCTCAGTTTTGTGAACATTTTGTAAGTTATTGTGAAGATAATACCACTTTCTTGAACCAAATTCTGTGGACTGATGAAGCAGCTTTCAAACTTTCTCGACACGTAAATCGTCACAATTGTGTTTACTGGAGTGACAAAAATCCACATTTTACGATTGCGACCGAACTAAACCAGCCTGGAATAATTGTCTGGGCAGGAACATCGTCTGCAGGAATTGTGGGTCCTGTGTTCTTCGAAAGAACTGTTTCTGGAGAAAAGTATTTGGAGAAATTGAAGACTGCCATCGTGCCGGCATTAAAAAAACGACCAGATTTTAACAGCTTGTACTTCCAACAAGATGGATCCCCTCCCCATTTTGCAACAGCTGTCCGAAATTTCCCGGATGAGACGTTTCCCGGTAAATGGATTGGCAGGCGAGGCCCTATCGAATTTCCTCGACGCTCACCAGACTTAACGCCAATGGACATCTGTGTGTGGGGAATTATCAAGGAACTCGTGTATTCAAGGAAGCCAAGAAGTGTTGAAGATCTTCGACAATTTGTCATTGACGCATTTGGTAACTTTGATCATGACTCGTGTACTTCTGTTTGTCGCAGTGTGTTGTCACGTTGTCGAGAGTGTATTGAAGCCGAGGGCTTACAATTTGAACATTTGTCGTGACTGGCTTCTTTGTTACTGCATTTCCAGAATGTAATAAACTCTATAACAAGTGTTATTTTTGATTAAAAGAAGCTGTATACAAACTTTAGGGATACCCTTATATTACGGCCGCAACACCTGCTCCTTCAGTCTTCGTTACGTGAGCAAAGTTGTTCACGAATTATTAATCATTATCTTGAATTTAAGCCTTAGTTAATAACATTGGTGTTAGTCTTCGTCTAGTGCAGTAAGTTACGCCACTGGTGTAGGCAGTGCTGGGTAAAACTAGCTTGCATGGAACCCCATTCACGGGCAGTTCTTACCAATAATGCCTTATGATGGTAACATGATTTATTGTATTTGACAAAGATTAAACAAAATGCTTTTCATTAAAGATTAGATTTCGGCTGTGAGTAAAACGCAATGCCTTTGCCATTTTTGAAGATAAGAAAAATGAGATGCCATGTTGACTGTTCTACTAGTCAATTAGCCATGTTTTCGTCTGATTGTGCAAGAACAATCTTGAATCAAACTATTCAATGCTCATTTTTCATGAGTCATTTCTTATCCAGTTTCAAATCAAATTAAATGAGATATTGCTAGCATGTTGTCGAGAGATTTTGTAGGTCTTTCTCATCAAAAAGAAATAAAATATCGCATCAGAGAATTTTTTGGTGCTTTTTAACGGCAATGGTTCGTAGCACCAAAACAATTTTCAATCTTAACTGAGTAAATGCTGTTTTATATTTTACCCTTCACATTAATTCTATAGCTAACCGCCAAAGTAGGATATTTGTAAATCTTTGGTACACCTGGACATGCTATTGAACTCGCGTTTACTGACTGCAAAGCAAACCTGCCAACTACTCCACCATCAAGCTCGCTACAACTTACTTATATAGAGAACTTAAAGCTTGGGATCAAATGTAAAATTTTTTCAGCCAATTTCGCGTTAGGCAATTGGTTACTTTTACGACATAGATGTTACGGATTGTAATTCTTTATAGAATTAGATGATAGATATATTGAATTATAATTTTATTACAGGCTAAACAAGGGCGGCATATTACTCTAATTAAAGCACATCATGAAGTTGTATAATTTTTGAATTCTCTTTAGTCGAAAACTACAGTCATAAAACTGATTCGAAACCAATATTTCTTTTTTCTAGCTGTAGCCTATATGTAATTTTTTAGAAAATATTAAGGATCTAAGCACTGGCATTTCAAAAAAATGATAACAGAGGAAGAGGAAATTTTTCTAAAAACTGTAGGTCTTTTGCAGTAGCGTTGGGAGGCGAGGGTACTGCGCTATTCCTTTCCTGATACCTTGGCGTGCTCCTATCGATAATCGATCTTTAAAGAAAAGTCATTACAGCCCAGCTAAACCGCGAATCCGGCGCTGGCCTCGGAGCAAAATTAAGAAAACAGAAAGCTGTTTCAAAACGATTACAGATAGAAAAAAGGCGCAAACTTCACGAAAAAGTAAACTTTATACACTTCAGAGAAGTGAGTTAAACCACTGAAAGCATAGCCTTGACAAGGTTTTAACCTATAACGATTATCTCTGATTGGTTGAGCTTTATCACCCGGTTCCACAGCCTACTATTTCCGATGCTGTATCAGTATACATGAAGTTACTTTGTAGTGGGGATCACCGCCTCTACATCAGGATGGGCAAATGACCGAAGTATTTTCAAGAGCTCAAATCTAAGTGTCAAAAAAACTTTTTTCAAAAGTTTTGTTTACTTAAAACATTTGCAACGAAATGCTTGTTGTTTATCACCAATTAGTATCCTATTGCTGCTGTATTCTTGTAGGGGAGAAGATGCAAAGATGTATAATGTATCGGTTGTCACAAGTAGCCACATTCTTCGGACCTTAGGCAGGAACACTACAACTCGCACTGCTAAAACTGCTACTACAAGTACACACCAAATAAAAAAAAAATTTATTTCGTACCTTTAACAGAAAAGTAATTTCTATATCAATGGCATAACCTAAACCAGGGGTGGGCAAAGTGCGGCCCGCGAACACTTTTTGAAACTTGCATATATATAAGTTAAGATGACAAGGGGAGGAACACTTGCCGTATTACAGAGCCAAAGACTTTAGAAGCTACCATTAAATGAGCAATTGTTGGTTTCCACTCACGCATCTACCGTTTAATCCAAGGGTAATGACCTTTTTTTTTAGGTACACCATCATTTTCACATCCTGAAATACGACATTGTCAAGTAATGTCGCGAAACTTGAAGCAAACGCAAGCCCTTGCATGGCATACAGCCATTGCAAAGATTTTAAGCACTGACCTTCCGCCACTTATGAATGGTCAATGCGGCCCTCGACCAACTCTTGAATCCTCAATGCGTTCATTAAAAAGTGCGGCCCGCAAGCAAAACAATTGCCCACCCCTGACCAAAACCAATATTGAGCACTTTTTGTCATTGCAATATTTTTGATCTAATAAATTACTACAACACCAAAAGAAGCTAACAAGTTTTTGCATTAAGATCCCAAATTGAAAGTACAACCCAATTGCAACAGTAAGTACAATAAACATTAGTAAGTGAATTGGAGCTTTGAAACAAGCCTTTTTGCCAGCATTTTGTCAAAATCTCATCAATGGCGATTAGCAAGAAGTTAACTCGAGCTCGCATTATTCGACAACACACTGCCACTGATGAAATGGCTAACATAAAATCCGGGCAGAACAGTTGTTTGTAAAGCTATGAACCAATTACAAATATATAAACAAAAAATACAAAATTATTGACAGTTGATTGTTAAGAAAAGCAAACTGCCAGTTAAAGTTTCGGCATAGTACCAAAATAACCATGAAGAATATTTACTTCTGAACAGTGTCATTAATTTGGTACTAATCAACACATTTCAAGTACTGCGTAAGCATCTATCGATCAATAGCTTAGTTTTTCTAATCAGCTAGAGTACAATGCGTTTATAATGAAATAATAAATCGATTGATCGAGTAACGAATCGAACCTCTGTTCTACCGGGTTGGAATAACAAAACTGCTCACCCGGCATGTCGCACCAGTTCGCTTTGTTAAAAAAAATGGAATCAAAATGGAATCCCTCTTTCTTTTAGTTTGATTTTCATCGGGATGTGATTCCGGATATTTTGTTTCAGATCCAGTCTATCGTGTTTCGTTTTGTCATAGCCACTGCAAGTATATTTTGAAGACTGATTTGAAACAATACTTTTGCTTTACCAGACCCAATCGGCATGTCCCACTTGTTTGATTGGGTTTGCTATGTGAGACCTGGATGTTTCGTTTCACACCGTGGTTTTCCTAAGATAGGATAGGTAATCACTAACTTGGGAGTGCTGTGATAGCATTTTGACGCTTTCTACTCAAAGAGTCCATAGCAATATATTAATGATACAACTTGTAAAGAAAACATATTAAAAAAAATAGCAACAAACGAGCTCACGTGAACATAAATGCAACAAAGTAAAAATTTGATCCTTTTTGGTCGATCCCACTTACATCGTCCACAAGCTAACGTTGTAAGCGATCGCTTAAAATTACGTTCATTGTGCATGCCATGTTAGCTAAATATAAGCATATGCATGGAGTATGCTTGGAGTTTTGACTTAGTGCTTCACTTAGCAAATTATACATGTAATTTAATTAAATATACGTAAAATTCCAATTAAATTGACCAAACTTTGCAATGAAAAAGTACTAGCTACAAATGATTAAACAGATAATGACATTTTAACAACTCCAAAAACGAGTCAGTTTTTTCAAACCAAACAATGAACTACTATTGTTGGGTGTTGTAATTTTGTTTGCATAATTCTGGATTAAGAGTTCCCTACTTTCTGATATTTAAAATTGAGTCAGTAAATGCAAAAAATGTACGTAGCACACAAAAAATATATATTTATAAGCCAGAAAGACCAGTACTATGGAATGCAAATAAATTACCATAAAAACAAAGCTAATTAAATCCCATGCAAAACAACATAACTTGGAGTTGTTTAATGATCCTCTATTAGAGCAAAAACAGTGTTGTTTTTAATTTTTTGGTTAATAGAAGGCATCTCAGCCGGGAAGTTTAGTCCTTTTGTTATCTGATGATAATTAAAGGACTGTATATACAATGGACGCCGCTTAATGTAATCACGGATAATGTTATCAATTGGTTAATATTATCGGAATTCCTGATCACCGCCCGAACGTACAATATGCATTGCAAATATGCCGCTTATTGTAATCAGTATATCGGTTATTGTTATCATTTTTTTCCCAAACGTAGTGACTAATTTTGTTAACTTCCAGCGTAAATGCCCAGCTCTGATGATTAGCGGCCTGAGAAAGCTATAAATATCGAAACAGGAACTGTCGAAACGATGCCCCCATCCCTCGCAAGGGGTCGGTTAAACAACATGAAAAAGCAATTGAACTGGGTCATGATTTCGCGGCAATTTCGTGTTACGTGTTACGGCTTGGAGTGCAAAATAAATCTTCTGAATTTGAACTGCATTATGAATATGAGTACTTTATAAATGATTAGCTGCGAAAAGACATGAAGCAGACAAAGCTAGACGATTTCCTAAATAAATAATGTATTGTACTGTGTCTATTGTAAGTTTTATTCTTCATGAAATATTTTATTTATTTAATTTTATTTTTGCGACACCTAATGAACGATAAAATGGCAATTTTCATTTTTTCGGTTAATGTTATCAATTGGTTATTGTTATCGTTTTTGGTGTTAACAAAAGTGATCACATTAAGCGGCGTCCACTGTAATTATAATTGCATTTGCAGCGAACAAAAACTAGTACAAGCTTTTTCAAAAAATGTTCAATAGATCTAAAACAAACAAAAATCTAATAGCACTATTTTAAGGCCTTACACATTTATTATAGACTCTTATTTCTGCTAACGATATGTTGATCAGAGTCAACAGGCGGTTTTAGATCTTTACTAAACAATTACAGTCAATTAGCATGTTAAAAGGTAATACGTTCTGTGATCCTATTGCTTGGCAGCAAGTGAAAATAAAGTCATAGGTACCTGTGTCAGCAGGCCATTGCGACGTTAGCTGGCAACGAGTTTGAAGAAAATTCGACAATTTCGCAATCGAGAGGCTCTGGGTTCGCTGCCGCATTAATCCTGCTTTGCATGGTTTTGGAATAAAATCAAAGATTTTGTCTCATTGGAAGCTGATATTAGATTTAATTTTCTCTAGGTAGCTTAAAACAACACGACGGCTAGAACTGCTTGTTTCTGCGCGTTTACAGATAATAAACATAAAACTTGACCAATTAGGCACTTTGTCTATGGAATGCTACGACTAAATAACAAAGAAGGCAAGATTAATGTGAACTGAGATATTGAAGTTGACGCACTACATTTTTGAATAATTCCAAACGTCACTGCATTTTGACGATATCGTTCAATGTAAAATATGATTCAAAACACATACAGTAGTATCACTATAACAAAAGATATTGCTGCAAGATTGTCACAAATTTAGTCATGATAACATTTTGCATCAAACTGACCGTTTATAGCACACGAGCACCATCACGCGGTCAAAAACATTAAATGACTAGTCACAATGATTTTTAACAAACGCAACATTTTGTTTGGCAAAAATAAATATATCAAAAGAGCAATCAGGCGTAACAATCACGTGATAACACAGTAGCATTGCCATTATAGCCACAAACCTCGCCATGGCTATCTGCTCGGCTCATTAGCAATGTGCAGATCAGGTGTGCGAAGCAATGATAGCTCACCAGTGTATATACGATTATAAAGTGCTTTGCGAAACGTTAATTCGGGATTGCTACTGTTAAGCGCCTCCAGCGCCGCACGTGCGGATTGATAAACATCACACATGCGACCGCACAAGGGCGCTGAAAATTCATTTTCTAATTTATATGGCGTCAGCTCCCAAAATCCAACTTCACTCTTGGCCTGAGAAATTGGAAACTCCTCAAATTCTAGTTTGGCCTCATTGGTCAAATCTTCATCTGATTTTATTGTATTGTCTTCATATGAAGTGAAAGGTATTGGCTGGTAAAGCTGAGGTACCAAATTGTTTATTTTTGTTTTGTTTTCAACGATTTGACTTCTTAGATGACAAGCTTTGATTAGATCAAAAGTAAAAGCTGTACTCGTTAAAGATAAAAACACCACTGCTTCTTCTTTAAGCGGATGGTTCGCGTTTTCAAAGAATGTTTTAATGTGAACAATGGCTCGAGAATAAGCCGCATCCCTAAAATCACCAGCCGGAGCTTGGTTCTTCAAAGTCGGTAGAAAAGTAAACTGAGCGTCGGGGTATTTCGTCTGATACCATTCGGCAATTTCATTAATAGACGGAGTCGCTGGTTGAGGAACAGAGGCTTCGTTCTTTAGCCCGTTGCCCACGGCAACGATGAGATGTAGGACAGACGCATGTTTTCCGGACAACAGGTAGGGTTCGTAGTGATTTCGCATGAACATTTCGAACTCAGAGACTTTCGCTTCATCAACAGGAACAACAATGTAAACTGCATTTTTCATATCTACAGAATAAGTGTAGGCTTTATATACAAAAAACAACAAAATTAGGGAAATAAGACAAACACTATCACGTCTAATCGTAAGAATAATTTTGCGCGACTATGCTACTAAATCTTCGTTGGTAAAATTCTTTTGAGAGTTTAGTCATACCACGCATTTCCTTAATATTACGCTCGAAGACAATAAAGATGTAAATATCATTCAAACCCACTTCAGAGCGATCTGAATTTAATTTGAACTGTGTTTCAATTGCAGATGCTATTCCGTTATCGTAGAGTATTTTTCAAAATGAAGACTAGGCGTTAAAACGCAAATGGAAACGATCGAACAGAGAATGTCGTTGTTTTCCGACCCCTTTGAACGAACGGGGTTATGGTGAAAAACTATGGAGCCCACAAAGCCAGGCAGCTCCTCATGGCCTGGACCAGAGGTCGCATAGAAAAAAAGAGTCGCCATAAAGCGAGCGGCTCAACGAGTCTGGGAGCTGGACAATACAAAATGAGATGAAAAGCGTGCTGAGTCGCATGACGTCGATTTATTTCCTGTGTATTCCAATATACCGTACCTTTCAACGTGGTGCGTCTGACAGACGAAAAATGAAGCTTCCCTGCTGGTCTAAGCAAATGAACACGTCGAATCTATTACAATGCAATGAACTTAATTTGAAGCTCCTGTATTTATAAATTATATTTAATAGCATGTTATAGAATCTTATATAGTTTGACTCTATTCACAGCAAATCGCCAAGCCAACTTTCTAAAATAATAATTTTTGGTTAACCAAACGAAGATTATTGATTCGTTGATCTTTGCTTTTATCTACTAAAAACTGTTAGGTTGAAAGAAAAGTTAATCTGTTCTGAAATCTAAAAAAACCATGGAAAAAGAAACAAAAATTTCGAAAAGTCAAATTTATTTCGACTATTTTCATGGAAGGTGGAGAACAAAAAGTGCAAAAATATATTAATGTTATCTTCAAAACACAACAATTTTTACATGAAAATCGAACAAAACAATACAGTTATAGGGTGTCAGCAGCAAAGTGAGATGAAGATAGGACAAAGTTTTAAGACATATGACATCAACAAAAACTTTACAAAAGCTTTTGAAATAGTTAGTAAATGAAAATGAGAATGTAACTATAAAGCTTTTAGTGTAACTCGAGAAAATAACTGAAGACAGGTCTACCGTCTGAACGCTCTAACCACAGCAGCATTCCAATTTCTGAACAAGCTTAAAAGTTTGATGAACTGCTCATAATCCTTGAAGGCATTAACCAAAAACAAAGTCAAAGCAAAGCAATATGACCTAGATTTTCTCGCACAAGGTTGTTCTCTCATGTTTAGGATTCGATCTCAGTGTATTACCAAAATTATTAATACATTCTCTGCTCCCTTGCTTTAAAGAAACCTAAACTAATTATTTTAACAATGGTTGTCGAGTGTTTATGCTCCGGTAAACGTTAAATTGGCTTTTCACTGATTAAGGTGCTAGGTTTCAGCAGCTAGTGCTCTCTTACCTCGTTTGAAGCATTGGCAATTCTGCCAGCAAAGTACACATCTAACAGGTAGTCAGTTCCACGTCGAAAATCTGACCTCGAGTAGCCACCACTCACGTGACTGAAAGTGAACTTTAGACCTGGATATTGACCAATAGCATCATCGATACCAGATTCGCCAATCTGCATAAAACATCCTTAGCTTAAAGCACAAAAACCGAGCGAAAATTCGATGGCATACGAGTTCGGTGGTAATGAGTAGCTTGGTGGAAAAATTATGTAATGTCCAAACAGTTGCTGATGAATCAGACCGTTGCTACGTTTACAGCAACTTTTAATATTGAAAAAAAGTAAGAAAGAGAAAATATTCTTTATTGAACCAGTACGTGGCACTGTTAAAATCTTTGTTTGGGTAAAAATATTATCGAAACTAAGCTCATTTGAAACTACCAACATTACGAGTTGAATATCACACAATTATTATTTTCTTAAATACGTTATTAAACATTCGTTAAGTTCAAAATCAATCGATTAAAGTTTTGATCGATTTGAAACGAAAAGGCTTTATTGTGGCTGGTCAAAACAATAACACTCGTTTTATATGGGGCTTTATATTGCTTGAAAAATTTTACGTTCGAAACAAAACAAAGCAGTCACTTTGTAGAGTTCAAAACCAGCAGATGTAAAACTATAAGCGGTTTCAAGCCAATGAACAATAAATGCAGAAATAGAGGGTAAATTAAGAAGCACAACGTGGTCTAATCAAGAATACTGATATACAACCTTTTAACAACGTGAGTGATTTGTTTTGGTAGGCTATGGCCAAATAAGATGCCAAAATTGCATTCAACTGTTACGAACTTGTTTCAAATCGGCCAATACATCATTGACGATGTCACACATGACGTCACACGGTGATATAGAATAGACCGAGTCAATAGTGAAGGTTTTCCACGACGTCGTATCTTTAATACTGTAAACAAAAATCGTAAAAAATATAATTTTTAAATCAATGTGATTTCACAGGCTGCAGCTTTCTTATAAAGCATTTCGGTCTTTTAGCTGTTTCTTCGCACGTAACTATGAAAACACCACAGTAATGCGTTGTGGTAAATTGTAGTGTAATAATTGCTTCTCCTGTGCCGATCATATACGCAATAAAATATCTATGTCACACCAGTCATGAATGCAAACTGGCAGTGGTTGGTTTTAACTTCATCTCAAACAAGGCGGACTGCCATTGACGAGCAGTTGATTGTCGCGTAATAAAACATGCTGAATGAGCAGAAGTCCGGTGAAGTGTGAGACATTACGTGTTATCATGTTCAGTGCTTGATAGAATACACGGATTAAAGAGTCTTGACAATCACAAGATTTTGCGTTTGACAACTGAAAGCAGCTTGGATTCGATGGTACGCTGTCAATGCAAGCATGACTGTATTTAAGCCAGGTTTTTAAGAAGTTGATCCGAATACCACATATACTTGTATATAAGTCGAATTTTTGGGAGACGATTTAAAGATAATATTTTTGGGGTTGACTTATGTATAGGTAATGTTTATGGACACGTTGCCAAAAAGTCGTATACAATGTGAATGTGAAAAGAAAAACTCCGTTATTATACATGTTATACAGTGTATATATGCCGGCCTTAATAAACGCTCATATTATGATGCTTCACCTTAAAAAAATCCTCACATCTTGACGTTACTTCACAAAATTATCAAATATCAGTGTGTATTATTTTAGGGTATAAAAATTTAGCTTAAAATTTATATATTGCCGGTAAACAAGTTAGCGACGGAGCGCTCGATCATAACTGAATAAAGTCTAATGCACTGGAAATCCAATCCATTAGACTTTATTCAGTTGTGAATGAAGTCTAATTATATTCACGTTATATCCATGTCACAGTAGGCGTACAACGTTGGCCTTCATGATGCTGCCATACTGGTCTAAAAATAATGACTGTGCCTGGAATTTACAGTCGACTTATACAGAGGTAATACCTAAAGTGGTGCAATTTTTGGTCTTAAAATATACATCGACTAATGCATAAGATCGACTTATGAACAAGTATAAACGGTAAGGGTTTTTATATGTCTCACATGAGCGATTTTCGAAGTCTTAAGTGCTTTTACATCCTGCAATCAAGTAATTTACCTACCGAAAATTCACGAGAAACCATATTAAAAGAAAAAAGCTGTAAAAGCTAATAGTCCACTGCAAATCTTTCTGACAGCACAAAGAACATCAACGGCTTAAAAATGAGCAATCATATCGAAAATCTATTTACACAAAAATAAATCAAGGCAAAAATTTAACACTCAACAAAAGTACACTCGCAACAATCTATTATTTCAAACCACCTACTCTACAAAAAATAAAATCCCAAAAATGTCAAAGATAATGTTATTATGCAAAATATTCTCGGCTGCAAAAACTAGCGTTTGTTTGCTCAATAGAACTTTTTTTCCAAAAAGCTCTTAATTTACGCGGAAATATGATAAGTGTTTGCAGCTGAGCGCGTGCCCTTATTGATAGTCAAAATCAAAATTCTCACTGCTGTTAACATTTCCAAGTGCTACAGTAAAACTGAAAACGCAGCTTTCTTTATCCGTGCTTCCGTCATAGAACTGATGTGTTTTGAAGGAAAAGTAAGAGCTACATTAATTTGTAATGACCAAAAATAAACCAATATTTCTGCAAACTTTTCTTGAACGCGCAAATTCAAAGTCGTTTTTGTGATTTGTTTCACACAAAAATGAAACATCACCGTTATTTCCAGTATGGAGAACGAGTATGATATTTCTATAAGCCCAGCAAAGCACTTACGAAATAGGCGTGTAGGGAGGTGAAATTGAATTACGAGATGATATTTGGAATTTTTGCCCAAGAGGCAAATCAAAGTTGATTGCATCCATACTGCGGTGTAGCTCAGAAATTTGCTAAAAAAATAAGAAATAGTAATGTATTGTATACGTTAATCCTTAATATTTAAACGTCTTGTTGTTGCAATTACTCCTCCTCTTCCTCGGGATGGAGGTACAGCATGAACGGCAAGTTAAATTCATGCCGTCAACCTAATTGAAATTAGGCTAGGGGAAAGATGGCAGCCCATTTCGAACTAATCTTGAGTGACTGGCAGTCCCACCACCAACAAGGCGGACTGCCACTGGTGAGTACCCAAGAGTAGCCCTCTACGACATGCTGGGTGAGCAACTTCACAATTGTAATCCGGTGAACTACGGTAGGCCACCTGTCTGCCACATAAAGGTGGAGGCGTCCCGTTAAGTGCCTTACCCAAGGACACAACAAGCAAGCTTGCCGGCTTGTTCTCCACACTATCCCATTTTTATGCTGAGCGCCAAGCAGGGAAGCTGCGAATATTATTTTTTAAAGGTTTTTGGTATGACTCGAGTTAGGGAATGAACACCAAATCTACCGACTGAGAAGCGGACGCTCTAACCACAACATCATGGAGCCGGTATTTAAACGTCTTGTTGTTGTTGTTGTTGTTGTTGATTACCCGACCCCTTCCGAGGGATGGGGGATGGCGGAAGACCATGGAGCCCCAGAAGCCGGGCAACTCTCCAGGGTCTGGACCAGAAATTGTAAAGAGACAGAGAGTTGCCAAAAAGTCAGTAGCTAAACAGTGCAGAATGAGATGAGAGGCGTCCTGGGACGAGTGTCCACAGGCGCTGCATAAGAATTCTCGATTCTGCCAATCCTAGAGAGATAAGAACCTAAAAGAAGGCGGTGTCCGTTGCAGCGAAGACGAGAGAGGACACAGCGAGCATGACGAGGGAGCACAAGTTCCTCGGTGGAAATCGAGGGAACCTGCGTGTCAAAGAATTTACATGAGACAGTACGCCTCCAGTCCGAGAAAAGACTAGGGTGGATACGAGAGATAAGAGAGAGACTACAAGGGATTGCGGAGGGCACAAGTAGCGCACCCCGTCTGGCCACTTCATTAGCTGAGTCGTTCTCCGGGAGAAATGAGTGTCCAGGGACCCATTGTAGTCTGATAGACCAGAAGAGAGAAGACAGTTCCTGCCAGATCTGCCACAGAGTTTAAGATAAGAGGAAAGATGGAAGAGAAGAAAATTGAGACTTGTTGGTGCTGCCGAGACCAGCAAAGAGCGTGCAGAATGGCGCAGGCTTCAGCCGAAAAACTTGAGCATACTGGGCCTGCCGAAAAGGAAAGAGTGGCATCAGTGCCACAGAGAGAGCAGTTGCCAAGAACGCCGGAGCCGCCTTTGCCAAAAACAAAGGGAACAGAGCCGTCTGTCCAGAGTACCAGATCATGAGGGGAAAGAGAGTCAAGGTGGGCGAGAGCCGCACCTTGGCGTGAGAGGGGGATCAGAGCGAGAGCATGGAGAGGAAAGGGTGGACTCCACGGTGAAGGAAGACTTCGAGGAGGAAAGGGAAAGCACGCAAGAAGAGCCTCTCCAGAACAAGTAGAAGGACGCATGAGCGGTAGAAGGACGCATGAACGCAAAAGCTCTCCAGGACGATTTGCAGAGTCTTGGTTTCACTCCTAGTCTGACCAAACCTGAAATGAGAAAGAAGGTTGGGAGACGAATAGCCCGCTCATAAGATAAAAGAGTGAAATGAGTCAGGGTGACTAGTAGGGGAGGTAAAGAAGCCTCGGAGAGAAGTGGGATAGGGGAGGACGAAAGGCAGCCGGTGATGGCACGACTGGCCGCTCGGTGGAGGCGTTCCAATTTGATGAAATTGGTAGCACTTAAGAAAGGAAGCCATCCGGGTGAAGCGTAAGTGAGAAGGGGCCGAAGAAAAGCTTTATACAAAGGAGAGAGGGACTCCTTAGAGGGGCTCCATGAGGAAGCAGAAATACAGCGTAAGGCCTTGAGACGTAGGAAAAACTTGACCTTCAGCGAAGATACATGCCTAGAAAAAAAGAGTGCGGTAGAAGGTGACCTCAAGAAAAGTTGGAGTGAGAATGAAACGGAGGCGGGAGCCGAGTAAAAGGAGATTGGGCTGGAGGTTAGCTTGGTGGGGATCCACTGAGAAGGAGGCCTCACATTTGCTCGAATTGAAAGGAAGACACCAGTACTCAGACCAGCGCTCCAATCGAAGCAGAGCTCCTACCGGCGCGATGGTGTTGTGGTTAGAGCGTCCGCTTAGCAGTCGATAGACCTGGGCTTCATTCCCCTTGTCGAGTCATACCAAAAACCTTTAAAAAATGGTATCCACAGCTTCCTTACTTGGCGCTCAGCATAAAAATGGGATAGTGTGGAGAACAAGTCGGCAAGCTTGCTTGTTGTGTCCTTGGGTAAGGCACTTAACGGGACGCCTCCACCTTTATGTGGCAGACAGGTGGCCTACCCGTAGTTCACCGGATTACAATTGTGAAGTTGCTCACCCAGCATGTCGTAAAAGACGATTCTTGGGTACTCACCAGTGGCAGTCCGCCTTGTTGGTGGTGGGACTGCCAGTCACTCAAGATTAGTTCGAAATGGGCTGCCATCTTTCCCCTAGCCTAATTTCAATTAGGTTGACGGCATGAACTTAAATTGCCGTTCATGCCGTACCTCCATCCCGAGGAAGAGGAGGAGTAACCACAAACAAACAAACAAACAAACAGAGCTCCTTGTATGGCCTCCACCGCAGTGGAGACCGAGGGGGAGAAGGACCAAATGGCCATATCGTCAGCGTAAAGAGAGCAGCTGACGGAAGGCAGAGAAGCAGGAAGATTATTAATGGAGAGAAAAGAACATGGCCAAGAATAGATCTTTGCGGAACGCCTCGACGGACTCGAAAGGAACGACTTTTGTGATTTTGAAAAACCACACAAGCGCGTCTGTCAGAAAGAAAAGATTGAGTCCAACGAGCAAAGCAAGGAGGGAGGGAAGCCGAAACAAGATTGATAAGTCGATTTATCCACGCATATGAGCTCATGCTCTATTTGCAAGTCTTTTGTCAGAATGGATCACTTGAATGGGTATACCAGTAAAATGGAAGAAAATTTTACATTGGCATATGCTTGAGCGCAAGAAACAACCCACGAAAGCAGATTTCCATTTGAGCTTAAAGGATTGCCGGGGCATTATTTTATTTCACCAAAACATGGCAATATGTAATGAAAGCTTTTTCAATAATGCTACGGCGTACGCTTGTAATTTTTAACAATACACCTGCGTACGCTTGTAATTTTTCACAGTACTATAAGCGTAGGCTTATAGCTTGTTGCTAGAAATCAGATGTAGGTGCCCTTTTGAAATACACTTTTTAATCGGATGCAAATTACATCAATCTTTTATACTGAAAGACATAAGCAAGTTTCATTGATCTTGCACTCTTTGAATTTCTAGATGTTAAAAAATCGTTAGATATTCCTATGAAGAAATCAATGAATGGAGTCAGCTTGTTAACAAATAGTTTTGGTTACAGTTAACACAACAAAAAGCTACATCATGCATAAATGATGTAGTTAAGTACTTAAACATTTAAAAATCTGTTTTATCTACCCTTTCCTTATGACAAAATACCGAACAGGTTCAAATTACGCCAACTACAACGTTAAAAACCTTTAACAGCGCATGGTAGTTTACAGTTCTTCACCAAGCAAGCTTTGGAAAAGTAAAAGAACAATATTGTTTCCTTCCATTTAGCCGAGTAAGGCGCATGTGTTATTTAACATAAATATGCCATTGGATGTTGTCGGTCAATTACTGATTTACTGCAATGTGCCTTAGTCTATCTTCTGGTCAACTATGAGTAAAATAACTCAAATAGCAATAAATCCTTTTTCCTTGAATCACGAAGAAAAGTTTAATTTCAGCAAGAAGTGCTGCCCACAAAGTCAACAAAAAACAATGTAACCAGTAAATAAAGCAACATTTTTAGTACTTGGGACGTTCAATCATAAAAATATAAAATTTGGAATCAAACAAAACCGTTAAGAATACAAAAAAGCAAGGTTAACCTTCGCTACTACGTCATAAAATCATGTTTAGAAGACGAAATTTAAAATCAACATTTTGTTTTCTGTATTTGATTTTATCCTGAGTTTACAGGAAAACTTCTGAGATTATTGACGTAGAAGTTTGTATTCAGACCTTACAAGTTACCGATAATTCAGAAATTTTCTTTGAATGACAAAAGCATCCAAACCAACGTATGTATTGTACAACTTTGCAGCCATACACTACCTGTGCAGTTTCATTCAACAACATGCTTGTGTAGTGTCTATGCACTCTGTACATAATGTAAGGGACTTTCAAGTGATGAAGTGTAAGCGCCCCGGTTACGTGTTCGTTCTCGGCCAGGTTGCCAAGAAACGGTTTTTCCTCCTTGTATTCTTCCTGGTAGGCATGATAGAAAAGTTTCAAAGTCTGAAACAGAATGAATTTCATAATGCTTAACTCTACTTCACAACACTCTTTGGCTGAAACACTGTCTGTAATAAAGCTGAATAAAGTAACTTAAATATCTTTATTTTTCCTTGAAGTGAAAATCTTTCCAGTTATGAATAGAACAGCGTGTTTAGGCGTGCTTCCGAGTTTCAAGCACAGTTAAAAACAATGCGTTTTTACCATATATACTGCATCAAAACGGAACAATTAACGTGCAAGCACTGTTTCCAGAAAACCACAACACGGAATGCAACTTGCGACCTCAAATTTGCAAGAAAAAAGCCTACTTGAGTTGTACTAAGTTGCTGACCAGACAGCACGAAGGAAATACGCAAAAAGGCTAAGCTTTTCGGACGAGTATTACGTTTTTTATCTACCTGGCCAGCTGAGCAGCAACCGTGTCGCTAAGCATTGGTCAGCGGTCCAGATCGGCATTGCGATTTCCACAATTCAACTTTCGCTTAAACTATTTGGCGATATTTCTGATAAGTTTACAACTTGTTGAAGTCCGTTAAGCCGAGGAAATGATCGTTGAACGTTTTTTCCCCCGAAAGGCACAACAATCGATCGTCGGATGTTGAACGCACGGTGCAAGTCAAGAATTCCGAACAAGTTGCAATGGCAGCTTGAGCGAAGTAAATACATTCATCATAGCGATAAATTTGCCAAATATACATACTAACGTGCACCAGGTAGATTTAACATTAAAATAAAAAACTAGGACAAAGTAAAGCCATTGTTCCATTTGCATAGATGTTTACAATTAGGTCTTCTACCAAGGCTTTAACCAAATTATTATCGTTACTTCTGACTGTCCCAAAACACAAACAACCGTATCGCAAAAATGTAGGTGGCCGATATTTGAGTAGCTTGAAAATAAATTTAAACGACACATTTGCTAGTACGAAAAAACAAAAGATGAAAAGCTGAAACATAATTTTAGGTTTTCCTAATTTTTGAAAGATATTAAGAAAAATAAACCGACCAAACGGGTCGGTTTTTCACGGTTTGTGAATAACAAAAAATCCAATAATCAAACCGTCTGGGTAAAAAAAACATATGAAGATCAAGGTTAAGCGTTTCTTGCGAATGTTGTTTTATCACAAATATGTTTACAGCTTTATTTGTAGGTTAAAAAAAGCTTGGAGTGGAAGTTTATTCACGGTACATCGATTTACTGACAATACTACAATTTTGAATAAGCAATTGTTTAATAAAAACAAGAAATCAAAAACCAAAAACTTGAGACTAAAAGCAAATTTGTCGCTACTTTGCAAAGATGAAAGCAATCTACCCGTGACGGACCTTGTTTATGCCAGTGCTTCTGTTTGATCTATGAGGTTTAAACCCAGAGTCGAGCATTTCATCAAATTTTTCAGAAGCGCATGGCAACAAAACGCAATTTTTTTCAAAAACGTAAGCACCGCACAACTTTCGCTAAGTAAATCTTCAGGCAAATAAAGTGCAGCGCAAATTTCGCAGGCAGGGATATATGGTGACTAAAGCGCAAGGAAACATGCGCAGTTGCGCTCCTATCTGATAGAACGCAGCGCAATCACTTAGTAGACGAAAGAATTTAACGATATTAGCAATATTTTCATCATCGAACACATTCTTTTAAAACCAAAAATACAAGGCTAATGAATGCACCTAATGCAGTTCGCACGACGCCAAAAAAATCTTTAGTGCAACACAATAATACTTTATGAAAATATACATGTTTATTAACAAGCGAGGATTTATTTGGGTACTTTTTCTCATATTTTATCATTACAAAACACGCAAAGTTTTGTGAGATCATCACGATTGTCCTTTGGTTTTAAAATCTCAGACTTAATCGGGAACATCCGGCCGACTGAATTTGAATTGGGAGTGCTAACATTGCTTCTCAAGATCAACTCAACCCATGCTCGACATCGAAATAATTGAAGCGACTCAACTTGAATCACTTCTTCAATGTGCAATCGATTCAAAAAGTAGCAACATTTTTATTTTGAATTAACAAAGAAATAAATACATGTAGATCGACTACTTTTAAGATGAGGTTTTCAAAATCAAAAACACTTTAAAGAAAAACGCAATCAAGCACATCACGAATCTCAAGAATGGGTCGCAAGTATTTTTTGAGCAAAATGCACGCGATATTTCTGATAAGTTTACAACTTGTTGAAGTCCGTTAAGCCGAGGAAATGATCGTTGAACGTTTTTTCCCCCGAAAGGCACAACAATCAATCATCGGATGTTAAACGCACGGTGCAAGTCAACAATTCCGAACAAGTTGCAGTTGCAGCTTGAGCGAAGTAAATACATTCATCATAGCAATAAACTTGCCAAATATACATACTAACGTGCATCAGGCAGATTTGACATTAGAATTAAAAACTAGGACAAAGTAAAGCCATTGTTCCGTTTGCCTACATGTTTACAATTTGAACTTTTACCACGACTTTATCCAGTTTATTACCGCTACTTCTAACTGTCCCAAAACACCAACAACCGTATCGCAAAAATGTAGGTGGCCGATATTTGAGTAGCTTGAAAATAAACTTAAAACCACATATTTGCTAGTACGAAATAACAAAAGATGAAACATTAAAACATGAAATGTAAGGCTAATGAATGCATCTAATGCAGTTCGCGCCACAGCAAAAAAATCTTTAGTGCAACACAATAATACTTACCAAACATTTTTAATTTATCAGAAATACGCATGTTAATTAACAAGCGAGGGTATATTTTGGTACTTTTTCTCATATTTTATCATTACAAAACACGCAAAGTTTTGTGAGATCATCACGATTGTCCTTTGGTTTTAAAATCTCAGACTTAATCGGGAACATCCGGCCGACTGAATTTGAATTGGGAGTGCTAACATTGCTTCTCAAGATCAACTCAACCCATGCTCGACATCGAAATAATTGAAGCGACTCAACTTGAATCACTTCTCCAATGTGCAATCGATTCAAAAAGTAGCAACATTTTTATTTTGAATTAACAAAGAAATAAATACATGTAGATCGACTACTTTTAAGATGAGGTTTTCAAAATCAAAAACACTTTAAAGAAAAACGCAATTAAGCATCTCACGAATCTCAAGAAATGGGTCGCAAGTATTTTTTGAGTAAAATACGTACCGTATATGCTCGTTTTACCGCCCGG
This sequence comes from Trididemnum clinides, assembly GCA_963675345.1. Classification (NCBI taxonomy): domain Eukaryota; kingdom Metazoa; phylum Chordata; class Ascidiacea; order Aplousobranchia; family Didemnidae; genus Trididemnum; species Trididemnum clinides. The sequence goes on from OY776305.1 coordinate 19,901,232, forward strand.
TCTTGATTAAGGGCCCGTTTGAATAGCCGCCCGTGTGAACAGAACTTAAAAATAAATAAGGGCCCGTGCTTGAATACCCGCCCGATGTAAAAGCTGATTTTTCAGTGGTAGAGAACAATAGGAAATAAGAAGCAGCTCAAATTTTGATTTGTTACTTCTTGTTAATAATTTAAACTAATATGAGGGAATTACTCTTTAGACGTAAATAATTTGCATTTGACGTGAATAAATTGAATAAATTGACAGAAGTTGCACATAGAAAAGGAGTCGCTAAAAGGAGAGCAGCGCAAAGAGTCCGTAGCTGTTGAAGACAGAATGAAATAAGAAGTGCTTTGAGCTTGACGACCGTAGGCGTTGCACGAAGGACTCTCAAGTCTATTCGATTCTAGAGATAAACGTTTAACCGCAGATTGTGTCCGTTGCAGCAAAGAGGAAAGAGGACATAACCAGCGTGATGAGAAAGCACAAGCTCTTCAGTGGACACTGAGGGGAGCTGTGTGTCAAAAAATTTAGATGAGACACAACGCCTGCGGTTCGAAAAAAAAAGAGAGACGAGTGGATGCAAGAGGAAATAGAGAGACTACGGGGTCTGCAGAAGGCTGAATCTGCGTACCTCGTCTGGTCAACTCATCGACTGTGTAATTACCCGGAGGAAATAAGCGATCGAGGATCTGCTGTACTCGACTAGAAAAGGAAGGGAAGAGACTGGATAGTTCCTGCAGATGTGCCAAAGGGTTAGGTAAAGACAGGTAACAGTTATCGCCACACTGCTCTTTCAAACGGCTTTGAGTCGAAAAGAAAATGGCCGAAACATGTTGACATAACCTGATCTCATATTACGAATTCCTAGGTGATGACAGCCTGGTCTGACTGTCTTATTACCGTCGAGCCGCCATTTCCGGAAAAAAAGAGAAAAATTTAGACATAACACAATCAACCGTAGCATCTGGTAGAGTAAATGGTAAGAGAATAGAGTTTGGAAACAGGGTAATTTACCTATTAGCGGCAACTGATCTTTCTCGTTGCAGACAGCAGATAACTAACTTACCACACCCATCAAGCCAATGCTCATAAACAAACGAATTCTTATGAAAGTAAACTAACAAGAAAATCAAATCTTTTGACTGAACACTAAGAGTTCAAATCCCACGTAAATTTTGTTTACACATTGCTGTTGACAACTTTGTAAATAAAATGAAACCCCGTGCATTTTCTTTAGCATTTAATAAACGCATCAGTTTTTTTAGTTCAAGGGCATGTGATAATCATGACATGGATGAGTGAATTCTGTTTTACTCTTTATGTAAAGTTCAAACGTAACAACGACTCGAAATGATGAGAATTTAATTAAATTATGGAACACAAGAACGAATAGTTTCGAGAGATTGCGGAATGGTTCAACAGTCATAATCATACATGTTGTTGTAAACGATGCAAACCTACTTTAAACTCGATGTGATGGCAAACGCCGCTTTGTACGCTCAACGCGCTACTTTTCGATTACAACTCTAACGCTACGTCCACTTCGCTATGCGGCCGACAAGTTTTCTCAAACTATTAATTAACACCTGTCATAATTTGTATAAGCGTGACGATTGAAAGATATCGGAGAAAGCGACTAAACATGTTCGCAATGCTTGTGCATTACATTCCGAGGGAACTTGTATTCGTTCTTAAATGCGTCATTAAAATCATACAATATTTACCGCTTTGTCTTAAAATCATTGAATGTGTAGATGAGTTAAAACCTAAAGTGGTACTATCAACACCGAGCAAAGCATTTTTCAACATGATAAGCAAGCAACCGTGCAAACTATCACTAGCTGTTGAAACCAAACATCATACTGTTGATTTCACTCTCACTGTGTGTGCACAACCAATTGTTAATTAATTACTGGGTGCTCTATTTATGGTCTCAAAGACATGGATTGCAGTGCTAAACTGATGCAGCCAAACGAGACAAAACGCTAGTAGTGTCAATAAATCAGCCTGGTTTTAGGTACTACGATTATGCGACAGTAGTAATTTTTCAAAAATTAGACCAAATATCAAATGCGCTGAATTTTAACCACAAAAATTAACAGTTTGTTTAAGTGAATTCTTCACAACTGCAATGAAAATCATCGAATGGCGAACCAGCAATCTAAATTTCTTAATGTGTCAACTTCACATAAAATTTGCAAAATTTACACGATCATTCGGCTCTAAAAGAACTTTTGCTGTTTTTGCGCTGCTGTATGTGCACTCATCACAAATTTTAAATTACATCTGAAAACTATGAACAAAAATGGAGTTAACTTTTTGAAAACGTTTAAATACTCTTTGAATAGTTAAAGCTAGTATTTAATCTAAAGCGCTAAAAGTACAAATGATAATTGCATTGACCCCATTTCAATAATGCTGTTAACTAGTGTCAAATTGATTTACCAAAGGCGAAATCCCAAAGGGCTCAGATGATATTTTCGATTCTGTATTTGAAATCTCAGGGTGGCATGTTCTGGAAATGTAAAGTTTGCATTTTACAACCCATATGAAATACGCTGTGTTTGTTGTGTTCTTGCACACAGCAATTATTACGGAAAATATATGTCTCGTGCTGAGAATCATATAATTTATTTTTCGGTTATGGAAAAGACTGCATGGCAAGCTTATCAACTACAACAACTTAAAGTTCGTATCCACTACGATGTAGCAATTAGGACAAGTAAATTGCATCTTCTTTACACCTGTAAAATTGCCGTGAAGCACCTTTTCCAACAATGCAACAACGTAGCCGTCTTGACTTTTAACTCATGACCACTACTGCAACAGACGGCAGTTTAATCCACTTGCCACGTGCGATACTTTCGAGTCAATATCATCCAAACTTTGCTTAGGAGAATAGTTTTCGGTAATGCGGGTAATTTTCAAAAAATGTCGCCTAAAAGGCTCCACACAACAAACCTACTTATTTCGAAAATTAAGTTCAATAAGAAATTGGTAGTGAACTTCCACAGAATCCCGACGATTACAAAAATGTTCTTAACGCATCACGCTACGTTAAAGGTCAATAGCAGAACTAGCATTTACGAAATGATAAAACGTGTGCATTACGCAAGCACAAAAGTATTTCTTTCATTTCTTAGTAAGTCACTCTCCCAACCAAAAATACCAGCTGTTGCGATTAAAACTACTTTTACCGGTGTACGCAATATACAGTATTGTTGGTTAGAAAATAGAATGAAAAAGATCCTAGGAAAAAGCTTTATCAGTGTACAATTTCTCGATAGCTCTTTCAAATTTGGCAGTTTCTGATGTGCACATTTTTTTATTCACAAGAATCACAGGACAATTGTCGAGACTTGATTCGGAGCTCACAGGTTGTAAAATTCCGTTTATCTTATCCAAGATCCTCAATGCCTTGCCCTATACTTTTGAAATCGTATCGGCCTTTCTACCGTCACTCAGCGATACTTCATAGCCCTGCTTGCAATATCACTGAGACGTAAGAAGAGTGGAAACAAACCATTGCCCCACCCAGCTCATGGTAGACCCGAATGCCGTTGCACCACTCTGCGCTGACCTTCCTCTAATGCTGTGGGTAACATTAAATCGGCTCAGAATCGGAGTGGGTCGTCTTGGGGCTAACATGCAACGTATCAATGGGGGACTAAAATCATTAGAATCGTGCATGTGCTGAATGGCAGCTCATATTATGACTGTAGCATATATTGCCCTCCTAATTAGGTGGCAGATCTTTCAACCCTAGTCGGTGTATGAAGAATGCACAAGATGTGAAAACATTCTATGATGCGCTTAACGCACAAACCAGAAAATTCCGTTGAAAATGTATGCAATACCACTGGTAAATTTACTGCTCGCCAGAACCCACAAAGCAGAGAAAATCATGTTGTAGTCGCGTTTATTTTTTTCTCACATTAGGCTAGATCAGTGGTTCTCAGCCGGTGGGTCACTGCATGCAAGTCGGGTGGGCCACAGCTTGGAATTTTAAGTGGGCCACATGCGTCTGTGTATTTTGAAAACAGGTTTGCATGCCGAATAAAGTTGAGAAATACTGCTCCATATAAACAGTTATATACGGACCAGTACTTGTGAATTAGAGACGCAATGACTTTTTTTTTTGGAGATCAACTTCATTGCCATGATATCTAATGCTTACCCCAGTGACATTGTAATTATTACATTAATGTTCTTATGAAAGTGGGCCACAAAAATTTGTGGCTTTTTGAAGTGGGTCACGCCACGAAAATGGTTGGGAAACGCTGAACTAGATGACGATAAAAACTTATTCAACTCATTAAACACAAGAGCAACAAGGAGTTTGAGACAGAGAGCAAAATGTTTTCGCAACCTTCAAGTAAGCAGCCACCTACAAATGCCGTTGCGGGCAACATCAACCGTTGAATAGTTTCATAAAATAGTTTGAACCCTAAAGGTGAGAATGGAAACGCCGGTTCTGCTGAACCATGCCGTATGCATCGCAACAATCTAAGCGCTCAACACTCAGCCATGCCGCATGCATCGCAACGATGTAAGCGCTCAACACTCAGTCTTTTGATCGAAATCAACACTCAACCCATCGCGCCAGTGCCGACAATAGCTACAAATTAACGCGTCATCAAAAATCCAATCAAGATCAGATTAAGGGAAAGCTGCAGACCATTTGGAGTAAGCAGTTAATACAAGTTGCGCGAACTGGTAGCTGCACCATCAACAAAGCAAAATGCCATCCATGGGTATTCGTAAATTGCTTTTTAAGACATGCTGGGGCAATAGTTTCATTATTGTAAGCCGGTAAAGTCCAGGTAAAAAAAACATTAGGAAGTGCATTGATTGGCGCCCACTTCAATGCTTCGCTCTTTTAAAACAATTCTGATCATCCTACCGTTTTTTTGAACCAATATCTATTCAATGCACAACAGCTAAAATAAAAGAATTCGACGAAGATAGCCAAAGCGTAGGGTTCTGGTCTCGAAAAAAACGTATTTTAGCCCCCAAGAACATCTCGGAGCTGCTGCACCAAACAATGCGTACTCTATGACGTTTTTCCAGCTTGGTTACAGTACTTGCACAAAAATTGTTTGAGTTAACAGAGCTAACAACGCTGAAGCTGATCTGAACAAATGGTGCTCATGTACATATAGTCGAGTAATCATGGTACTCCCTTGTACAAACAAAGCTAAACATGAAAGTACACAACCAACATCTAATGTATTCAGAAATGCTTATATTTACCATTAATCAATTGCATGGAAACCAATAAGCTGTAAGTTCAAATCCACGGAAGTTTCTTCACCTTTTTACACCGATCAAACCCAAACATAACTGAGAGCAGATACTAATAAAAAGTTTCAAGTAGGCTTTACCTTGTCGTACTTAATATTTGGTAAAATCTTACTAACCTCCCATGCGTGGGTACACTCAATATGAATGTGATTAGTGACACATCGTCCGATTTCAACATCTTCTTCTTTCGACACCACTTCACTCATGCAGTCATCGACATGAGGACACAACGCTGAAAGCAAAACGAAACATCACTGTAAATGGAGCACGAAAGCAAAAAACATGTAACGCTTTTCAATTACAGTAAAGTATGTTTAGAAAGAAAGGCGAGGAGGAGCCAGAAAGTTAAATTCTCAGAATAAGCAAACAGCCGAAACTTTTTCTTTAATCGTTTTTAGACCCAAGTAATTCTAACATTTGGACAGGCACTCTATAAGCTATTACCTTTTTATTAGAAATAAACTGCTGTTTAGCGGTAAAGAAGTTTAACATAGCATTTTTTAAAGCATGGCCTAAACATTAAAGTAATTCTAAGGGTGTTTCCGCCTATTGTGCAATATGATCTATGAACTTTTGTCTATGTGGCGCTCGATCAAATTAAATAGATGACAAATGTCCAATACCGAAATCCCTTACTTGAAAACAGCTAAAAGCGTATGTAATTGAGCATTGAGTTCCATTCGCAATTCCACACTTTGAATGTGTGCAACAAACTATTTCTGTTTGTTTTTCTTAAATAAAAATACGTTCGTCACCGATCAAGCTTTTCGGCACAAGTACAACACTACCGCATAGACTTGAAGAGTGCGTAAGCAGAATCCAGACTTTTATGAGTAAACGGTTGAAGATTCATAGTCAAGCAAAAATTTTCCCTAGAGTATACTTTCTCAAAACTATACTGCCAAGTAATAAAGGAAAAAATAATAATGCGATTATTCAGGAAAATTATCAACTACATAGTCATTTTTAGATAAAAATGCCTTTCAGGAAAAAGAAACACGATTTTAAGCACAAGAAAAAATTCCTTTGAATTTGATAACTAAGCCACCAAGATTGCAACGTCGCTACAGTTACCTATCTTCAGAAAGAAGTTTTCCGTTCCGTTGACCAAATAAGCGATAGATATAGGGTATCCCAAAAAACTGGATACACTCTTTAAATCGTTGTAACTTAATCAAATTATTGATTTGACTTTTAAATAAAATTAATACAAAAGAAAGGACATACATTTAAAGAATTTGAGAGTAAAATGTACCGAAACACATCTAATCAACTTTTATTAAGATAGACAACACTTGGGGAAATTTCAAAGTGTTTACATAATGATGAGTTTACATAAATGCTCAAACTGTTGCCGTTCTGTTCAATACGCTTCTTATATCTTGAACAAATGGACCTAGAAACGTCCAGCAGCATTTCCTCAGTCATTAGAGTACATTCTTTTTCAATTGCTACTCTCATTTGAGCAATTGTTTCAGGTTTGCTGCTGTAAACTTTGTCTTTTAGAAACCCTCACACAAAGAAATTCACAGGTGTCAAATATGGTGAATTAGGTGGATATTCCACTGCACCTCTTCTTCCAAACCATCTGTTTTGCTTACTTTTTATCCAGATAAGTTCTCACATCTCAATGAAATAGGTAGGTGCACCGACTTTCTAAAAGTAAAACTCGGCATCTTGAAATTGTTCTTGCCAGTACGATATAACAAATTCTTGTAATAGATGGATATAGTACAGTGGTAGTATAGTAACAGATATAGTGAGTATACATTTTTCGGGGACACCCAGTAGACTAAAGTGGTTTTCCAGCGCTCCTAATTAGGATTAGGATTGTTGGTTTGCTTGCTCATGTTGTACAAGGCAACTTTCAAGCATCCACCAATAGCCGCTCGCCTTGTTGATGGTGGGCTACAAGTTGGCAATTTTTGCAATAGCAAGAAAGAAAACAACAAAAAACAGAACTTTTAAGTTAGGTAGGTTCATATTCGCACACTTGACAAGCGTTAGCTGAAACATCTGTTATTGCTTAACATTCCATATGCTTTCTAGTAAAATACACAAAACATTACATGGCGGTGTGTCCTGAGCATTAATAATTGTATCCACCTTTAGATCTTATGCCTATCAGCAAATAAAAATGATGCTGGGAGTGGTATTCGAGCCCACAACTTAGTCACTGGCGTAACGGTACTATACAGCATAACTTAACCCGTGTCGGCTTGTAGAATGAAACTGAAAACAGGTCTTTACTGTTCTACGACCTGCCTTACGATACAACTTAGCAAGAATAGCAAGAACCGTGATTATAAACTCGGTGGATGGCGAGTTTATGATACACGTTTCCGGATCAATAAGGAGAATGTCTTATTGAATTGACGATTTACAGATGGTGATATAATCTACGAGCGCCTGGGCCCGCTTCGCCCTTAAGAGCGCGTAAGTTACGGTAGGGTAAACAATGTCAACCTAACCGTCTTCATCTGGGGAAAGATTCTGAAAATAACAACAAAAGGTTGTTTATTTAGCTTTTCGACATGACTAGATAAATCTCGATCTTAATCCAAAACGCACTTTAAAAGTTGCTTTAACTGAAAAGATCCTCATGCGTGACGATAAGTGCATAATTTTCCCGCTTCTCTAGGTGTAGATATAAAAGTTATTGCAGGCAGGCGCTGCATGTATTCTGTTCGTGAGCAATTTCTTTTGAAAAAGACTCCTCCCAGCGTGTACCTGCTATCTTACGCTTTATCAGGCAACACAGGTACTTTTAAAACTTTTGTGCATGTGGCCCCTCTTTATCATCTTAAAACAGATTTGTCTATAGCTTAACCCAAGCTTTATGTCTTTCAGTCGTACGCAATAACAGCTTATCTGCTCTGTCTTGCATTATAACCTTCGGTAACTCTTCAGCGGGCATAGCAATACTGATTACAATATAACGATAAGAATTTTGCCGCGCAAAAAAACACGCGGGCTTCAAAAGCAATCACTTTCTGCTATAAAAGCTAAAACCTATAAAAGCTTAAACCGCAAGCAGCTTTTTCATGTTTTCCGCAAGTTTTTTTACCGCATATCAAAGTTAACTTGTACATGATTAGTTAGCTCTAAAATAAATTGTTCAAAGATATACCTCGTACATCTCGAAAAAAGTTTTTAATAGTCAGCTAGAGCCTTATTTATCGTGTCTATCAAACGTTGCGCAACGCCAAGCGTTGGTGGAGTTTTGAACTCAGTGCCTCATAGTTACGGGTTTAAGCTGTTTCCTCTAATCAGGAAAACATTGGAAAATCCTTCATAAATAATTTTATAGCGTGCAGGCAATACCGTATATGGTCATTTTCTGACGCGAGCATTTTTGCCCAAACCTGAAAGATTCGACGCCTCACAATCTATCAGACAATTTTTAACAACCAAGGCAATGACTACTTTTGCATATCACCCAGCAATACTATTTTACTTTTGAGTCTTATGAAAATACGCTCAAACGAAGTTTCTGCATTACACGATCTACCTGCGCTTTAAATTTACGGTTTTAACGGATTGTCACAGGATTAATTTACAATATCCAGATAAAATATCAACAAATTTCAAAAAGAGCTCTCTTCTTCCACGCTTTGAAAAAGCAAACAGCCACAAAAGGCAACAGTTCATTAACCATACTAAAAAAACCAAATCAAAACCACGAATTTTCCTCTAAATTTCTCGAAAAAGATTGCTCAAACCTCCGCTACTTTAACTATTGTTTCAATACTTTTACTCATATGAATTCATTACGTAGTTTTTAGCCAACAAAAACCATTGAGCAGGTGATAAATCACAAAACGGTAGGGCAAGAAAAAAATTACTTCCAAAGAGTTAAGGATCACGTCACTCTTTCCTTCAATTCCTCTAATTCAGACAGCAAATACTAACGAGATCACATTAGAACCAGGAGAAAGACTATGCCATTTATGCAAAATTTTGAGGTATGAAAACAAAGTGACTTTTAGCCGTGGAACCGAGCTAATGATGGCGTTTTTTAACAAGCGCCCTAAGACTTTTTGAAATGTACAGCTCGGCTTTTCACATGGAGCAATATTGCTTCCGCACGTTTACCGTTGTGTGGGTAATCATTAAAAGTTAGGTATTTTACTACATTGATGTAGTTCACTGCAGTCTAGATCTTAGTAGCTTCAAACCTAGTGTGAATTATTTTTGAGAACTGATTTTTTTGGTTAGCGTTGTCATAGACATTTTAGCCCTAATGGAAGTCTCCGTGGGGGAACAAAACGCTTCGGCGCTTTGATTTAGTCTAGACTCAAGTGTTATGTTAAATAAACTTATTTTCGTCACAGAGTGGCTTCTTGCAAGCTGAGAATCTTAACAACCACAAGCACTCATAGTTTGCAGATTCCGGTAATTTGGCCAGCACCTGTGCTTCAGACCAAAGCACAATGCTCTGCATAATTTATCATAAGGTTCAAGACGTGACAAATAACTGTAAAATAAAAGGTTAAGTTCACGACGACACGCACGGACTGCACTAAGTAGTCCGTTGCTCACCACACCTCTTGCTTGGGATAGGCACGCTGCAAGATGGCGACGCAAAATCATAACCGCAAATTATTTACGCTCATATCTAGAAATACGGTGAGACGGGTACGCCTATCCCATGCTTTATGCAGGCTTCGAAACATGTTCCAACACGATTTCGTCAAGAGCTCTGCGCCAATTATATATTACAAACCGCTCCAACGGGCGAAGACATATTTTTGGGTAAGACGTTACTTTAAAGCAGTGCTTTCCAAACTTTTTGTGATGGTGACCCACTTTTTAAACACACATACAGGGTGTCCACAAAGCCTTTAGACAATTTCATAAATTCATTAAAAAAAATTTTTAAATGCTATTCAAAATAATTCTTTTTGCATATTAATGAGTTGTTATTAAAGTTTTTTATAATATCATCTTTTTTTATTTCAGAGATGAATTAGCTAAATAAATTAGTTGATTTCCAAACATGTTAAAAATGATTACTCCACAAGAAAAAGCACAATGTGTTTCTTGGTTTATCAAAACGAAATCTGATATTGAAGCACAGAGAAATTTCATAGCTAAAAATGTAAAACGGGCCCCAGCACGTCAGTCGATTCGCAATTGGCATAAGCAATTTGTGGGAACGGGAACGTTGCTACTAAAACAGAGGAGTGGATGGTTAAAAACTTCTGAAAAAGGCATCGAGCGTATTCGTCAGTCATTTAGTCGTAGCCCAACAAAGTCCAACCGCATTGCTTTCGTTCGGGCTACGTGAAAGATGTTGTGCACCGCACCAAAATAAAAGACACCAGTGACCTTAAGGAAAGAATAACTGCCGCTGTGGAGAACTGAGGAAGAAATGTTAAGGACGTGGACTGAAAGTTAACATTGTTTAGACGTCCTTCGTGCTACAAATGGGGCTCATATAGAAATTTATTGATGCTTTGAATAAAAACTTTACTATTTACTTGATATTAATTAATCCTTTTAGAAATAGAGTTCATTAATGTTTTAAATAAAAACTTGACCATTTAATTGATACTATTTAAACATTTCAGACATTTGCAACGTCAGTTGTAGTATCAATAAATTTTCTAAATTGTCTAAAAACTTTGTGGACACCCTGTATATTCGCGACACGTTTTAAATAAATACAAAAAACTTTTTTACTTCAAACACAAGTAAAAGCATTTTGTAGAAAAATCTCAACTTAAAACTTTAATGAGATACATGAGCTTGATGGGATGAACACACTGTTTTAATATTTGGTTGAATGTATCAATAAGATAAAGACAATCGCATTTCGTTATCAAGCATTTTTAGGCTTCCACGTTTCATGAACTTTAGGTCAGTCATTGTTGAAAAGAACTCTTCGCAAATGTATGTAGTGGAAAGTTGTGAAAGAATTTTTAACGCTTTATTGGGTATGTTCAGATGAATTATTGAAGCGCGAATGGTATCCAAAATCCAAATCACTCTCTTTATACACCATTAACAGGCTTTGATCATTTTTAATTTCAGCTAATTCTTCTTCTTCAACAAGAGAAAGGTTTCTTGTGTCAGTTGAAATAAATGGATTTCTGATCCAATCATAGTCTTGGATTTCACGATTGGCAAAGTAATGATTAATTTTTTCTGAAGCAATGTTAAACGGTTAATAATTGGCAAGCTGATATCATATTTTATTCGCATTCTGAAGTTTTGAGAAAACTTTCCAAATTATTTTCTTTATCCAAATTGTTATCTTGTCTCCCATAACACAAATATAATCTACTAACGTAAAAGCATTTTCTCTTTTTCCTTGTATACTGGTATTTAGTGTACTTAAATGCTCAAACATATCTGCAAGTTATACCAATTTTGTGCACCAAAGTTTGTTTTGAATTCGATCACAAAATTCATTGTGCCTATTTTTCCTAAAAAGTTAAAGCGTTATTTCTCTCAATTCGTATACGCGACAAAGTACTCTTCCTCTCAAGAGCCAACGAACCTCTGAGGGTAGTAAAATATTTCAAAACTTTGCTCCAAATTCTTCACAAATTTTTGCAAGTAATCGTCATTGAAGAGGCCTACATTTAATGTTTTTGACCGTTTGAACCACTTGATTCATAACTTCTTTCAATTCCTTTCCAATGGTTTTAGCAACTAGATTTTCGCGATGTAAAAAGCAATGTGCGAGTATAATCTTTTCATTCTCTTTCTTTGCCAGAGCTGTAAAACCTTTTATTGAACCAACCATTGAGGGTGCGCCATCTGCACATATTCCTACACAATTGCTCCATAGCAGATTATTTTCTTTCATGAAGCTATCTAGAATTTTAAATATGTCTTCCCCAGTGGTTCTCATTATCATTTCTTGACAACACAAAAATTGTTCAATAATTTTCTCGTTATGAATGAAACGCATAAAAACCAATAATTGTGATAATCCGCCTATGCCCGTTGATTCGTCTAACTGCAGTGCAAACATCACATCTTTATCTTTAAAAATATTTTTCATTTGTTGCTGGATATCTTCAGATATGTGTTCAATACGCCTTCCAATCGTGTTATCCGCCAAAGGAATTGTTTTAACTTTTTTTTCTAATTTAGGAATAAACATTGTTTGAACAATAGCAGAGCAAGATTGCATTATAGTGGTTTCGGCAATAGCATGTGGCTCCCTATTTTTGGCAATTATTTGCGCAGCCAAGAAACTGGCTTCTTGTGCCTTGTGTGATGTCTTCATTCTCTTTGTGAAAGCTGTCGACTGCTTTTTTGTAGATTTTGAATGCTGAATAAAATAAAGTATTCCACAGGTTTTTCTGACAAATTACCATGTTTTGAGGAAAAATGACGTTTTAGGTTATTTGATACCATACCTTTATTTGCAAGTTTACCTCCACAAACTAAACACAGAGGACAAGGATTGTTTTCATTACCAAAAAATGTAAAACCTAGTTTCATATAATCTTCACTGTATAAACGAGGCTTGTCAACTTTTCTTTTACTGCACATGTCTTATGCACTTCATCTTGTATTTGTCAACGTCACCTTCAACAGCTTTTCTTTTTTTAATTGGAAATTGATCCATTCTAAGAGATGCAGTTAGGTTATTAAAATAAGAGTTAATACAAAGAGTTGGTTACACAGTAAGAGTAACCAACTTAACTGCAATGGCCTATTAAAGTTTAATCAAATCTTCGGATTATTGTCAAGCTAGTAATTACTTTACCACCTTCTTTCTTAAACCAACAACAGAACACTAAACACCAATATGATGTTAAGACTAAAAAGTTCCAAAACTGGTCATTATTATTAGTAGAAAAGAAAAAGCATTATTAGATAGCAAACGAATATTACGTCATAAACAAATGAGAATGACAAACTTTCAATGAGTTCAATCGGACTACGCAAGGGGTTGTTTCCATTCGTGAGTAGGCCTAAAGCGCATGAAAATTTAGTAATTGTGAGATCACAGTTTTTAAGGCGATGGCAGTGAAAAATAATACTAATTATGGAACTGAAAATAGCTGGTGACAAATATTATTTGAAGTCTAGTTGGCGACACACAGTTCGGAAAGCTCTGCTTTAAGGCAATGTCTCGACACTTTTTATTTCAACAGAAACCATCGACCCATTGAAACGGATACGAGATTGCTTTCTAAAGGTTAACGGTGGTTTCGAAGAAGAAAGTCATATACATGATAACCAAAGCGAAGCATAGAAAAATTGATTTCTGTCAGATTCCAACTCACAGTTTGCACCGGCTTCTTTGGAGCACAATAAACGTGAACTTTTTCTAATTGCGTAATACACTCAATCAACTATAAAAACGTGTCCGTTCCTTCACTTGATAAAAACGCATAGGACTATGAGTGCGAAACTGTACAAGCGTGTTTTTTTTGAAGACGAACACAATTCACCATCAAATGAATGACAAGAGACAACATGATGAAGGTTGACCATTCAAGTATCTCTTATATTCCTACAAGAAGTAAGTTCGCTGACAGTAAGCACTGAGGTCATCGAAATGTTAGTGATTGCTATTAACGTTTCAAGCATTTGGCTGTGAAACTGTTTCTGTTAAAGCGTGGAGCAGAAGAAAAAGTTGAGACCATACAGAGCGATTACGCCCAATTTTTCCACTGCCAGAAATGACTGGTCCTGCGATGCTAGACAAGGGAACAACCAACTGGCTGCTCGAAGTGTGACTAGATGTTACTCCACAAATAATGTTCTAAAACGAAATAGGTTTGAAAACTTTGCAAAAGATTTTAAAATAAAACCTTAGTTCGGATGAGCGTCATGAATAGCTTTCCGCAAAACAACCTTTCATCAAAACTTAAATTTATGTTGACTCTAGGAATACCGTGATGTTTTTTAACAAATCCTTTCTCTCCGTTGCAAAACAGTGTTTCGAAATGCATTGATTGTACTTCGTGTTAATTTTAATTAACCAAACGTGTAGCATTGGCCATCGTGGCAATTTCACCGTAAAATGTCGGGCCACGAAACAAGCCTTGAATAAAGCAATATCCCACATTTATACTCCGTATCACACAAACGTGTAAAGAACTCACAAAACATCAAAGCAGATCACGTGATTTCAAAAGGCTGCCAATCTCAATTGCATTTGATCAAATATCACAGCAGTTCATTTTTCCTTTTCTCTGTCAAGGCTAGAGTGGCTCGTAGTTTTACACGCATTGCAATTAGCGCACTATTACAACCACTGCTTCGGAGGTAGAAAAATTTATTAAAAAAGGCTAACAATTAACATTTATTTAATCCCAGTGGTCCGTTCCAGTACGCTTTCTTTTAGCATTTTACACGGCACCCGTATAAAAAGAGTAGACGAAAATATAACCCAAACCAATGGAAAACTTCAAACGGCAAGTTTTGATTTTCTTAGTCACCTGTATAATGCAGCGTGGAATTTCTAATTATTTGGTATGTATTTTTAGATCAAACTGATGATTGAGTTTTGCACCAAAGCCAATTTTTTCCCTGCTTCTAGTTTCTTCAACAAAATTTATTTTCCTTGAACCGAGTTGACCAATTTCGTCTGAAAGCTAATCAACATGTGTTCATTTACCAGCTTCAAAACCAGCCATGATCATGCGACTGAAGCTAGTAATTAGTCAGAAGTGTTTATCATGTAAAAGAAAGTATTATACGCGCTTACCTTTCAGGGCTTTTCGATTAAAAATAACTCCAGGACCACCCATACAGAAGTTATGACCTTTCAGTCCGAGATGATCTCTGACTTCTGGAACCCCGTGACCGGGTTGCCCCATGTAAATCTAAAAATAAAAATACAATACACCAATGTATGCTCGACCTACGTTGCTATCATCACAATAGTTTTGAACTTAAATTCAAATATCATGCAGTGTTTTTAACTCGTTTAAACAGCAACGGTTTTCTAGCTGCAAAGCATAGCGTAATGAGAATAGCGTGATTACATATAAGTTTATTCTTGACGCTGCCCTTGTTGCTTACTGCTGAGGGCTCAGTGCAGTGACGTAGGCACCAATGTGCCTTAGGGAGTGTTTTAGTTTCTCTCATTAAGAATGACAAAATCACGATTAATCTTGGGAAAATGGAGTACGGGAAAGTGCTGCCCAAAAAATGTTTTAGAAAATTACACTCAAAAGTAATCATTTCTTGTTTTCCAAAACAAGTTTTAGGCAAATGGTTGCATGAACCTTTTTAATAAGTTAAAAAAGGCATACCCACGGTAATCATAGGGAAGTTTTCACTCCCAACCCTCCTCACCCCATTGGGGTACCCCACTGGGTCAGCGAGCTATGTGTGACTACTATTTTATGTGTTTGGTACGACTCGACATGAAAAGTGAACCTAAATCAATCCATACCAACACAATACTTCAGCAACGTTTGCTCTAGTTACCAGTTCAATCAAAGGCAATGTCGACCAAGGCAGAAAAAAATACTGACACTTTTTAAAATTTTCAACCCTGCTCGTCGAAACAGAAAAGATCAAATCATGGCTTATACTTACCGGGTTTTGAAAGTAGCTTAAAACGTTTTATTGTGATATATTTTAATTGTTTTATTGTTTATACCTCTTTTAAAAGATAGCTCTATATTCATTGTCGAGAAAATTTAATCTGTTTTGTTTTCTACATCAAATACAGACAACAAAGATAAAGTCAGTAGAAAAATAGGAGTTTCATACTGACAATAGAATCTGCTCAATCAGAAACATTAGAAAGACATGCTGCTCCTAAATAATTACACGAAAAATATAAATCATTAAAATTTCAGGAATTGACCATCTAAAGTCTAAACAATTCCGCATCGACATTTAAGAAGCTTGTAGCACTAGGTGAACGTTTCTAGAGTTGAATAACATTATCGATGCAGGAAAGCTACAGCAGTTAGTTCTGTTACCTTGTATCATTGAGTAACCAATTGTAAGAATACAAATATTGAAAGAATACATGATATCGGTAATAACGATATCAATATAGGCTCAATGACCAACTTAAAAATTTTTTATATTTGTTGTGGTATTCCACTTGCAATATTTGAAAATTGGCGCGGCTTTAATGCACATATACTTATGTACTGTTTTCTTTTGTATTCTGTTTTGCTTTGCTTTGCTGACTGTGACTTAAATGTATTTCTAAAACGTCGTCACCTATGCTTGCTTTTGGTTTGCTAAAGTGTTTTTAAAAATTTCATTTGCTATGTGTGTACTGCTTTTGATTTGCTTTGTGTTTTTTTATCAACTATAATCAAGGTGGCGGTTGAATGATCTTTTCACCGTCTCCACATCAACAAATTTGTATACATATTTTCCCAATGCTGTTTTATTTCTACCATTCGATGAATAAATGCCTATTGATTGACTGATAAAATTGACTCACAGTGACAGGATTAGGCCTGGCCTACACTGAAGCCTTGTGTGGCTTAATTTTTGCTTCTTTATTTTAGCCCAATCCCGGTTTGCAATTGCGTCAGAGTAAAACAAGCGAAAAGTTAAGCTACGTGTGGCCTCAAAGCAAATCAAATTTTAGGCTAATTTGGCTTGAGCGGTTAAAACTGTCACTTCATTCGGTGCTCTACACATGGCAACAACTTGAAATTAGCTGAACACACAGATAAAAGAAAACAAGAAACTAGTTATGAAAGACTTGAGTTCCAAGGGAAGAGCAACTTAACCCTAAAAAACCCAGCTAGGCCTGCAGAATTGAATGTAAGAAAAAGAAAAGATCACATGACAAGACGGCATCACACCAAAGCTGACTAAAAGGCTTCGCAGTAAGCGAGAGGTCATTAAGCTTTTTTCACAAAGACCCAAGTAGTCGAAGAGCGCGGGTCAGATGCCCACTTTGCTCAATGTAATATAATAATCAATACAAACCAAAACAAGCCTAAAATTGCTTGCAAATAAGCTAACATGTAAATGTTCTCGTCTACTAATTCAATTTGCCCGCAAACCAGAGGTATTGAACCGAAAAAATAATGGGAGCTATGAACAGAGTTTGTGAAACGCAGCCAAGCTACTAAAAGTCGTAAACAAAAAATAAATAATAAGACAATCCAAGTTTTTCTATAAATTTTTGGTATCCTTTACGACAGCCTTAGACCGAAATGATTATATTGAACTACAATGCATTTTTGTTAAGCAAATTGTACATATCATGCATCAAAAAATACATTTGACTGGAACTACTATAGGATTTTATTTCATACTAACAGAGCCATGGCTTGTGTGCTCTTCTGGCTACATCTAACATCCAGTGTTGCATCAATAACAATAACTGCAAGCAAATAGAAACAAACAAACAAACAGGCAGATTTTTTGGGAGAGTCGGCAGTTTAGGTTTTGATAAATATTTTCGTGTGAATAGTTGCATTTTTGATCTTGTGTGGCACAGTGTGAGGGAGAGTAGCAGACCAGAACTTACCTCATCGGCAGTAGTTTAATAACCTCTGTGAGCTAAAAACTAAAAAACTTAAGTAAATACAGAGCACTAGCTAGTTTCTTAAGATAACTGTCTGCAGCTATGAACTTTAATTTAAAAACAAAAAATGTGGCATTTATAACTGCAACTCTTAATGAAAAAATATACTGCATAAAGGTTATGCAATGTACGCAATACGCGAAGAAACGCATTAAAAGGAAGCGAAAGGAACTGTAAAAAGTGCGTTATAAAAGAAACAAGATACAAAAAAAAAATGAAATAGAACAGAGTAAATAGCATTTACAATATTGTGTTGTAAAAGAACGATCTTTGCCTAGTACTGGTTGAGCTCTGTCAAGTTTGGCAATGAGTTTCTATTCGTCATTTCTCGTTTGTGTCTGTTGGTTGATTGAAATTTTGTGAACATTGTGACTTTAAAGTAGAGATTCTCAATCTTTGTATGGCCGCGGCCCGGTTTTGACCAGCAAATTATGTTCTGGCCCACTTTTTAAATTTTTATCCAAATCGAAAGTGAAGACCTTTTGTTTGAGATCCGCTATCCATTTATCTTTCCAAACGCTGAATTTTCGCGATTTAGGCCATAAAAAAGATCTTATTTTTTGTTCTAGAGTCTAGACCGACGTTTTCGAAATCTCCATTTTTCCTCATATTGGAAACCAAGACGTGGCCCATCTGAATTGCTACTGTGGCCCACCGGCTGAGAACCACTGCTTTAAAGTTACCGGTCGAGTTCAAAACATAATGATTTTTGGTAACTTTCGGCCGAAAAAGAATAATATATGCTCCTAATTTAGATCGCTAGAATCAACGAAAAATCTGGTTTCACTCAACTCAACTTTCAAAAAAACCTGAACAGTAAAAGTATAAGAGTGAATAATATGCAACAAAATGTATGTCGATTAGCCTTTAATTAGCGTTTAAGATATTACCAAAGTTATCTATCGAATGATTGACCTGACTGAAAAGATACTAATCAATGATGTCCGATCGGTGATTGCTCATACGTATGTTTCAAGATGGTCCGGTTTTTGCCATGTAGTTTTTTAGCACAGTTGGTGCAGTTGATGGCGTATATACATTTGTCGTTTTACAGTTGTGTTGGCCCGTGAAATCATACCTGAAGCCATTGGGAGCAATAACTTTGTTCTCCGTTTAAATAAACTTGCAGAGTCGCACAATGATTGGTTGCGACAGTTCACGTCAATTCTGGGTTGATTTCAGCTAACTACTGGTGAGGAATGGTTTCAAGGAAGCTGATGAAAGAATAGCAAAGGTAGATCTTAGAACAATGATAATAAGTGGCGATCTTTTATAAATATTGGATGCAACGCTATGACGATTTTTCGAATCTGTCAAAATGTGAATGGTATGTGAAGGTAAAGGAAAACGACTGCCTCTTCGTTTCAAGTGTTGTTGGTAATTTAGTAAATCCGTTCCAACCTTTCTTGTTTCACGTTTCATATGTGTTTTGATGTCGTTCTTGTTACCACCCAAAACAGTCAGGAAACATGCGAAAACTCTTCGAACTCGAGACCAATCACCACCACATTTTGATGTTGTCTTTTGCTAAACTCCAAAACATCAGAATATTTAGCCTTGGCTATAGCAAGCTTTACTTATGTAGTGTTCATTATGAAATTCACCCAAGCGATAAAGTAGGAATGACGATCTAAACTTTAGTCAATACAACAGAAATATTTTTATGCTTTTGACTTTGTATAGTTGACATTCAAGTCATTGACGCTACTTTTAATTCTTTAAAACAGCAAGGCACAATTCGCACGTGGTAATCAATAATTTATGAAACAAAATTCTAGTCAGTGACATTATAAAACTGCAAAAAAAGAGTAGTTTTTATCAGTGAGCTAAGAAGTCAAGCGGTTACATTTTTGGCTTGTTTGGAGGTGTTTTTGCATCACGGGCGGCTTTATAATTAGTATCAGAAACACGGATAATATTGTTATAAAAGATTACAAAAGATCTTTGTTGTGCAGTTGACTTATGAAGCCCAATTTTTTTCTTTTCCAATATCATAGAGTGCTTTTTGCCGGTTCCAATTATTGCAGTATCTTTCTCCCTTATACGTAAATCTCAAATTTCACCACACAAAACAAGTTGAGTTATTCAGCAACACGATAGGCTAGTTTAACTCCCAAAATAAAAAAAAGGAAGTTTTTAAGGAAATTCACTTTTAAAAAATCTCAACATTCACGCGCAAAAGTGATATACTGTAATTGTTTAGCAATACTGCATACAGCAGTCAAAAAATCAAAGATGGGACTGCTTTTGAGCAAATGAAATGAAATATTGCTATTTCTCACTTAAGCATGGAAAATTAATAACTACGCTACTCAAGAGCGCATTCCAAAACGCACGCTCAAGCGAGTAAGATGGGCAAGTTATTAAAATACAAGTGGTTTAAAATGAATACATATTTACACAGCAAGCATTGAAAACAGCAACTTTGGCAGTTGCAAATATCTGGTATAACAAACTTACAGTGAAAATTCGAGGTTGGAGCAATTTCAAATAAAAATTGTTACCTCAAAAGCGTATATAAGACATACTTTTTTCAACCTTTGTACCCAACAAACTGCAAATAGCATGTTGAATATGGTACAATGCTAAATGCCAATGTCAATAATGTGACAATTGGTGTCGCATCTAAGGCATAGCTAGGCAATTAATGAAGAACAGTGAGGACAGCAAAGCACGCATTAGTGTTCGCTATTGCCATCACTTGGCTGTCCCCGCGCAGACCAGATATAACAAAAAATCAAATAGACTGAGGAATTAAGGATTGCAAAATGTACTATTCTTCAACACTAAAACAAAGTATAATCTCAAAAATACAAAAAGCAGTGATGAGTTAAAATAGCTTTAGTCGCCACAATGTAATGGTAATCGTTCCGGATTTCAGAACGAAAGCTTTAGAACTCAAACTTCCATAAAAGCACCACTGGTATGCGTTTGAGCGGGAATCCGAAATTGGATTGCTGCGTTGGTTTAGCAAAAATTCTGATTTGAAAGAGAGGGTGTCGAGGAAGCATAGTTGCCAACTGCGCAAAAATCCTAAACTGGGTCCAAAAAATCCTCAAAACGCAATTTTTGCGTAAAAGCTCCCAAAATTTTAAAATGTTTTGGCACACCATATGTTTGAATTCTGCTGCACCATCGACTTTCCAAAGATTTAAAAAATACTCCCCATGGTGGTGCTGTTCTCCAAAAAACGAAAAAAGGTCTTCATTTTTCGTAGAACGCAAAATCCCTACTTTTGTAGTTCGATCCCTTAAAAAATTCCAAAATTTCAGGTTTCCACACCACCATCAAGTGCTTTCGCTACACATCTCGATCAAAAACTCCTTAGATTCTACCCATATTCCCTAGACCGCTTTCAAAAATCTTAAAATTTTTGCAAACACACTTTGCAGGAAAAGAGCCCTAAGAAAATTCCAAATGGTCGTGAAAATTTTCAAGATTTTGGGATAAATTCCTAAGATTGAAAACTATGAAAAGCAAACATACAGTGAATCAGCACGTCTTAGCTTGCGAAAATGTAAAACGTAAAACCGACAATTTAGGTGTTAGCAAAAAAACCAAATGAGGTTTGATATCGCAAGTATAGATAGCAGTAAGCACTTTTTAAGTGGTGAACATGGTCACTGGTTAATTAAAGCGGAAATAGAAGCAGCGAATTTAAAACGAAAAGATGTATCAAGCCAGCTCCATACAAAACATAGAATTTTAACGCAGACCACTAAATAGAATTATAAGCAGCACTTCATCAAAATCTGGCAACAGAAGAAATGCTAGGATATTGCGGCCAAGTAAAGATTTCAATGTACTGCCAAGAAAACTGCCAAGAAGCAACCACTAATAGGAAACATAAAAAACAAAGGCTTTACAAGCAAATTAGAGCAGAATATAAATACTGACGTAATCAAGCATTGGCTATACAGTCAGTGATACCACGCGAAGTGGGTCCGCAGTCAGTGACACCAACTTTAAGAGGGAAATACTTCTTTGGAGAACAGTTCTCAACTAAAAAAAAATGATTACAACAGCCATCAGTATATTTTCAGTGAGTGTTGGGGCGATACGTTTAAATTACATTGCAAGACACCGTTTTTGCCGAAAGCTTTTCGGGACGCCCCTATCAGTAACGCTATCGCGTCAAACGGAAAGAACGAAAGTAAAGCCACAGAAGGATCACACAAACAAATGCAATTCTGCAATCAAATATATTATGCTCCACTAGTGCAGTTAGTTATTACTGATGTTTTGCCTTTGGTTGCTTCATGAGGTTAGCAGTTAATTAATAATCATTTATTTATCGACAGCAAATTCGTCGTTGGTTTGTTAACACATTATTATCGAAATGACTCAACCTGCAAGACCTATTAGTCACTCTTTCCACCACCATGCACTTAGCTGTTGATTAGTTTTCAATTTGGCCTTGAAATGAAATTGTGACGAAATGCAAACCGTTTGATACATTGACAGTGTAAAGACATGTACTCTGACAAAGAATTCCGCCAATTTTAACGTTGTCTTAATTAAGCTTAAACACTTCGCATGGACTATTCAACGATGAGTTACAAGCAAGAGAACTCGGTTTCCTTCAGTCGGCAAGTATTTACCGATACCGTGGCACAGACCAGTGTTCTATTAAATAAAAAACCCTGAAAGAGCTTTCCAGATGTCATATTTTTATTAATTTATTTCAAAACTTTTAGTCTTGGAGTATCTAGGCTAGTAAACCTTTAGATTATTCTATGCTTCCTGACCTCTTTCTTCATTTTGTTGATTTTTGCTAAATTAGTGTATTCTTTTCTTTTTGCATATTTTGATGTGGTGAAATTAAATCCTCGTTATCTTTGCACGTGAGCATTTAAAACGCTTCATATAGCGCCAAGGTTTCATTTATTGGAAATTGTGTGAGCGCTACGATGTTGCTTGTGTGAGCGCTACGATGTTGCTTGTGTGAGCGCTACGATGTTGCTTGTGTGAGCGCTACGATGTTGCTTGTGTGAGCGCTACGATGTTGCTTGTGTGAGCGCTACGATGTTGCTTGTGTGAGCGCTGCGAAACCATGTTGGTGCGCAGCACTCACCGGCCGGGTAGACCAGGACAAGTGCTGCTCTGCGGAGCGTTCCGCCCCAGAAGCCTAACCGGGCCCGACTAACCGTTTAAGCAAGACACGGCGGGCAAGTTTGTTACCCAAAAACCAGACAGGTGGACGGGAGGTGGGGGTCCCGTACGGGGTTACGCCTAGGCTTGACGCAGAATAGCAAGATGGATTAGTATATATAGACTTCAAGTATGCGCTTTGCTTCCATGACGCATAGATGAAAAGCTGTCGACACCGCCTTTGTCTCAAAGCGGCTCAATATCAACCTCTCGAACAATACTTTGCAGCAGCAAGGAAAACTGTTATTTTGATGTTATGTAACTCATTATTCGAGAACACTTGTTTGTAACAATTTAATGTAAAATTATGATTGTGAGGCCTGGTAAGAAATAGCGCAAATTTGTACGTATGACATCATAGTAATTCCCAATGTCGTTTTCGTTGAATCTTGCAAAACATCTGGAATGTTCTTCAATCAGAATCAGTATATATGTCACCGAAAATCTTCAAAGATATACAAAGGTAGCGCTGCTTGCGTGCATCTGCGCTTGTTTATTCGGCACATAAATTGCTGCTGTGGGAAGCAGTAAGGGCTAAGTAAAATCGATAGCTGTTCAGGTGGGTAACTCAGTTGAGGTTAAGTTTTATATTGAATATATTTCTTGGTGTTTTGAAAACAAAGTGGTGTGAATATACAGCAGGTAGATAAGATATTTGGTACTATATTAGCAAGGCCTAGGTAAAATAGCAGTCAGACAAATTGTTTGAGCGATACATGATGCCAATTCAGTTATGAAATATCATGGAGATGGAAACAAAATGTTAATGCGCGATATAGGCCGTCTAAGAATTTAGACTTTCGGCCCTGGGCTAGGGACGAAAACAAAAAAAACATCTAACCCCATATACGAAGAAGGATAAATACTAGGATTTGCAATTTAAATTTACTTAGTGTATGAGCCAGTGCCAAGTCCTCTAAAAAGTATCTATGTCAGTCCTCTCTCGCATTTCTTTTATTGTGCGTTTTTTCACTAAAAATACTTAATACTTCTTTTTGCCAGTGTATGTGAGAGTAGGAGGTACATGCACAAGAAATATGTGCTGAGAGATAACTGTAAGCCACTGTAAGATAGTGCTCGGGTATATCCTGTGTGGAAACCAAGACCGATTCAAAGGTAAATTCCATAGCCCAACATACACAAAAAGATAAAAAATTTATAAATCAACTACGTATTGCTTAACAGCAGCTCTAACGTTTTCATTAAACCTCTCAGAAAGATTTGTTGTAAATGCAGGACTTGCACCAATGTTATTGTTTTGCTTACTCCTTTTTTTCTTGGGATAGACTTGAGACACGACTATAAGCGAATACGCTGGTTAACAAAACCAAAACAAAGTAAAAGAAACAGGTAGTCGAATTCGAGCAAGTCATAGACACAGAACGTACACTAGCAGTCCCACCTTAAACAAAGTGAACTGCCATTGGTGGGTGCCTTATGGTTGTCTCGGGAAAAATGCAAGATGAGCAAGGTGTCATTAATATAGCATCTATCCACTATTTGATGAAGATCCGTTAAGTAATCGAAGTTTGATGACAGAGTGACGCCATCCTATGACTTTCCATTTTCCATTGTTGATTCAGAAATTTATGCTGTACAGCTTCGATAAACAACAAAGTGCTTAATCAAATCAGTCATCGCGCGAAACTTGCTGCAGTGTGTCCAAACAAATATTGACAGGAGTTTGCTATTACTCTTGAAAACATTTTTTGCATTAACAAGACTGGTTTAATTGTGGAATGACCATCAGCAATTACATAAAGACTCACTCGTTTAACAGTTCTCGACAAAATAAATTTGCAAACCTATGGAGACATTTGCAACTTTACAATAAAAGTTGTAAACTATTAATTGGACTGTAAGCAAAGCTACCCAACAACAACAAATGTACTGAATCAACGTTGGCGTATTGCATTGTACTATACCAAACAGACAAAGTTGCACACAAAAGTGCTTACCAGCCATATGAAGATACGAAACACGTCGTGGTGCAGTAGTAACTATGACGGAGTTTAGAACAAGACATTCATTCGAAACTTCATTAAAAACCATTGGTATTGGCCAGCAAAAAAATTCCCAATTTAAAATGCCGTGTTGCTCCAGCAGAAAGTCTGCTTTGTATGTAAGCAAATAGTAGCAGTGACACACAGAACCAGCGTACTAAATTCTCTCGAATAGAGCATTCAAGCCCACGTTGATTTTGTGTAACCACGTTAAAATATGCGATCAAATACTGCCTACAAGTATCATATTACATCGTTGGAAAACCGTACTTGTATTGCAATATACCTGCATATACAATGCCCTTTTCTCAATAGAACTTGTAAACAATCATGCCCGCCTTTGTTGATGCGATCTACAACTTTACTTTAACGAAGGCGTCACAGGAAAGCGCCAAACGATAAGGAAGATAGCTGGCAGACGTAAATATGGGCGCAACACAAAATTAGTTAGCTTTGTTTTAATAGTACAGCAACACCAACTTATACCTTGCAACCGCACATTAGTGCATTTTCAATCGCTTACATCGCTTCAATTGCGAAATCGAAAGTATGGTATGTTACGATACAAGAAACCCTGGTATGTTACGCTTAACATGTGCAAAAGTACCTTTCTCATCCTAATAAGATACTGTACATGCTCGTAGATTGGTCGCACCTTTTCCCAAAAATCTTCTTCAAAAAATAGGGGTGCGACCTATCTACTCGACATACCTGTAAAATTGGCATATCATAACCGGCATAAGTGATGATGAGCTGAATGACTATTATGTCATCGCCACTGATGACAATACAATATCTGATGAACAACTGAGAAGAATGCTTGACAGTGATGATGATGTTATATTTGTTTAGTTTAGAGTTACAGTAAAAATGTTTCAATATTTATAGGCAATTTTTTGAAATGAAGGTAAATTTTTTATAGTACATGATTATATCAATGGCAGTTTGATCCCCCAGATTTTAGTGCAACCTATCTGGGAACCAAACCCAAATACCCACTTCATTTACAACAAACTAAGGGTGCGAGCAATCTACGAGTATGTACGGTAATACTGTGATTGCAAAGCTTTGATTAAACAGATTGTGCCACCATTACAGGTAGGCAGACTGCTTGGCGCGTCACTTGCCAATAACAACAAAGTGGAAGAATATAGCTAAGAGTTGAACTCAGTCTACTACATACAGTAGGCCTATCTAATTTAGTCCTACCTTACTATTTATTCAGCTGATGATGGCTTCAGTGTAGAAACAAAGCGTTTGAATAAAGTGTTTACAAGCAATTTGGTTTATTCTTTTCACCCAATCCAGTGTATTTTCCAGCGATACAAAACAAGCAAACTTGCCCGCTTTTTTACACAACATTCGTGCTGATTGACATGCAGGTAAGTTGTGAATACTATTTTGAGAACGTCTTTGGAATAACCCTATTGAGGCTTAGACTAGTAACCTTATCGTTGGTTGCTATCGCTGTTGCCAATGGATCATCCAGGGAGATAACGTACAACGATGTAGTAACAAGCAAAAAGACTGATGTAAACTGGTGTTTTTGTGTTCTGTTCATGGCATGTTTATTCGTTTAACTCAATTTCAGAGAGAAAATGGTGAAATTTCAACTACTTCTTCATTAAAGAAGTAAACGTAACAAAAGATGTCTTCACTGCCTTAGCAAAAAAATGATTAAAAACACAAACGAAAAAATCTTAAATTTTAAAGCATAAGCGCATTAACTCGAGACAAGCCCTGTATTAATAAATGTGAAATAATCGTTTCGCTTTGCTAGGCCGTCAATGCACAGTGATTCTCTTCTTGGGTTTTGCTGCCTCTCAAGTGCTGGAAAATCCTTAGTAAGGCAATTTTATGAGCATCACGACAAAGACATCGAGTAAGGAGAGAATCGCCTCAAACAATTTCTAACTTTGCCGTAAAAAGGTCTTGTTCATGTTTTAAGTTTTTTTGTTCAAGCTTTATAGTAACTGTGATGTCATAACTAAATGCTGGACTTTTCAGCTCCTATTTTCGAAAAGGAGCGGCAAATCTAAAAATAATCCCACTTCATACAAAGCGTAAAGCTTGTGAACCGCTGAATACGACCGCCATAGAGAACGCAGTAAATGCGCACTCTGATGCGATTTGGTTGGCATAACAATAAGTAAGCCGCCAATTGAAAACCGTAGAGATTAACATGATAACTGTTCTAAAAGTATACAAAGATAGATGGAAAGCATTCTAAATTGCTTAACAAAAGATATATTTCTAAACCGGCTATCATACAATAAACTGGAAACGGACACAAGCACTAACAGACCCATAGATCGCTGGCTATCGAAGTGTACTAACCACCAATTTTCAGGGAAAACAAATCTTATTAGAATTAGACCAACGATAGTCTGCAAACATTCAATATACCCAACACAAAACTATATTGAAATAAACAAATTACAAATCTAAAGCGCCTCAACGCAAGAACATACAACTTTAACTCAGTCAAGGGAAAATTATATCACGGATCAAGAAAAACTAATGCAGTTACACGTAGAACAATCTTTGTGCGAGCCCGCTTTGCACTTGCCACTACTGCCAGCAAAGTGTATTTCTGCCACACGCCTAAAACTATTAGAAGAAACTGTGGTAGATTACTTTTCAAAAAGCACAATAGCGTGAGGACTTTGAGGTTGTAAAACACGAGCTTTTCTGTTTAACTCTACACCGCTGTTGATTAAAGCGGTAAGTTTTAAGTTAATAAAAAAACTATTTTTAAGTAGCACTAATACACTCTTTGAGTGTAGGTGCAGGCAGAGTCGGAAGAAACCCAACCGAGGTCGGACACCCTTTCTTTTAAAAGGGCCTAAATGTGAGTGCATTATGAAATAGACTTCCATATCGTGATGTGTTCTCGAAACAAAGGCGCTCAACACCCGTTTACCGCAGTCCTAGTTTCACATAGCCTACCCTATGTCTCTCTTGGCCCAGCACTGGCTTTAATGACAGTGTTATTATGGACATTATAAAATAAAGTGACGGTGCAGTAGCTTACCATTCTATCTCCGTCAATCGTAGAGAGGAATTGCTTGAGTAACTCCACTCGGATATAAACGTCATCATCGGCACGAATAAACCATTCGTATTTGTCAATATGGTGTGTGCACATATGCTGAAAGGTAAGGCTTTTAATGCAAAAATATAATAAATACAAAATGCGAACTCATGTGGCACAAGCAGCAGAGGGCATAGGGCGGGAAAGATGAGTGACAACCAATCTACCACGCAGTGCAGTTGCTTTTTTAACAAAAGCGGGTAGAAACAACCACTTTTTGCACTTTTGGGAAGTTGTATTTTCTAAACGCGAACTCTAAATGGAATCCATAAAACAAGTCAAACGCGCCGGCGATCATAACACAACGCAATAATGCCAAACAAGCTCCAATATACCGCTTGACGGTAGTAACTAAAGGACTTGCAAGGTGTCCCTTACAGTAGCACTGCGTTTGCGGACATTGACACGTGATTTGTTAATTGTGAGAGCAGTGTTTACGTACCCAATTTGCCAAAGTTCGGAAACTGCAAACACTTTCCTCGAAAGCCTAGCGTGAAAGTAAATTACCGTCATGAAATATTTACAAGTAATTTTAAAATGCTTTAAACAAATTATTAAGGAAACCGTTTAGGATAGGCGATTAACACATTTTTTGCCTTATCTTAACTAGAAATAAAACAGAGGTTTAACGTCTGGTAGATCAGTTGTACCTTTAACATTTCAAATGCTTTTCTCTGGGGAGGATATTCACTATCACTAGCATGCTCTAAGTTTACAACCGGTACGTTGTATTCTTCTCGACTTCCAAACTGTGTATAAAACTCAATTCCGTCCACCTAAAAAAGTACTGATGTAAGTGTAGATCTACAGATGAACGCAAAGTATCATGCATTTGACGCTAATAAACGCGCGAGAAACTGGAATGGAGTCGCTCATCAACAGACCTTTCAAAGCAACATTTGATTCCAAGATTAAACGAGCAGCCACGAAAAAATGGGCGAAGGGGAGAACGGTAAAACATAATTTGTGCTCGTTATAACTACGCTATACATTAGTGCTGAAAGTCTAAAATTAGGAGAAGCGACGGCGTCTGTCGCTTTCCCTCTCATCGGCTACTCCAGTGGCCAAGATCTCAGACCAAACTTGGTTAAGCGTTTTTGGATATCTGAATTTATTTATTCCCCATTAAACAAAAAACGAAAGCAAACAGCTGATAATATCCCTTAGACCCAGCTTTAGATTTCTATAACGGAATGCAGCCTATACTTCGGGGTCTCAAAATAGCCATCGTCAGATCCAGTTAAAAAATATAAAAGAACTGAAAAACTCAATATTCCCAGTATAATGCAGGTCAAATACTCTACAATCAATCATACTAAGGCCAAAAGATCGGATAACTACAGTAGCATTACCAAGCAGATAAATAAATATAATGAAAAAGATCAAGGAAAACTTTAACATCTAACTTTGCCAAGGCACCACATTAAACAGTGGAATTCAAATCAAAAACATAAATAGGACGTTTTAATTTAAACCAATCAATAAAAATGAAAGATATTGAATGCTCTAATAGTAAATACTATGCTATGCAATATGTTGGTATTGTGGAGCATTGCTGTACTTTAGAGGTATTTAAAACCTGCATCTTACTAGTCATTCAGTTTCGAGTTCCTTCTTTTTTCATGTTTTCAATAGAATCTCTATTCAGAGAGCTCAACTAGAAAAATGCAAACCTTAACGATTGCGTGTAATTAGTTACCTAAACAAGGGGCAGAGGAACTCTTTAAAGGTTACCCCAAAATCATTTTAAGAACAATGTACTTGCCCCACAAATGTTCAAGCACGGAATACAATTAAACTTAATCCATAGTTTCAATTCAAACCTAAGACAAATACCTCTTTTTATTGTTGGAGGGAAACTTTTTTTAAAGTCAGGGTTTTCGAAGTTTCTATCCAAATTGAACACCAACACATTTTTGTTTATTTATACTTTTGGAAACCGACTTTTTCAAAGTGCGCGGTTTAGTATTTTCCATCCAACTTCAAGGCGAAGACCTATTTTTTGAAGACTGTTTTTTGTACTGCTTTCTCAAGTGAAGTCTTTCTTTTTGGCGGTAATTAAATTTATGAAATAAAATTTTGTGCCATTTTATGATTTTACCCCCAGCTTTTTCAATTTTACCCCATTTACCAGACCATTGCAAACAATCTAAAGACTCAAAAATCTTGTTGGTGGTACAGAATTTTAATATAGCTTAGAAAAGACGGTTTGAGCAATAAGCTTTTCGTGACGCTCTCATCAGTGGCGGCGGTATCGCGTCAAAAAGGAAGATCTAGAGTGAATAAGTGTTTTATGTGATTAATTTGGACATTAGGCGATCAAGACAAGCCAATGATAGAGCTATTATTGTAAAGCGCGCCAAAGAAAGATTTTGCAATAGCGGCATAATAAGAAAGCGCAGCAAGAAGCCAAATAAGAAAGCCGCGATTTTCAAGAGTTTGAAAGTGTAAACAAACTCTTCCTGTCTGCATAGAACCGGGCGCCGGGTCTTGATATAAGCAGCCTCTAAGAGATTAAGATGGAAATAGCTGCGTGTTGCGGCGAGGATTGAAAACCGCTTGTTATGATAGTTTAATGCACATTGATCATTATCGAAAAGATGCAAACCAATGGCAGAGCCGCAGTCCGGTTTGGTGTCGTTTCGTTTGCACGATCTGTGTGGTTGAGATCGGCGTGGAAGGGTCAACTGTTGTTTCAACCATTGTGGAACACGTTGCTTGATGCGATCCTATAGTCCTTGAGATGTTCGCCCTACGTACCGACTATCACAGTGGCACTTATATTCATATATGACAAAACTTTTTGAATGGTAGGTAGAACATCCTTGCGGGCCACAGGCAGCATGTGCTTTGACGTTGAGACCAAGCGGGTGTTGACGGAACCATAGCAGCTTTCCACGGCAGTTTTGATTTCTTTTTTTCCAAGTTTGTGGAGGGCTTACCTATCCAAGGGACCCTGAAGTACACAGGAGATTTTTCTGGGCCGAATAGCTTAAAGGTGGAGAACTGAGCGATTTTCCTGGCAATCTGAGCGATTTTCCTGGCAATCTGAGCGTTGATGGCGTTTTTGGGATAACAATTTGTCCAGTAGTATTTTTTTGATCCGTTCTATTTCTCCATTGAGTCTACGCTTAGTGCAAATCATTAGAGCTCGATGTACTAATGTAGATATTAGACTTTTTTTACGTTAGAAAGGACTAAAGGACTCCCAATGCAAATACTGGCCAGTGAAAGTGGGTTTCCGGTATACACTGGTCTCCAAGCCAACAACTGTTCTTTCGACGTAGACATCAAGAAACGGTAGACATTTCCCTTTCTCTTTTTCAAAGGTGAACTTGAGGGATGGATAAAGGCAGTTAAGTTTGGTCAGAAATTCATCTGCTTCAGCTTCGTGATCGAAGATGGCAAACGTGTTGTCAACATATCTGAAGTATGTTGTAGGCTTCTGCATTTAAGAAAATAACTTTTCTTCATAATATCCAACAAAGATGTCACCCAAAGCCGGGCCAAGTGGTGATCCCACAGCTACTCCGTCTGTTTGCTTGTACATAGTGTTATTGAAGCTGAACTCAACTGAGGATGAGCGCTCTTCATCAATTCAACAAACATGTCTTTAGGAATTACTGGTTGGGAATTAGACTGGTCATAGAGAGCTTCTAAACAAATTTTGATGGTTTCATCAAGGGGAACGTTGGTGAACAAGCTGGACACATCAAAATAACACATGAAGACATCAGGGTCGATGTTAAGATTTTGCATGGTCTTAGCAAAAGTAAACGAATCTGAAATGTAATGTGATGAAAACCGCTCCAACACAGATTGTAATAGGCCAGCCAACCAATTGCCAAATTTATGATGGGACGAACCTGTCATAGACAGTATTGGACGAAGTGGATTGCCTTCTTTGTGTGTTTTCGGCAAACGATACATTCGAGGTCTTTGCGATCCAGTTGGTCGTATTGCGTCATATATCCACTTCGGCATAAGATTGGCTTTGACTACGTCAAGCAGCCGCTTCTGAAGGCGCGATTCAATGCTGGCTGTGTTGTCATTTCTGGAGACCGGACCAAGTCTTTTAAATTTCGATTGATCATCAAGTATCTTGTTTATTTTATCGACATAGTCGCTTTTTTTTAAAAGGACAACACCGGAGCCTTTGTCAGGTTCAGTTATAATGATATCATCATTCTTTCGTAAGCTGTTGATTGCACGAAAGCACTCTTTGTGCATTGTGAAGTCACGTGAATCTATCGTGCTGTCACAGTACAAATGAGCAAAGTCAGCGAATTGGGCTTTCAAAGCAGTGCGTTGTTCAACAGAACCGGCACTGTGATGTAAAAGCTGTGCCCATAGTGACTCCAATTCGGCGAAGATTTCTTCTTTGCACAAATACCTGGGTGGCAACCCAAAGTTAAGATCATGCGACAGCACGAAACTTTCAGTGTCAGACAAGACATAATCTGAAAGATCAAAAATATACCTTGTAGTATCACTGAGAGCACTGCCGAAACGGTCATGTGTGAGTGAAACAAGCAATCGCTCGTTTCTGATCTTAGATTTTGATTCCGTTCTTTCATCAAGTAATACCATATATCTGCAGAATCTGATTGTGTCGAAGAATGTTAGAAATTTGCGGGCCACCCGCTAAAGTGTTTGGTAAATTGTTCGTAGTTTTCTTGATTGCTCTGTTAGCTTTTCAACATCATCTGTTAGAAAAGCGCGTTCCATCTCTGGGCTGTGCCTGGCTCGTGATCGTTCAACACGAGCCACGATGTACTTAGGGGCAACTCTTTTAGATGTGCAAGCCTTGAGAAAGGCTGTAGAGAACTTAAGAGTTCTGATTTTTCCTCTAGTTCTCACCACATTGTTTAAAACTGCTATTTGCTGTTTAGTGTAGCGAAGGCGAAAGTACACAAAAATCTTGTTGGTGGTGCAGAATTTTAACACGTTGCTTAGAAAAAAGTAGCTTTGAAAAAAGCTGTTTACGCCATAACTTTTGGTGACGCTCTCATCAGTGGCGGTATCGCGTCAAAAGGGAAGATCTAGACTGTGCTGTCAAACGCTTGTTTTGTGTACTGAGCATAATGGTGAACGGATTGAGACCGTTCAATAAATTATTTGAACACTTTACGTATATATTCTAAATAAATGATTTCCCCCGAACAAGTCTTACCATAATTTTGAAGCACCCTGTATAAAAAATAAAAAAAAAAGTGTTAAGCCGGAAAGCATCAAATAGATAGGAGCATTTATTAGTCTACAAGCTTCTTTGTTTCCAATCCATTATTGGTTCACAACATAGCCATAAATATGGTATTCGCAAATCTTTTGGATGCGCTCAAAGAAGTGATGTAAAGGATCAGATATGAAACAGAACAACTCATGGATAATAAAAAAAATTGTCCTAGCGCTGGAAAATCGTTGCAGGCAAGAATGCGCTAAAAACTTCAAGATAATTAATTTCTAATTCAGATAAACGTTGAATGAACACCGCAATGATTCTCCAGCATGTATTTACACAACGGTTAACTAGAAAGAAAAACAAAGCATCTCTAAATGAAATTCAACTTGCCGTAAAGAGACGCAGTTTTTTCGAGACAGCCAAGGTTATCTCGTGAGGAACATGGAGCGAGGTACCATAAGATTTAAATTTATAGAGGAAGGCTGCCGGAGCAGCTGCTTAGAGCAGTGATTCTCAACCTTTTTTTTGTTACGGCGCACTTTTAACTATTTCAAAATTTGGCGGCACACATCGACAAAGATAAGTTTAAAAATTATTTACACACCTATGACACACTGCGTAAAATAGTTTATGATAATAATTTTAAATATGCGAAATAAAATAATATGTACTACAAAATAACAGTACGTTTATTAAAGGATTAATTACAAGTTAATAATAAGAATACTTTTAATGCGAAATACATCTAAAATTTGGCGGCACACAAAAGTGCCGCGGCACAGTGGTTGAGAGTCACTGCCTTAGAGTATCGCGTTGCACGTGGCATGGTCGAGCAAACCATCGTTTGCTTTTAAGTTCACGTTTCGGGTTCGAACCACAGCTTGCTCCGCCGCAAAGATAGGCCTCCACATGAGTGGCAACCGATTAGAAGATCTTAAGGTCACTTAGCGGTTCTAAACCCATTTTTTGTTTGGCAGATCAAAGAATCTATCGCTTCTTGTGTGTTCATTTTTGTGTCAGTATGGCGTAGTTGCTAGCCAATCTGTTTGAAGTACATTATTTGCGTTGAAAATGGCACCAGTTAAGGGTCGAAACGTTCGCAGTATGTTTTTAACAAGTTGCTTGGCTGTTACTTTTGGATTAAAGATTGAGGCAGTTTTCACAATTCCTTACAAAAAAAACTTTTCTACTGATCTGTTCAAACCATTTCAAAAAGAAGTTCCTAATATAATACGGTCCTAAATGTAAACAACTATTACCTGCTTTCCCCATGTATTATTGACTGCAGCTGCACGCGAACCAAGGAACTTGCCAGCAGTGATAACCCCAACAAACAAGCGCGTCTTCACGCCGAATATTTTTTTTTGCTGCAAAAAGTGTCAAAAATTAATGCAGATAAGATATGACGCTAACAGTCAGTGGCTTTTTGAGGAAAGAAGTCTCCCATGTGTCACATTGTTTTTGAGAACACCTTTAAAATTGGGAAAACCTGAGGTCAAAAATCTGTCGCTTTTTTTAAATGGTCGCTGAATCTAGAAGTGTTTGATTTTCTGTCTATTTTGAGATGACATTTTTTGAAGTAACATTGAAGAACAAGGGACGCCACTGCTCCAGATTGCTAGGCCAACTGGTCAGCAAATGAGCTTATAGTCTTCCTTAATTAGCAAGTCGATTGCCGGCTTAATCTATTCGTCTCTATTAGCCAAGATAATGTGCAGTAAAATTTCGATCACCATATTTGTCATGACCACCAATAGACCAGCTTATGGTAAAAGCTGTTAACTGTTGCAACAAAACTCCGGGTTTGATTTTCCTGTCAGCCTTAAAGGTTGTTGCATCTTGCTCAGGGTACGCTCTACAAAAGTAAAATTGATTCAACCGGCCAGCGATACACTTGCAGAATCGATACATGCCAGTCATTCCCCTTTAGAATTGACACAGAAAGTCAGAGATTACTCAGTTGAATTAATGCCACAAGTCAGCAATTTACTCATAGAATTGATACAATCCAGCGATTCCCCTACTGAATTGATACGACAGGCCGGCGATTCCGCTGTAAAACTGATACAACCGACTAGCGATTCACTTGTACAGCAAAACTGCAGTTTCATTCCAGACCAGAGTAAATATCTATTTTGCCATAGCACGAGATATAGTAAGTATCTTCGGCAAAATGAAACAAAAAAATGTAAGTAATTCAGCTTGTAGAATAGAGGTTCTCATCCAATATGCCGTAATCTACTAGCAAATAGCAGCACATAGCCCTAGATCACGTGAGCCGCAGCACTTTTAGATTACACTTGAATCTAAAAACATACATGACGGGCACACCAACCTTTGTTGTACGGTAGTTTGAAAACGGGCCACATGCCTCGAAGGTTGAGAAATACTGTAATGTAGCGTATACGCCAGGAACACCAATTTGGTAAACTAAAATGATATGTAGCTCTAAAATGCTTGGCAAAATTCAACCAACCGTACACACAAAGTCGCACCCTTTTCCTTATGTCTTTGTAACTATTGTAATATGTATGCTACAAAAATTCAGGGTAAATACATAGTTTATGACGAGTCAAGCTTTACCGGCAATTCAATATTTTTGTGCTCATAAGCATCAAACAAAAAGGAAAAAGGAAGTAGAGTAAACCGATAGCACAGCTATGAAACTATAAGGTTAAAAGTTGTTTGGTCCTTGTAGTGATGCATACTATATAGGCCAACGCAGTTCACATTTAAAAGCGTACGCCATTATATTTTTGTTTTTTCTATGTAAATACACTCAACAGTTAACTTTTTGGCAAATATAAAAAAATACTTCAGGAATGGATGCAATTTCTCGTCTATGGCTTTTAAATTTTTTGCCTCGCACTACAGGACAGTGGCGCTAAATAAAGACAACTGTCCAGACCTGCTTGGGAGTTGGAAAGCTTGAATTGCTCGAAGTATGCTTGAATAACTCGGTATTACTTTCAATACATCTACTGTTTGTTAGAATTGGCCAAGCACAGAACATCACTGTAAACCGCTATGTAGGATGCACAGCAATGAAGTCATTGAGGAATATGGACGCATGACCATTCTGGGCAAGGTAAAGCGTGCACGCAACTCGCGCAAGTTGAAAGCGACTGTAGGTTTAAATTATCAGCTTTAGTTGTACCGTCCGTCAACACCATTGAACATTACATTAGTCATCGTAGTATAGAGATTAAACATTCTGGACTTGGGAACAAATGAGCTGGATTTTAAAACCATATCAAAAGTACCATTGGTATTTATCAGAAAGGACGACCAAAATTTTAAGCGCTTAAAGTCTGGTTTGAAAAAGAGTGCGCAGTGGCAGACAGAGCCAGAATCAGAAAAGTGGGAAAAAAGAATCGGCGAGCGAGCAACGCAAATGCTGGGCCACAAAACCTAATTTTAAAAAATACAGCAAAATATTACGCTCTTTAGTAGCGCTAACACCTTTCCCTTTATTAAACAAGCCGATCGAGCATGTGTACCTTATGCTCGATCCAAACTCAAGGTAAACGTTGCTTTATTGCGCTCATGGTAATTTGTGACATATTGAACAAACAACGTGCACGCCATAGCACATAGTAAATTTTACCGGAATTAGAATAAGCACACACCAAGGATATCTACAGTTAGTTCTTGAAATCCCTGGCATACACCAACAAATATGCAAACGCAACTAACGTGAATTTCTAGAAGGTTTCGGGGGATGCAGCTCTTGAGAGCTATAAATAATTTCTGACTAGAGTAAGCTAGTGATAGAAATCATTTGTGGCATTTAAGGGCGACGTCAGCACATCATGTCTGGAAGACCTTGTTAAATCATGCGTATTATTCACAAAGTTCTTCAAGTACAGCATTGGTTAAAAGCATGTCTCTAAAATCCAATTTAAGAACAATAATATCAAAGTTTTAATTGGCAAAGCATTCATTATTCTTGTTTGCTTAATCAGTGTTCTCTCTAAGATTTTAGTAAGTGCGTAACCGCCGGCGCAAGTGCGAAATTGCTTGCAATTGTAGAAAAACCGCCGGACAAATTTTGGCAAGCATTGCTGACAAACCGTAGCACCAACCTTAGCAATATTTTGAAAGTGTGAAAAAAGAAATTTTCACTAGCCTACTGCTATTTAGTCAGTGCAGGCTTATACGCAAAGCTAACGTTGTACTCCTGAGAGTTTGGGGATAACGTTGGTAAGCGTATAACAGACGTATTTTGTTTGATTATGACATTTTTTACCTAGTTCAGTACTTTTCAACCGTTTTTGGCATTTGTCCCACTTTCAAGGGGCATAGGGCCCGGTATATATTCTTCTCATTTTTATAGGCGGCCCCAAAAAGTTATCAAAAGTAAATTCCATAGGTGTTGTTCAATAAAAATAAAAAAGTAAAGAAAAAGTTTTTTAATTTCACGCGATGTGAAGGCAAAATGAAGCACTGGCACAGTGAAGACCATGGTCCACCAATTGAAAATCACTGATCTAGGCCATCATCTTTGTCACGAACGATCTTTATTTTTTAAACCGATCAAGACGCGAGCTTGCAAGTTGTATCTTACTTACTGTGCTACATCTTTCGCAGCAGGAACTCGAGTTAACAGAGCATTAAAGATCTTCGAAGATGACCCAAAAACAAGTTGGAACAGCAATAGCATGGGCGTAAGTGTCGAGTTT
Source organism: Trididemnum clinides (assembly GCA_963675345.1). NCBI lineage: Eukaryota > Metazoa > Chordata > Ascidiacea > Aplousobranchia > Didemnidae > Trididemnum > Trididemnum clinides. Next base: position 19,939,123 of record OY776305.1, read on the forward strand.
TTAAAATTCTCCAGGGGAAGAAGCAAAACCCTAACGATGCGCGTCGATGACGTAATAGTTAGGGTAATTATGAGAGCACTAAAAAGTTTACAAATAAGCAGCCTATCGGTTTCTACCTGCAAAAGGCGGCGGCGAAACACCATGCTATTTTTGTTTAATAAGTTAATTTAAGTTGAATTTGGTCACTCAAAATCTGCGACCCTAGCAAGAGTAGTGTACAAGTGTTTCAGGATGTCTGATTAACAGTGCATGCAGATAAAATTTATCCTTTGCCGAAGTACGATATGAGCATGAGAAATATTACTTTTATGAAATAATGGGATTTTAGGCAGATTACCACGACTATGGCACAAGAACAAAAATTACAAGCAAACTTCAATTGTTGCTTGATCATGGTGAATAATTTGACTAATAAAATTTCTCCATCGTAATTAGTTTAACCTCAGGATTTTGCGATTGCAAGTAAAATTTCAATCTAAAATCGGAAAGTATTTGATGGTCAAAGTCGCACAACTTGAAAGAAAAAAATTAAGACTTTTTGTACGATGCAGTGGTCATCGTATGTGCGTATTGCTTTCTTCATAAAACGTATCTCAGAAAGCAATGCTATTATTGATAAACGATAACAGTTTTACCTGAGTCTGGTCAACTAATTTCACGAACTACGCAAGAAAATACCTGAGTTAATTTTTATGAAGTTTTGTCCCAGATGCGAAAAAAACAGGGCATTGTTATTACCTGACCTGGCATTATGGCGAAAGTGATTGGTAGGTTTAAGACATTTTTGAAGTTTGTGTGCGGACCCTTGATGATAGTTGCAATAGCATAGCTAACTAAATATTTTTTCGCTCTTATTAAGTTTTCATAAACCATTTACCGAATGATGAGGTCGCAAATATTTGATGGGTGAATTTTCATCTTTGTAAAAAGCGTTCGAAACTTGACCGAAGTGAAAGAAACAGAGAAATTCGTGGACGCAAATATGTGCAAGTTTGGTAAACGCAGCTTTTAAGTCTAGTAGAAAAATAGAAATGCCAATATTTGTAACCACACATAAAACTAAGGGTTTCACTGACAGGCACTGACAAAAAGAAATATTTTAGTATATTCTTCAGGTATAACCACATAGTTTTACTGCGTTTGCGATGGGCCGCCCTCCCTGGAAAAAATTTCGGTGACCCCGCCTACTTCATCCGGCACCTCTGTGTACAGGTAAAAGACTGCAACAACCGCGCTCGCACAACAAAACTTAAGAAAAGGTTTTCTTTACGCAGTGCACAACCTTCTTTTACTTTCTAGTATATAACAATTTTTGTTTACACTGGTAACCAGATCACATTATGCGCCTTAATCTTGAATAAAAAATCAATTTTAAAATAGTATATAGTGAACGGTAATTTTTTAAATGCCGCAAAGTCATAAACAAATTTTATTGTAGTGCAAATTACCTTTCAAGCAATTAAAATAAAAAAGGCTGCATTTCAATGTAAAACATTTTTAAAGAAATCGAAACTGCACTCTACATTTTTTTCTTCACGTTTCGAGGCTTATTTCCATCGTGATTGGCAAGCTATCACAGCACATAGCTGTTAGCTGCATTTTGCTTAAAAAATAACACTGGAGAGGATTTAAAACTAAAATTGGTCAGAAGTCATATTCTTTTCTACTCACAGTTTTTGAAAATAGCACTGAGAGAAGATTATTTATTTGTAATTTACAAAAATTGAACCCTTCTTTCAACAAATGGCGTTTCTTGTGCTAAACTGAAACCAAGAGCTATGTGATTTTTTATCTTCACAAGCACGATTGAAATTAGCGTTGAAACGTAAAGAAAACATATAAAGTTTAAGCAATCTCAGTTTCAAACTTCCCTCGAAAACTGATGTCTTGTGTTAAAATGAAGTTTGACAGCTCCTTGCTAATACTGCTCTTTAGCTACGATAGAAATTGGCCGGACTAATTTATCTGAATTGCTTCGGGGTTGATTTGTAATGCAAAAGTGCGGTAACGGCGCGCGCAATATTTTAACTTGCCGTCACTTGCTGCTGCGTCACAGCCGCTCGATGTTTACGCGAGACGTTGCACCGCCTTAAAAAAGCGTTGATCCAGCCTTTGATTACTATTCAGCGTCTCCCGCGCATCAAACAGTTAAGTAAAATATTTAGCGAGCCAAAACGCAAAAATTTTAACAAACTGAAAAAATTACCCAAAAACCGCCGGACTTTTTTACGCACTGTTGAATTCTAACTGCGAATCCGCCGGGCACAATTTCTTGAATTTGCACTTTTTTCGCGTGTAAAGGGAGCACTGAGCTTATCACAAAAATTGAATAAGAAAATATAGAAATATTAATTATAAACGATTTTAGGTAAAGTATAGAGCTGTTTTCAATCTGTCTATGCTTCAAAAAATCAAATTTACAACACATAAGAAATAAAATGAAATAATGTCGGATATATTGATTGATGCACCTAATACCAATCGCAAATTGGGTATTGCTTTTAACGTATAAATTAAAAATAAATATTATATAAATAGGAAAAGCACAACCGAGAGAATAAATGTCTTGCTTGAATTACAAATGCAACTATTGAACTTTACTTACAAAGTATAATTTTACTTACCAGTTGTATAGAAGCCTCGTGTATTGATTGTATTTTGTTGTTCTTATTACCGTCAATAGCTTGTCTTGTTGCTGAAAAGGGATTACCATATTGATTTAAACCAACAACGTTTTGTAAATTAAGAGCTATTTCAGAAATTTTTGAGTTTCTCAAATCCCAACTCATAACGTCAGATGATAAGATGCCCTGCTGCATCAGTAAAGTAGTAAATGCAATACCAACAAGAGCACCCCACATAAATGAGAAGATTTTATGTCTCTGTCTTCTGAAAAACTGATCTGCAGTTTCCCTTACAAAACCAGGACCACAGTAGCCACAGTTTACATGTTTGCTTGTATGTGAATAATCCACTGAAGGCAAACAACTGCAAGTTAACAACGGCTGTTCTGGAGATACACAGTTACATTTTGCTTCATGCTTCACAGTGCAAATAGGCATTTCAGTGTGATTACAGTCATTTACTATCTTATTCTTTGTCTTCAAAACATTGAAGTCATTTCTTTTATCTTGAATTGCAATATCTTCAAAACCAGCTTCATCTGCATCAAGAGCATTTTGCAACAAATGACTGACACCAGCCTTTGACATAATCATACCACTACACACCTACATCAATATGTGTAAAACATGCAACCTTTTGACTACAACTTATAACATTCTTATCGTCAGTGCCAATTTGTCAAGTTGTCTAGTAATGCGTAACTGCATATTCTATGTAACTTTATAAGAAACAAGGTCAAATGACTCAGAGTGCTGTTTATGAAGGCAGTAATGATGCATTCAATCATCACGATGATTATGTTGTTGTATCATTGGTAAAGACACTTTACAGCAATTGCATGGTTTCACTGCTCTGGAATGTAAACTTGATTAATTTCTATTTGAGCCTAAGTTCAAGTTTACAAAAATTATACAAGCCCAACCTCATTTTGAGTTCTGCTCATCATATATCATGAGATCGACTTTAGCAAAATTATTTGTAAGTCCATTCCCAAATCAAGTTGAAGACCTTGTTTTAGTCTTCATCTAGGTTTTGCCTTCTGATGGTGATGTTGACTAGTTCTTGCTACTTAGCTGAGAAACTCAAAGTTTGAGATCAAGAGCTTTTGATTTTCAAGCTGTGCTAATGATCGCAAATGTTCCAGTTCACAGTCGTGGTAGTAAAAGTGCACCATATCAGCAGTACTGGTAATTCTAACGCAGGTTTTAATAAAACGATTTTGTATTACAACAAACAAAAAATTTTTCCAAGACCAGAAACCGAAAATATGTAACTCAACTAAATTGTCTGCCGATAAATCAACTAAAATGAAATCTATAAAATGTTGAAAATTGCTAGCTCATATAGACCTACCATAATTTTCTTTGATAAGACTTAAGGTTTAACTGCACCATTAGGCTTTTGGTGAGGCTACCTACAAAATACTTTGCTGCAAAATTTACTCTGATTAAACAGCTACAAAACCTTAACCTAAAGCAAGACTTTCTTCTGGCAATAATAGTGACTCACTTCACCTTTTCGCTCTATTTCTGACGGATTCTCTTGAAAAGTGTCAGAAGAAAAGCTTCGAGAATGAATACTCTACTTTCTGCAATTTTCAAATTCTGTACCACAAATCAACTCTTCTGGCAATAAGTAATTTATTAAAAAAAAAGAGTAAAAATACATTTTTATTTGTTGCCCTTAATATAAGGCAAGATATGCTCAGCAGCCAATAATCTAAAATCATGCTCATTCTATAAATTTCAGAAAAAAATGAAATTGCATTTTATCTATCCAAATACTCAACGACTAATAGTGGAATGTTGCCTAAAAATATGGCATCATCAAAAAAGCATAAAAGTCTTTGTTCGTAAGCTAGCATTTTTTTTTGTTTCAATTTGTTATTTTGACAATTTACACATGCACTGAGAATTGTTAAAGATGGCAGTTGATTTTGGAAACAGAATGGTCATTTCCACTGGAAGAAACTACAATGCAGAAATCTGCAGAAAGTTTTCCATTGACTTAAATTCTTGTGAAACAGGGAAATACCCAGTGTGGATCAGCATCTAAAGTTGGGGTTAGGTAAAAATTAGGGTTGACTAACATTGGCTAGGGTTAGGGTCAGGGATAGCATTAAGTTTAGGGTTAAAATTACGATTACAATCAGAGTTAGGGCTAATTGATGGAATTTCACAAAATATCCGCTTTTCAGTAGCATCCATTTCTACCATTTTCTAGCTGCATCTTGCCATGCATGATGATGTGATAAATTTTTATCATCATTGCTATATTACAACGGCATACTGCTATTTTGCAAAACACAATTAATTTGTCACTAATTACCAGTTTTTCAGTTGATGGACTTCAGTACACGCTAACATAAAAAATATCTCATGTATCAACACTATGATTAAGCATAACTTTTGAGTGTCAAGCATTTTAAACATAGCCAAACTATACCAGGATAACTGTAGTGGCAACTATACACTACTGTCAAAAGTGAGCCACGGTCAAAAGCACCTTATCTTAAAAGCCTACCCGTGATTCACCAAATTAAAACATTAAAACTGCTCAACAAAGACAACATATGAAGCGACTTTTCGGCAGCCAACAACGGCAGTCTGCTTTGATGGTGGTGGGGCTGCCAGCCTCCAACGTGTAGTCTATTCATGGCTGATTTGAAACAAACAGCTGCTTCTCCTTGACTAGATCTGGATTGAGTTTGCGGTTTGAACCTGGATACCCTTTTATTTTTCGCTTCTATCCCAAGAAAGAAAAGGGTAAACACAAAATATCAATAAGTTGAACGCAACTGACTTTCTAAACATGCATTCTTACAAACTACCTTTTCGCGAGTTGCTAACGACCAGGCGTCGCTTCGTCGTGATTCATTGATTTTTCAAATTAAAACCAGTACTAAGCGTTACATAGTGGTAAACTATTTTTATATAGGATTTTGTAAGGAGCAACATGGATATCAACCTTAAGTTTGACGTTTTCAATTTCAGTTATTACAGAAAATTACCAGGTTCAAATTTAGGTTCAAGGCCAGTGACTTTAGGTCATAAAGATTATTTTATGTAGTTTTTGTGCTCTATTTATTTTTGCTTTTCTAAGTTGCTGTTTAATATTCAAGCTTAAACTATGAGTTCTATTACTATATAAAATTCACAATTCGAGTTGAATTTCATAAAGAAATAAAAAAAGTTAATCAAGTAGCCTACCTATATTATGCAAATATGATAAACAACGTCTGAAATGATATTGTTTATTGTCTTATTATCATGCTCGCACATTATTCCTATTAATCGATTTCACTTCTAAAATAGCATTATCAGAGAAAGAGTGACAATGCTGTTTTATAGTGAAACCTTCAACATTAAAGCTTAAAGGTATAGTTTAGCTTAGGCACACAAAAACATATCTGAAAGGGCTATTGTGCCGTGCCGCTCCCTTTTATTTTGCTTGCAAAGCAAAAACAAACTTTTGCTTTCATTAGACCTGCTTTGTCTTATTAACGACAATTATTGAAGGAAAGATATAACTTATATCTCAAAATTGCCGCAAAGAAAAAAAATTTTTGATCAAGTTTACTATTGGTCTCTAAAATAACAAATATTCATTGGCGTAATAGTTTATGAATCTCTCTTTTTTTAAAACCTTTAGCCTACCATGGTATTTAGACCTCATAGCCTAGCACTTAATGGTTTCTAAAAAACAAACTGCCTGATCAGTAGCTACTTCAAACCTGTAGCCAGACCCAGTGCCTAGGCAATCCAAAGTGAGCCTGCTAAAACTTAACACGGCGGCCTTTCTCAATTGTCTTGGGCCAAAATTCGGTTAAAAAGTTTTGAATGGGAAAATGTTTGTTTTTGAAAAAAAATTTGTGCTTTGGTATTTTCAAACAAAAAAACTGCTTTACGTAGCTTCTCCTACGTTTAAAATTTATTTAGTCGATATTGAAAATGGCATGCTGTCGTGGGCGAAAGAACATATTGTTTTTTTCGACAGTAAGTTGGATTGTTATAAAATAAATGTAAAGCAAAGAAAAAAGAAACAAAAATTATACCTTGTCATACCCAAATTATAGTTGAAAAGTGAGCATAGCAAGTATTATATTAGATCTATCACTCAATGTCTATCACTCCCACTAAGTTGCATTGAAATAACTGCTGGACATAAGGTCAAGCTCATGGCTAACGCTCACTCATAAAATCAGTGCTGCCAAAGAGATTTTTGAAAGATGTAATTAGAAAGAAATGTAACTCTCAGAATCCATAAAACGATACTGCTTAGCAACACTAAATTATCAAAAATGAAAAGTGGTTTAGTGTTGCTATGCAGTATTGTTTTATGGATTTTTGTAAAAACCCCAGGTCTTGTCCCCAAAAGCTCAAGGTAAGAAAACCCAAAACACAACAAACATTTTGAAATAGCTTACTTGAAACAAACAATCAAAACCTAATTCAATTTTTTGCGCTTGGAAAAACATAGCTAATTTTTAACTTATCAAATGTAGACAGGGATAATTAAAATTCAGTAAAAAGCAGGACTGCAAACTCAGTTCGAGTTCACGAAAAACTTGAAAGTCCGAGTTCGAGTTCTTATTTTCAATTTTGCGAGTTCAAATTCAAGTTGGAATTTGGCAAAAAACGAGTTAAATTCGAGTTTGCAGCGCTGGCTGAAACCAAAATCAAGACCATAAACCCAACGCCAAGACCTCGAAACAACGGACTTAAGACCGGTGTTAAGACCAAGACCGGTCGTAAGACCTACGTCACTGCAAAATATTATTTACTATTTTCCTTTCAAAATTACTCAATAATTAATCTCGAACTCCAATTAAGCTTATGTTTTTCGGGTTTGAGTTTTTGGAAGTTTTATTTTTCGAGATCAAGTTTGAGTTCGGCAAAAAAGACCGATTTATTCGAGATTCAGTTCGCAGCCCTCCTTAAAAGCGAGAAAGATCACTCCGTTCACAGTCATCAGATCAATCGTTGTATTTTGTTTACTTAAAATCCATCACATTTAAATTGCTGATTAAAACATACAATGATTAATTAGATGATGAGTGCAGTTATGGTGATCCAAGTATCTCTCACGTTAATTTAGGTAAACATTGTGTTAAAGTGAAATTTTTACCTTTTTAGGAAAGATAAATGTTGTGCTGTGAAACAATTATACTGTGGGGCACGTCTTCACACGGAGGCTCTTTGGCTCACCCCACAGTTTTCCAACTTTAGGTCACACTTGAAAACGAGTGGAAAACACTTTATACCATACAGTGCTCAGTGTGTAAATTGCAGCTAACGCATTCTTTTGTTAATTGTAATATATACTAGATTTCGGAATGAGAAAACTTTTCTTCCCGTACCTACCATTTTTGTTGGGTTTGCTAAATAATGAAATGTATGATAGTCTTTCAATGCTTGTCTGCTTTTCCTTGTAGTTGCTTGCTTTTCTCTCTCAATATAGTAATCATAGTTTTATAAATAGATCAGTGGAAATAAACATAAGCAGTTATGCTGTGTAAATTGGTAAAATAGTATTTAGGAGCTTGGCAGGTAAATTACTGTATCATTGCAATACTGATTTAGAAAAATTTGTAGCCGAACAGAAGAAATGATAATTTAACATAAAATAAACGAAGTCCCTGTAAATATATATTCTGAAGTAAATAGTAAGCCCAATGTCCAAAATGTGATTGAACTCAGAAAACTTTGACATTCCAGTGGAACAGCAGATTAAGAACCAGATATGCTTTGCTCCCTTAGTCAACAACAGTTTGTTTTCCAAACGGAGAAAGTGATTAACACCAATAAAAATTGTTTTTAATAGAATATTATGAAAACAATTGGAAAGAGACATAAGCCTACCCATGGCTTATTTACAATGCAGAACAAGACAAAACGTATTATTTATTTTGCAACATTGCAACTAGCGGCAAAAGTTAAACAAAAAGGGCATTTGTTTGCGAAGGATCTAGCAGTTGGAAAAAATGTTTTCTGTCCACCCCTTACTTTCACATATTTTTGTTGAATGCTACTGAAGACTTTAAAGTGATATTTACAGTTTCCCGGTTTAGTGCTCAGCAAGAAACAAAAATAGTGAAGAGAAAAAGCTGACAAGTTTGCTTGTTATGTTCTTAAAAAAGGCACTTAACTAGGCTTACCATATTTTTGTGATTAAAACAAGGATGTGGAAGCGGAAGCGGTCCTTTTTCTGAGGAAGCGGAAGCGGAAACGCGAAAATTTTACCGCTTTTACCGAAAAGGATAAGCCCTACCTGACGAAAATGATGACGCCGCCGCTAGCGTCTGCGACATCAGTAGAAAAAACACCAGATCGGGAGTGGGTGCCATCGGATCGCAAAGCAAAGAATCCAGGGATCCGGAAAGAGGAAGATAAATTAAGGTTGATTCCTGGATACAAATAAGGTCAACGGGATGAGATGAAATAAATGGTATCAGTTCAGTGCTCCTGGCTTGGAGACCCCCAGCATTCCATTGAAGAACCCTGAGGGAGTTAGGGAGGGAAGAGGAAGCAGGAGGTAAAGAGAAAGAGGAGGTAAAGAACAGACCGGTGCAGAGAAAGAAGATACAAAGTGGACGGAAAAAGGTTAAGAGGTTTGAAGGCGAGGGTGGAGTGCGAGTGCTGCATTAGCAGAAGGGGGTCAGATGGGCCAGATTGAGCAGTGGAGGTATACCAGCTGGAGGAGTCCGAGGAGGAAGTGACAGTGCTGGTAAGTGTGGAATCTCCAAAAAAAGCAGGGACGCATCAGGGAGGGAAGCTCCAGGAGTGAGATCTGCCAAGAGTTCTGAATCTAGCAAAGAAGTTAGTGAGCTTTTTAAATGACCCCAATTGGTGCATGTGCAGCATTGCACTGACCTACCCCGCCAGGTCACATTTCCAGCGCACACTGAACAGGAAAAGACGGGACAAAGGTTAGGATGAACGTTGCCGCTCATCAGGAGAAGGAGAAGAATGAATAGACGGGCAAGAGAAAGGCAGGAGAAGAGAGAAGACAGGCCGATTTTAAAGAGGGTGCGTGCTACCCTTCTGCGGTCGTTCAGGGAGAAGCAGGCGAAAAAATGGTTTGTGTGAGGGGAGTGCCCGGGGTAACTGGGACCCTCGGAAAGGCCAACAGACATTTTGACCCAACCCAAACGGGATTGAGACCGCACCACCACGTGGAGGTGGCTGTTAATTGGTGCAGTTCAATTTTGATCGCTTTACATGTATGTACTAGATATAGGACAGAAATTTCGCGCTTCACTTTCAAAAAAGATTGGAGTCAATACGTGTTTTTGGGACGGACAGAAGGTCGTAATAATGGTTACAGTTAAAATTAACTCAAAGTCAGAGTTAGTTGGGGATAAAGAGGGAAAATCAGCGCTATACGGTGTAATTTGTTGTTGTGACGACAGGTTATTGCCGAGAGCTGTAATATGTGGTCATACGATTTAGATCTGAGAAGCATTAAGTTAACTGTTGTAAAAGTAGTTGTAAGTAGTGAACGAACTTGTAATAACTGTCTATTTGTTGAAGTGTTTAACTATTTTTTGAATTGCAATAACGAAATATTTGATTTTTTTGCAAGCAATTTGTGATTTCTAAATTTTTGTTAGTAGGGGTTCCGTGACAAACGCGAAAGTACATTAAAGGCTCCGCGATGACAAAAACATTGAAAAGCACTGTTGTACATTTAACACGAGTTTTAATATCTAAGAAAAAGAAACACAGAGTAGTTCGGAACGATAAGCTCAAGCGAAGTAGGTAAAGTAATAGCAATAAATGAAGGTTTTTGTCTTCTCAAAATGATGAAGTGTAGAAGAAGGTAGGGTACAGACCCACAAAAGTTAAAAAAGTTGGCAATGGATGTTTTTTCGCTTTTTGTTAGTGGAAGCGGAAGCAATGGAAACGGAAGCAGAAGCAATAGGTGTGGAAGCGGAAGTGGTGGAAAAATAACCGCTTCCACATCCTTGGAATAAAAAACGGAACACGAGAGGGCCACACGCCTGGCTATGGGTGACGAGGCAAAGTCCGGACACACTTGGCGGCAACAATACAGGTGTTGACCTTTTTTTCTTTTTTTTTTGGAGCACACATCCATTTAGGGTGCAATTTACGTTAGTTCTACTACATATCAATAAATTCCCATCCGAAATGGGGATGTCCTCTAAAAAAAAGGTCATCACCTGCTTTGCTGCTCTTTTTGTGTCACTTCCAGCGCAAATTGTCATCGAGCTAGATTTCGTTGTCATAATGCCTTTACTTACTGGGACAAACGTTTAAATACCGTAGTACTAGCTATGCTGGCTGACTGAATGAAAAACCGGGACTTTCGAACGATTGATCGGGACAAGGCCAGAAAAAAAACGGGACTGTCCCGGCTAAAACGAGACGTATGGCAAGCCTCCATCTGACGGATTTCTTTCAACCTTTTGCGGCAACATGCGCTATCATGGTGGCAAACAAATGGTGGAGTTGAACATTTACCGTGGTAATGGCTCGGTATAACTAAAATCACCAATTAGAGCATGAGCTCATGCGCATCAATAACTAAACTTTTGAAGAAAATATTTTCATTCAATAAAGAAAATTAAGCTGTTTGCACCTTACTGTTATGCTTATAGTGAGGGAGCGTTAAAAAACTTAAACTATAGCAGCAAGATTCAATAGCCTTTCGATTTAGAGGCATTTAAAAATCTTTTCGGTAAAGTCCGATTAGCCCACCCAGCCACGAAATGCAAAGTTTGTATCTATTCTTATGCACTTTGTCAGATTTGAAGTAGTGTAAGAAAGGGAAAACTTATGATTATTAGAAAAATACTTTACTGCATCTGTGCATATAGGTAACTAAACAAAAAATCTGAAGAACAATTAGCAAACAATTGAATGAGATAAAGCCCATCAACAACACTGTCCAACACAATTTTTGTTTTGGATAACCTGAAGAGCGTTTTAAGGTAACTTGCGGGCATTGAATTTAAATCTGCAACTAGATTTTTCCATCACGTCTAATTTCTGAGCTATTGAATATAAGATGAAATCTGACACTATGCATTCTCAATGAAGTGTTTAATATCTCTAAATTTTGAGCAAAATCTCCTACTACAAATAAAATCTATTAAACTCTATCAAAAGAATGTCTATGAAAGGGTAAATACAGTTGATCTTAAGCTGATGTTGCTACAAACCAATGGGGAGGCAGACGTATGGGAGCTAACATATGAATTTATTCGATATCAAATTTATGCAATCAGGGAGTCTTATGAGGTATTCCAGCTTACCAATTGAATTATCAATCATCTATTCATCTTTTTATCGTCTATTTATCAATTTGAATCACAGTACGCTAATAAGCTGTTCTCATTGTTGTTGATATCTCTGCATCCAAGCTTGTATGAAGAGTACGATTAAATCGCTCAGATGTGGAAAAATGAATCAAAGTTTGTAAGTAGTGTTTTATTGGTTGAAAATATGGAAGAATTTAACAATGAAAAAACGACTGAACTTTTGGTATAGGTGGAGTATACAAGATTTGTGACATCTATATTATTGAGTAGATTCTTGTATCCATTCACAATCTCAAATTATGGAAAAAGTGTGATAGTCCTGTCAGTTTTTGTTATATTTATGGGAAGTTCACTCCAACTACACATCGTAGAAATATTTCTTCAAAAATGAAGATAACTCACAAATATTATTTTGGGAGTGTAGTTGGTGATCAAGAAACGTTGTGAGCTTCTTATAATTGTTGCAATTCCATCAAAACTTAGTTTGTACGATGGATAAATAGAAAGAAAATAAAAATTCCGTCTATTGTGCCAATTGTACCAAAGATTTAACATGACCCAACAAACTATGCAACTAACTGCTATTTTTGTTTAACCAACATCAAATCGTTTTACTGAAAAAACAAATCAAATATTTTATATCCAAACTTTCGAGAAATGATCTGTCTGTTTCTTCACCCTCTACGTGAAGACCTAGAATCCAAAAATTGATTGAGCATGAAGCGACAAGCAGTGAAGAATTGAAAATGAAGAGGAAGCCGAAAGACGCAGCATAAAAAAAACATACTTTGATTAATCATAGCAATGTTAAATGATCTGGAGCAAGATTTGACACTAACTTATGGCAGAGCTGAGGTAGTATGGGTTCACGTGTACAGCAATGAAACTTTCTTGAAATAGATGCTACAATTTCCAAGTTTTGACTTCGTCATGAAAAGTTATCATCCTTGTTGTTGTTGTTGTTGTGATAACCTCTCTTTCTCGGGGTGGAGTTACGGCACGAACGAAAATTTTAAGTTCATGCCGTCAACCTAATTGAAATTTTGATAGGGGAAAGATGGCAGCCTCTTTTGAACCAGTCATGAGTGACTGGTAGCCCATCACCAACAAGGCGGACCGCCATTGGTGGGTACCCAAGAGTCGCCTTTTGCGACATGCTGAATTAGCAACTTTACAATTGTAATCCGGTGAAATACGGGTAGGCCACCTGTCTACCACATAAAGGTGGAGGCGTCCCGTTAAGTACCTTGCCCAATGACAGAACAAGCAAACTTGCCGACTTGTTCTCCACACTACACCATTTTTATGCAGAGCGACAAGTAGGGAAGCTGTGAATACCATTTTTAAAGTCTCTTGGTATGACTCGACTTAGGAAATGAACCCAGGTTTACCGACTGAGAAGCAGACGCTCTAACCACTCCGCCATCGCGCCGATTGTCATTCAGTGGAAGTTTGCACAAATCTAAAGTTTACATCACTCTACTTCAGGGATTCTTAAACTGGGGGGCGCGCCCCCCTTGGGGGGCGTGAAAGCTTCACAAGGGGTGCGCGAGCATGACAGTGACATATTGATGAAAAGCAGCTCCGAACTACAGTCAAATCTCGTTACCACCTCGTTACTAATCCATTAGATCAGAATCTGTGACCTAGTTTTAAAAAACAATTTTGTCTTGATTTTAATTCGTTACTGTTTTAATTTCTGCTGTCTTATTTACATCGACACATCGTTATATGCTTCGCCTTCCTTTCTCCGCGGGAGATGTCACTTAGCACGTCGATTTTGTACTTTTTCATTTATTCGTTCTTTTCTCTCCCACGCCGTTAAACCGTATTTTCCAAACTTTTTGAAGGTTCACGAGCGAGATTCATTGTTAACGTTGTTGAGGAGTGGAGAGTACCTGGTTGTTTTCAGTTAAAATTCTTTGCTAGGATTTATTAGTAGTTTTCTTAGTGTTGTGACTTTTGTTTGCTTTTTTTTAAGAACTGATGATGCTTTCTTAAAGCGAAATATATTTTCTATTTGTTTTTTGATTTTGAGGTTGATTAATTTTAACTTTTTCAAACTTGTTAATCCCCCGTAATTTACAAATTTTAGACCTTTGAAAAATAAGTGGTATTTAATTTAGCTGCGGTGATAAAAATGAGTGCAAAAAAGAGGAAGTACAATGAAGAATATCTGGAGTATGGTTTTACTGATGCAGCAGTGAATGGTCAAGTTGTACCACAGTGCGTTATATGTTTCGAAAAGTTGAGCAATGATGCTTTGAGGCCAAATCGCTTGAAGCGTCATCTTCAAACAAAACATCCTCTTCATCAAACGAAACCCTTGGCTTTCTTTCAAAGCAAGAAGGATTCTTTTAAAAAAATGAAAATCGCCTGTGCGGAGAATTTTAGCCAATTATCATCTGCGGAGCTGGTAGAAGCATCTTTTGAAATTGCTCAAATGATAGCTCAAGCGAAAAAACCTCATACTATTGGCGAAACTTTGATAAAGCCATGCATGTTGAAAGCAAGTAGCCTTGTTTTGGGGGATAGCAACAGCAAGAAGTTAGCAAAGATTTCTCTTTCAGATTCCACTATTAAGACACAAATCGATGAGCTTGCAAATGATATTGAATGTCAAGTTCTTCAAAAGATACACGCATCACCTTATTTTGCCATTCAGTGCGACGAAACGACTGACGTAGCTCAATTGTCACAGTTGATGGTCTAGGTTCGTTTTGTTGGATCTGCTACAATTGAGGAAGAAATGCTATCCTGCAAATCGCTTAAAACGACCACTAAGGCAGAAGATGTGTTCAGAGTTGTTGATGCATACTTTCACAAAAACGGCATGAAATGGGAGAAACTTGTTTGCGTCTGCACTGATGATGCACCAGCGATGCTTGGGTGTCGGTGGACTTATTACCATGGTAAAGCAAAAAAATCTGGACGCAGTTGGAACTCACTGCGTAATCCATCGAGAGGCTTTGGCCTTCAAGACTTTACCTGCTGCAATGAAGAAAAAGCTTGCCATAATTATACAAATTGTTAACTTTATCAAATCAAGTGCTGTCAATTCCCGGTTATTTTCCAAGCTATGTAAACACATGAATTTCAATCATGAAAATCTGTTGTTTCATACAAATGTTCGATGGCTATCAAAAGGTAATATGTTAGCTCGCGTTTACGGTTTGAAAGATGAAGTAGGTATATTTCTTGAATCTCAGGGAAAACAAGATCTCCTGTTACCATTCCAAGCACAAGAGTTTCAACTGGCAATGGCATACCTTGTTGACATTTTCGAAGCTCTCAATTGCCTCAATCTACTGTTGCAAGGAAAGAACACGAACCGTATAAAAGATTACGATAAGATACAGACATTCACAGCAAAGCTGGGGTTGTGGCATCGCCGAGTTCAACGGGGAAATGCAGCCTCATTTCCTACCTTGGACATAGCACTTGAGAACAGCAAAGCCAAACTGGAAGGTAAACTTAAGGTAGAAGTGGAATCCCACCTCCAAATTTTGAAAGAAGAATATGACTGCTATTTTCCCGACTTGGGTAATGTTGAACTAACAGAGTGGAAGATGACGAGAAATCCCTTTCAAATCAAAGAAGATATTCTTTCGGAAGAACTGCAGGAAGAGTATTTGGAGATGAAGTGCAACTCCACTGCTAAAGATGATTTTGAAGCAATGTCTCTTAACAATTTCTGGGATAAATATTTGCAAATATATAAGAATGTGGGCAGTGTGGCGATACGTACCCTTCTTCCATTTTCATCGACATATTTATGTGAAAGTGGATTTTCAGCACTTGTGAGTATGAAGACAAAATTTCGTAACAAACTGAAATGCGAAGCAGATCTTCGATGCGCGTTGTCTTCAACAAAGCCTCGAATTAAACGACTAGTTTCTTAAAAACAGTTGCATCCTTCACACTAAGCAGGATAGTGGCAAATAAATTATTGTTCTATTTTTCGTGAATTTGATTTTTGAGGCTAGGTGAGGCGTGAGCATGAATGACAAATGTCAAGGGGGGCGCAACTAAAAAAGTTTAAGAACCACTGCTCTACTTGTTGCGTTGCAATCAGGTTTTACTAAATACATATGTTTCTTGCGTCTGTGGGATAGCCAGAATGATAGCAATTGCTTCAAAAAACTTTGGAAACCATGTAAAAATTCGGCAATTGAAGGATTTAAGACAAAAATCCACTTCTACTAAATCTCAAAAACGTCATTCTTCCTCCACTGCAGATTAAACTGAGGCTGATGAAATCTTTGTCAAAGCAATGAATCATGACGACATTACATTTATGAATTTAAAAGAGAAATTTGGACCTAACAAAAGTATGACAACAACGTTTTTAGCAAATATAGATCTGTAAATTTTATAGAAATCGTTGAAAAACAGTTGCAAGCCTATTAACGATTGGGGTGGGGAGATTGCTGAATGGCATTTAAGCTACGTTTCATCCTTGCTTATCTTGACTTTTTTCAGCCGAACTTGGGGACAATGACTGTTGAACACAGAGATCAGTTCCATTGATACATTGCTTTTCCTGAAAATCGATTATAAGAAAATCTAACTCTATAACATGACAGGTGACTCTTGCTGGTTGCTTCAGAAAGAAAATGATTCATCGTATTTTCGCAGCGCTAAATGTCCTTATAGTAGACATTCAAGTAGCGGGATTTATAAATATGTATGAGATCAGTTGCTCATTAAATTTGGAGTATGGGTTTACTGACTTTGTTTTAGCGTCTGCTATGTATCATCATTAATCACTGAGATTAATCATATGACGTTTTTTGTGTGTAAAAGTGTTCGCAGCGATACCATTACGTAAAATTCAAAAACGGATACACCAAATGATAATATTTATATCACAGAAACCAGCCGTGATGGAGAAAATCTGGCTTTAGATTCGAAATTAGCCGCCTAAAATCAGCCATTGACAGATGAAAAATTCTCATATACATGCGATAAACATTTTTTGTTGTTCAGTGTGATTTGGAATGAGTTTCTCAAACCCATAACTGCATAGCCTACTCAAAAAGCATTTCCTTTACCTGATGCATTCCAAATAACAAGTGCAAAACATAAAATATGCAAGCACGCTTACAACAATCAAATGTTTAAGGATTAGCACTGCAAAGGACCCCAAGATTTTAGCAAGTTTTAGAAAAACAAATCTAGAAACCCCGGTAGGCTACCAAAAACCCAAGATTTTAAGTTAAAACTCCAGCTTTGGCAGGGTGGGTGGAAATCTGAAGCTTAATACAGCTTCCTACAACTAACAGCTCGGTGTAGTGACAAAAAGCCCCCTTTGTGACGAGTACTTACGTAAAAATGCTTGTATTTTGAGCATTGTGGGACATAAAAAACATTTGAAGTAAAAAAATATAAAGTAGGCCTTGAGCTGATTTAGCAAATCCGTTTATGTTTTCTAAGCATCGTGTTATTTTTCGGGATCCAAAAGAGCATAGCGTTGTTGATGTGGGGCCTTTAGACATGGCTGGGGATACGGGTGCAGTTCCCACTGCCCTGGTCAGACCATTATACCAGGATAGCCAATAAACTCGTGTGGTGGGTCAGTGAATAAAGTTTTGCGAAGACAGAAGCATTTGACCCACGAACCGATTTATATGTTTCGTCGCTAGATTCCTTGTTGATTTGACATTGAACTGTTCATAGTTTTCATATGGGCTTATTTGTACGAGAAGTGGATAATTTAGAATTAAAAAAAAGCTTTTTTTGGCTGCGTTATGAATTTTAGATCTTCGAAAAAGAAAGGTTTAACGTGATTGGGGAATAAAACTTTAATCGGAATCCACAGACATTCAAAAAAAGGTTACCACGTTGTATTGCTGAAAATGTCGTCTTTTTCACAGAGAGGGAGAAGACAATGTGAGCAATATCTACACGTTTTTGTGCAGAATAATCCCGCCCGCCAAGATCTTGGAGCGTGAATTTTGGCCCGCGGCCGCAAAAGATTGCTTAATCGTGCTATCGATGAAGCTGTCTGCAACTGATTGTTTACTGAAAGAAAAACTGGAATAAAAATCTTTTTCTTGACAGTTCTAACGTTGATCGCTCAACTCATTTCGGTAAATTGTTGGTTCGATAGATCGTACAACGGACAAGACGTACAAAATTAATTGTCCGCAAGGTGTCGTCTAATTTCAGCTAAACTTGTTTGCTCACGCATCGTTGAATTCGAGTGAATCAATCATTACAAACAGAGCATGGACATAGTTATTGCTCGATGCAAATTAATTGAAGTTGTTCTGCTTTGGTTTTGTACGGGCTCTTTTGCTTTAGAAACATTCAGTGGTTTGTACAATGTTCGCTGGTGAAGCTAAACTAGTTTTAAATTGAGTTGGCTTTTGTAGAAAATGAATAGCTAGGCAGACCTACCAGCACTGCCCGATCAGGTCTGACATAATGCGGGATCTTACAAAATATCCTTCAGACGCCTTTTCTGAAAAATAGGTCGTCAGCTGCAGTAAAGTCTACAAATGCAAGATCTTGACCAATTTCAGGAATGTTTTCCCGAATAAAAAAGTGAAAGAGTTTCCAAATTTTAGCATTCCGCTCAAACAACTTGTCATTACTCTCAATAAACTCCCCATCTGTTAGATGTCGCAAAGCAGAAAAAAATCATCGTAACGTGCCTTTTCCAAGGATGCAAAAGATTATTCGATGATTGTCGCAATCAAATTGCATTGAAACCCAATCCACTGTTTAGGCAGACTGACAAGTTGGCAGCGAATGATTCCAATTTTTTACAACACCAACTGATGGTACAGCGCTAAATATAAGCGAGCCAACAGCTTACTGAATAATGCTAAATAAGTTGGTGAATTATTTTAGCACTCTCCAATCGAGACGTTTACGAATTTAGTTTTTAGAGCGAAAAGGGGAATAAAAGATCAAATTTTTAGAGTTTTGCCTAGAGGTGCAACATGCAGAACTTTGAGGATCCTGAAGTCCCATAGATAAATCAAGTACAGGCGAGAGTAGATAATATTTACTTTTCGTGTAAAC
The DNA here is from genome assembly GCA_963675345.1 of Trididemnum clinides. NCBI lineage: Eukaryota > Metazoa > Chordata > Ascidiacea > Aplousobranchia > Didemnidae > Trididemnum > Trididemnum clinides. The sequence continues at coordinate 19,958,063 of OY776305.1, forward strand.
TCTCTTCTTGCCAAGTCCTGGTTTCACGTTACTCCTATAATTGTATTAGAAACCACAATGCCATCTAGGTTGTGGCCGTTGATGGGACTCCACCGGTTTCAAAGAACCTGTTCTTGGAATTTCTTTAACCTCTAGGACCGTTGGGTTAAGTCAGGGGTTCTCAATTTTCCCCCATCAAGGTCTTTTACTTATAACTTATTTTGGAAAACCCCTCAAAGACTTATTGCTGGCTTTTATTTGTAAAAAACAAGATCAAAATCGGGATCGACTACAATCTCGTTTAAACGAGAGAACCGTTACAAAGGTTATACCGACGGCAACCGCTGCTATCTTAAATCGCCTTATATCGGGCCAACCAGCATTGTTTGCCTCTGGAGACTGTGATAATAAGAAAACCTGCTGTAAATGAGTCCTGGAATGAGAGAAGCTGTTTTTAAAAAATTTGATTCCAACCACTGGTTGTAGCTTTTTCAGAAACTGAATCTACGAGAGGTTTGGCACGGTGGAAAAGTAAGCTAAATGACAGTAGGTGAGTTCAAAAGTTTACCCAGACAAAAATCACGGTTAAAAATGAATTTTTATACAATGCAAGTGCTTTTGTTTGCTCATATCCTTCTTAAATTTGGTCTTGAGGATATGCCACTGTGTTTACGGCTCTAAGCAATACTTTTGCTCTTCATAACATCTCCCTGTATTGCTATGCTATTGTGCGATAAACATAAGACTCACTTGTATGAAGTCCAAACATGCAAGTCATAAATTGACAAACTAGTTGCCATTAGTATTGCAAAAACAGGATATAGATTGTAATCAATCAAAAAGTTTAAAATGAATAGACAAACCTACAGAGCCTCAGTCGTCAGCAAATACAAGAAGTTCATGCGTATGAGCTCATGCTCTGTTTTCATATCTTTCGTCAGACTGGGCGACCACGACGAGTGGACTGCTTGGCCCCACCACCTGTTTGCCACATAAAGATGGAGACATCCCGTTAAGTGTCTTGCCCAAGTATACAACAAGCAAGATTGCCGGCTTGTTCTCTACGCTGTTTCTTCTGTGCTAAGCGCCAAGCAGGGAAACTGTGAATAATATTTTTTAAAGTCTTTTGGTATGACTCGACTTGCCAAAATGAACCTCAGGTCTACCAACTGCGAAGCGGACGCTCTAAACACTGCGCCATCGCGCTGGTTGTAAAAGAGTTGAATTGCACAAACAGCTAAATTTTTTTGTTGTCGATCAGTCAGTGCTTGTGGTGTGCAATATTCATAGCTTGTTATTTTCGTAATCACTTTTTTTCACAGAGCAAAATAGATTTATGTAAGACTAAACAATAAACCAGCGAACATATGTATTTTAAAATATAACTCAACACCAAGAAGTTGTCTTGGCAGTCTAATAATTGCAACTCTACTTAAATATAAATGGCGACGCTTCCACATTTGAAACGAAGGAATTGCAAAACATTAAGGTGTCCATCTGTTCTCTTTTTGGAGGACATGTCCTCCTTTTTGGTAAAATGTAATTGGTCTTCCGAGGATGTTTAAAAATGCCTTTTTTGTCCTCCTTTTTAATAAAAACCAATTTGGTCATCCAAAGTCATTCAAAAACTCCCTTTTTACGTTTACCCTGTGATCAAAAAAATCATGTCACTGCATATTAGTTTAAGTGATAAGTTTAACTGGTAGGGAATGATAAAAGGGAGTTTCCTAACGGTCTATCTCGGACTGACTGTTGCTTTAGGTTTGAAAGAGTAAGATTACATGGATAACGGTACAAATACGGATAAGTTTCCAAACTGCATTTCTTGTATTTTACGCAGCGGAGATACGTAGATAAATTTTGCTTTGTTGTTCTGGTCGATTAACCTAATTTCAAAGGAACCATTTCTGTACATATTTATTTTAGTTTTAAAAATCAAACAATATTTTCAGTTGAACTGTTTATAATTATCATTTCTGTGATTTTTGAAGAATAAAACAAAACTAAAAAATAAATTCGGTATGCCAAAAGAAAAATCAAAGTTTACTGAAGAACTTCAACAGAAGTATCCATCTTTTAGAAAAGGACTAGATGAGTTCGAAGCAGAATGCATTACTTGTGGCTACGGAACTTTTGTTTCTGTAGTAAATAAAGGCAAACTTAGCCTAGACATGCATGTAAACGGTTCAAAGCATAAAAATGCTGTCCGATTTACATTTTTTTGTTCATTGGCATAATAAATTTAAAAAATAAACTGCTGTAGTTGTACTAATTATCAAAATATAATTATCAAAAGCGGTCAGTGTGCAACAAATATCCAGAAAAATTTTCCCACCCTTGCAGAACAACTTGTAAGGCTCATAATAATTATTATCAAAAAATGTCCTCCTTTTTGGTAATGAAAATGTGGTCACCCTACAAAACATAAATTTGATATTTTATTTTGTTGATGGTTTGATATAAGGTTCGGATGATGTGATAGTCAGCGAGATGGAATTTGACGTTGGAGACTCGGGTTCTACTCCCGAATTGGTCAAAACTGACACAGTGACGCCAGTGGCTCGCCAGCTCAAGTGGCTGTTTGCACTGGCACCAAGTCCCAAAGGTGGGTCCCACTATAGGTTGTGACTCTCGCGATGTTGCGTAATCGAGTCTAATGAAAGATTTGGTGTGATAATTTCAAACATTCTCTTCTCCCTGGTTAAAAAAATGTTACAAAAGCACCAGATTTACGGCAGTAATTTTAGCACAACGCAATAAGATGTAATAAAAAGTCTTTAAATTGCCATGAATACCACGTGAACCTCACAGAATAATGCACTGGGCGGCAGGTAGCACATGCCTGGCTAATACTACAATAATGATATTCGAACTGATCATTACCTGTTCAATGTTTTAGAACGCGTAAACAAATAAACAAACGCTTTGGTATTAAGCATATTTAACCAGCGCTTTCAAAGATTTGACTTCAACCAAGCATTCCGAAATGCAAAAGCATTGGCCTTTACTCCCTTATTTTGTTTTAGCCAACAACAAAACCAATAGCTGATACATTCCTGCTGTGTCATAGTCGCATGGTTTTCTAAAAATGGTTCAAAATTTTCTGAGCGATGGCTGCAGAAATTGTAGATCTACTATTGCCGCTGTTTTTCCCCAAGCAAAAATCAAATGCACAAAGCACTTGAAGCTTGATACTGATAGAAATGCTATGAAGGTCGAAATAAAATAAGCATAGCTCACATCATGGAGTGTAAACTGTATACAACGCAAAACAGTAAAGGAGCCACAACAATTAATCATTTTTTCCGCAGGCAAGGGTGGACATTGCTGCTCGATTTTAACTCAAAGCAAAAATGAAGTCCTTTTTTTTTGACATCAACATTTTGAAAATTCTCATTTTCTTGTTGTCGGCTAAACCCGTTACGCTTCTCTCAATGATTTCCCCAAGCAATATTTGGTTTTAATACTTTTTTCTGTCATCTCACACGCTTGACCACATGTGTTTGCGTGTTTTGTGTGTGTTGCGCCTTTCTGGTAAATATTGTCAAGTGATTGTGACTGTTGCACAAATGCAAATGTTGAAAATGAAGTTAGGCAATTGCCAAGAGCGTGGTCAGAAAAAACGATCGGAGGAAGCCAATTTTTTTTCTGCAATTTTTATATATCAAAAACAAAAGTTTGATCGAAACCATGATATAGGAAGGTTGCACGCACGTGATCTAACGTCATCAAAATGCGCTTTCGAAAAAAGTGGCTGACCACCTTTAGTATTTTTGCATTGGATTGAATAAGAGTGATATCGTTTTTTGCAAATCAAACGGATAAACGTGACAGTTGTTAAGGGAACGTTAAATATGTTGTTCTGCTGATGTTAAGGAATGAATGTGAAGTCAAAGTAAGATAAGAGGTGCTGAGGTTTGCCTGTTTTTGCTAATAGTTGGGCTAATTTTATGGGCTAAACATGCAGGCTTATTTTTAGCCAGCTTCTGTGAGGGTTTCCTATTCGAATAATCAGCGTGCTTGGCAATGCTGAGTGTAAGTTCATTGTGATGTGCAACTTATACAGTATATTTAGTTGCATAAGCATACTGAAAAGTTCTAAACTTAAATTATACTTAGCAAACTGCAGAAGACAGTGACACTGTTTCGACCTATCAGGTCTTTTCAGTGCAGTTGGTGACCAATAAGAAGCTAGAGGCTTTTAATAAAACATAGCTTGGACCGTCACACTTGCGGGACCTAATACTGGGTCCACTGTAGTGGATGGTCTGTCAACCTCAACGAAGCCGTATCACTCGTGAATGAGTGGCGGTTGTCGCAGGTGCACTAAGTCTAACAACTACTAGAACAATAGCGCTAGTCTGTCTCAGCTCTTATAGTAATGCAAGAGGCTAGCGATGCACTTAGCAAACTGCAGACAGTGACACTGTTTTGACCTATCAGGTCTCTTCAGTGGAGTTGGTGACCGACAAAAAGCTAGAGGCTTTTAATAAAGCATAGCTTAGACCGTCACTAAATGACAGGGCAAACTTCTGTGCCGTTTGTCATATGTTCGATTGGATATTGATGGATAAAATCATTGATGGATTAGATATCGATGGATAAAATCAGTAATTTTTTGAGATTGTTTGTCAATAGTGCTTGCAAACCAGTAGTATTGATATATCAGATGTAATTTTGTGACCTTAACTACTTCTTAAACGATTGTTTGGGTTATTGCCTAGGCTGCTAAAACAAGGGTAATTTAAAAACTTACGGTACATATTCATTTATTCATGCGTATGAGCTCATGCTCTGTTTGCATATCTTTCGTCAGACTGGGCCACCAAAAGCTTGCCGGCAAGCTTACGGTACCGGTAGTAATGATTAGATAAAGGTTGTTTTTGCTAATGTACCGACAATTATCTAACTGGTATAGAGTTATATTTAACTGAAGAGCAAATGGTATTTAGATGGCACTTCTCTTGGAGGCAATTTTTTTTAAATTGGCACACAATCCTAAGCTTAGACTAGCCAACTGAAGACCTAATCTCAACCAAATTGCTTTTAATTAAATCTATTTGTTTCCGAGGATTCAACTAGCAATAGTTCATTCCAATTTTTAATTAATTTCTCATTATTTTTCCAATTAACCCCAAAAGTTGGTGTTCGCCTTATACCTTTCTAGCATAAATTACAGCTTTTGGTCAGCCATTTTTTTTGGCGCGAAATGTGTGATGTCATTTGCAATCTCCCTATTTTAGTCCAGATTGTTCAATTTTTAAAAATTTGGCGTTGTAAGTTAGATTTAATGGTTATATTTATGCTAGGTTACTTGCAACTAATTGTACACAAATAAATTTAGTCGTTTCCATTTATTGATGATAAAATTTAAGGAAAAGTTAACGAAATCTAGGTTTGACGTGAGATGAAAAAAGCTCTAGTCTGCTTACAGCTTTGCCAAAAGCAGAAAGTATCATTGCTATGAATAAATAAATTGCTTGTGCTACCGTGCATTCTTTTAGCAACAAGTTTGAAAAGCCGGTCATGACTAGAAGAACGTCGCATCTATGAAAATTGTCCAAGCATTCCCTAGCAGAATAAAATGACATTGCATTGATATTTGATTTATGTCATAGTAACCACTACAGACGATTTACTACTAAACCAAAAGGGTGAAAATATAAGTAAAGGCTTACAAATTGCCAGTCACAAATCCCTAAAACCTTCTCACGGACTCCAGGTTGGGGACTACTGCTGCACTCCCTATCATAACTAAACACAGAAAAAAGTGGAAATTTTAAAGCAGTTATAGATGAAAACTGCAGTCTGACAACTCCACCACCAACAAAGCAAGCGGCCATTGGTGGTTGGCAATGACAACCACACTAGTAAAACTCATGCTTTCTCCCTTTTCCAAAATAAAGGTCTTAACTTTGTAAATTGCTATGAATAGCTTTTTTGATACACCGCAGCCCAGCGAACAGGCTTTGCCGTTTTTTACACAAGTTTGGAAAAACTATAACTGTTTTTTACTCAATAGAGATATTAATGATTTTAGTTAAATTCTATGATAGACATTATGTCATTGTCATTAGAACTGAAAACGGGCGAATTAAAACAAAAAGAAGCATTACAAAGTGAGAACCATCAAGATGCCTGACAAAATGCTCCAGCCGTGGCAAATGTACCACCTCCGGCGTACAGTGAAGTATATCAACCTTCGTACGCGTCACAAAGTATGAACCAGCCGTTTGACTACTCACCACCAGAAGCGACCAGCCTGTTCAGCACCTGCCACCACCCAACCAGGCGCCATCTATGAGCCAGCCTTGTCAATACCGGCTAGCACCTATGCACCAGTCTAATCAGCACCCTCAACCACCAATAAACCAGTCTTATCCATACCTGCGACCAGAAATGTATCAGTTCATACCTACCCAAATTGCTCCACCTCATGTGGTCCCACCACCACAACCTGCAATTGTCCAACAACCTATTGTGACAAACACGGTTTATGAAGTGACCACATTGGCTATTGGCACAGCTCCATGTTCGATCACCCGTCCCATCTGTCGTCAAAACATCACCACTCAAGTCAAAAGAAGTCTTAAGCCAGATGCTTGGATCTGGTCTGCAGTTCTTTGTGTTCTGAGCTGTGGGCTATGCTCTTGGATTCCACTTTTGATGGATAGCAACTACAAAGCTGAGCATTTCTGACCTAACTGTCACGCCTACATTGGCAAATCCGCGTAAATGCATTCAGATCTCTGTAAAATGAATTGGTCAAAATACAAAAGCATGAAACCTTCAGCTGTTTTAAAATATTTAAAAACAATTTGCTTCATGTTTGTATTGAATGTATATTTTGTCTTGCTTTTCATTAGGAGGTTTGTTGATAATTTATGCAACGCACTTATGTGGTACTAACAATAATCAATTCTACTTTTGAATCCGGTATTGCATATATAAGAGAAGAGCTAATTAAAAGGACCAAGAAAAAGGAAAACTGCCATGCTACCCCGCAGTTAAGTCTTCCAGTGAAAACCTAAAAAAACTAAAAGTGCAAAACTGTTTTGACAGGCTTAACTTGTTATTGAATCTTTACAAAGAAGTAGAAACTGGTCTATATCCTGTAGCAGACCTATTTTTTGTTGCAGTCAAATAAATGATCAATGCGTTAATGTGGGTACTATAGGTTAGAAAAAGAGTCTCAACTTTTACTTTTTCACTCCAGCGTCACATCACTTTTAATTTCTCGCTTTAACCAGCAGATTGCATAGATTGGTTTCCAACCTCTCACCAAAACTTGCAAAATTTTCTGTCGATCATGAACTGCTGTGCTAGAGCGTGTTACAGTTTACATTATTTTTGTTAGTGTGGTTTACGGCTGTTAGGTTGTTGTTTTTTCAATGATATTGAACTGAACTCTGAATCGCTAGTCATTGCTCTTATTCTGTGTAAATGCGTAACATGGACTCTGTTGTCAGAAACTGAAAGAAGAATTCAGGCTATGAAACTAAGAGCTTTAGAAACTAGCGGCTTTAGAAACTGTGCGACTACTATTTCAATAGAGCCGAATGAAATCGAAAAAGACAAAGCCATGCATGAGCATGATCTACAATCATCAGTTCTCATTGCTACCATGATTTTCACGCTTTAGTTTTAAGCATGGTTTAATGTAGACTAGACAATGTTTAGAGCTTAAATATTCTGACCCTTGAAGAGCCGCGAAGATAATCATCGTACAGTAGAGGGATTAAGACAGATTTCTGGACTACGCCATTTTTCAAGCCAGTAGCCTGCTCTTTCGTGTACCATTGGATTTACTTTATTATTTTGATCACGTGATTTTTGAACAGAAAGCGGAAAACTTCGCTTGTGAGATCATTGTGCCTCATGTTGCTAAGAAATTGTGCTAACTCGTCCATTTCCCGATATCTGTTAGCGACACTGGACGATGCTTGAGCAAACTGAAACCTTTTTGAATTTTCAACAGTTTCAGAGTCTTTTGGGCACTGAACAATGAAAATATTGTCGCGGAAAAGTCATGAGGATTTAGCCAACGTACCGTTTCTAGGAATTGTGATGATGCTCTAAAAGTCTTTGCAAGGAAAAACCTGATAATGACAATTACCAATAATGAGCGACCACTATATTTTCAACTTTTAAAACAAAGACAACATTTTGGTATCGTAACCCGGATGGTGAGTTTAACCCTTCTTTTCTTTTGGGATGGAGATACGGTGCGAACGGCAAACCAGGTTTACGTCGTCAGCCTAATTGAATTAGGCTGGGGGAAAAGTGTCAGCCCATTTCAAAGCAGTCAAGCATGCAAATTACTGACCTGTAGCGCCACCAGCAACAAGGTCGACTGGCATAGGTGGGTACCCAAGAGTTGCCTATAACGACATTCTGGGTGAGCAGTCTCACTATTTTAACTTCGTAAAGCACCATTTACCACCTGTTTGCCACATAGAGACGGAAGCATCCCGTCAACTGTCATGCCCAAAGATACAACAAGCAAGTTTGTCTACTTGTCCTCCACGCTATCCCTTTTTTATGCTGAGCCCCAAACAGGGAAGTATAAATACTATTTTTTAAAGTTATTTGGTGTAAATCGACTTGAGAAATATACCCCAGTTCTACCGCCTGCGAAGCGGAAGCTCTAATCACGCCGAAATCGTAAAGTGGTCGCTTTTACGTTTGCTTCTCAACAAGACGACCTTTTATTTTTGAGATCGAAATCGTTTTTATGCTCAGTGCAATCGTAAAGATCTTTTTTTGTGCTCCCAACTTGAAGACGGCCTTTATTTTTGGAGATCAACAACTCCAAAGCAATTTTTCGTGCATATTACTCAATCATCTTGGCCACGCAACTATTTTGAGACTGGTATCATAAGTAGGCAATTAATTTCAAAATGAAAAACATTCGGTGCCCTCGGAAGAAAGTTGTTTTTTCTTGCTAATGGAGTAAGCTGTTCAAAAGAAGATGTTTAATAATCCTGCAATAAATCCCATGTTATTTGTTGATCATACATACAATGTATATCATAAATCATTATTGATTATGAATATATTATTAACTTTAATTACTGATCATAAATATATTATTTGATTGTAAATAAATCATTATTTATTGATCATAAATATCTATAATTTTACGAAAAGAAATCGCATATTTGAGCAAAATGCAATCAGTGACACTGTTCGATCTATCAGGTCTCTTTAGTGCAGTTTGTTCAATGTGCATCGCTGGCCTCTTGTATTACTTTAAATTCCACGTTGCTCTGACATTCTCAACGCCATTACGATTGTTTTGCTTCATTTGTGTTATCTGAGTTGAGCCGTTGTGATATCACTTAAACTCTTCTTGTTTTCAAGTGTGAGGTTGCAGACAGTTGCAAATATACCGTAGAGAGTATGGTGAGAGCAAAAAGTACATGCAGATTAAAGGGTGAAATAGTTGTCAATATTCTATCTAGTTAGATAAGTGTTTTTCCATCTAAGAGATAGTACACACCGGTGTGTAGAAGAACCCTGTAATCCCTGACAGATCTGTATTGCTTATGAAAATCAGTAACGTGGATGACAAAAACAGTTCTTATAAAAGGCGAATGAGAATTGTCTGTCAGAAAGCAACAACATTAAATATGCATAACTTGTCAAGTAACAGCAATCACCTCTCAGCTTTTTGTACTTGAAGTTATGCATTTTTGATTGTAAATATCTACAATTTCACAAATACTATTGCGTTAACCGTAAATCCTGATAAATAACGCTTTTTGAAACTACATTTATATTGCACAATTTATTGGTCTAAGTTAATTTTACGGCTATTTTTTAGCAACTCCAATTGAAATCGCAAATGAAATTTCGTGAAACAGAGGAGTGCGTATTTTTAACAGTTGAAAGGCGTTGACTTAGGTGGATGTAGACAATATAGTACGTTTTGGTAGGCTTTTGTAGGTTTTTTTTTTTAAGAATTTTTGTGCGGAAATTTTCATCTATTAGGTTATTTATAAAAAGTACGTCAGTTAATAATAAAGCTAGAAACTATTCTGGTGGGATTCGAACCCACAGCCTCCTGATTATTACCGGTCAAATGCTATGCTAGTTAAGCGGCTGTGGGTTTGAATTGCACCGAAACTTTTTATTCTTTGTCATTGCTTTATGAAAAGTGACTTTAATTATTAACTGTACCAAAACACTCTTCATTAAAAGGTTACTTTTTGTACTTATTTATGTAAAATTGCGCAGTTTACATTTTTGCTTAAACATCTGGTTTAGTTTGCAATGTATGTAACAAGCGCGTTTTGTACCGGTACGTTTTTATCCGTAAAAACAAATTTGCGTTTGGTAGATACTTTGCTGATCGAACGGGATGTTGGGACAAAATCGTAAACTATAAATGTGTAACTTTACATAAACAGTAGAACGGATGAAACTTTCCGTCCAAAAACGCTTAAGAAATAAAAAGGTACAAAAGCGGACTAAAACGTAGGCTACGTGTACATCGGTTTTTAGAAAATATACTGTCACGTCACGGCTTGGCATGATTACCGTATTTATTCGAGTACAAGTAGAGTGTACATGTCTCACCCCCATATTTGACTTAATCATACGCTACAAAATTTTTTAAACATTTATTCATCAAAATTACGTAACAAAAATTAAAAACCCATCAAAGTCATTGCATTCACTATCCTCAAATAGTTTATCCCAGTCTTCTTTTGGTACATCCTAATCAGCATCCCATAATAATAACCAGCTCTCTTTAACTTGATCACATTCATCATCAAAGCTGTAATCTAATAATAACACGCTTATAGTAGCTGAGTGCATGCGCATGCATGCACACACATGAAGGTGCAAAGCGCCTTCTAGATAACACGTGCGGAATAGCAGCGTACTGTATGTTTCGTAATGCGTAACGCAGTGGTTTTCAACCAGGGTTCCATCAGTACAGTCCAGGGGTTCTGCCATAAGTTACACAAATTTTATTAATTAAATTAAATGCTGTTTTTAGCATAAGGTAATTGAATTATTGCACAGGGTTCCTTGGGTCACTGGAATGTTTTTTGTGATTCCGCTACCGCAAAAAGGTTGAAAACCACTGGCATAATGTGATGCAGCGCATGCGACAATTTAAGATATGAAGAGCGCGGAAATATTTCAGAAAAAATTTTTCGAGGATCAGTTGCACCTCATGTATAAGTTGCACCTGACTTTTTGGCAAATTTCTGGTACAAAAAAATGCGACTTATTCTCGAATAAATATGTTACATCAAGGATATGAAGGCGGCGGAGTACTTCGTGTGAGACTTTCCACAGTGTGGATTATAGAAAATGTTACTGTGCGTCAGCTACGGTTTGCGAGCATATGCAATAATCAATGTATGTGACCAGCAGTCAAAGTGCATTGAATCAATTATTAATGGCCTAGAATTATTAGAGCCATATCTTTTTATTACGCATCATAGTTTTCAATTAGTTCCACTATAACCTAGACAATGTAAACATCTTTCAATTTTCAAACAGCTCAGCAACAAGAAACCATTTTTACAATAGAGAGATCGTAACTCCGATGCAAGCATGAAATATTTGTTGTAGTGTTTCCGAAAAAGCTTTTTATGACCGAACAGGAAACATCTTCTATCAAGCAGTGTTGCGGATGGTTTTCGTAGCACTTTATTTGAAGATGCTCTGTCTGCGTTAGAAAGTGGAGAATAGATTCAATGCAGAGAGGGCTCAGAAGTTCCTTGGGAAATTTTAATTTATCTAGAAGGAAAAACTCAGCCAACACAAAAGTTGATAAGCTGTTAACGTCGCTGCAGTGTAGTATGAGTTCTAACAGTTTTAACAAGTTTAGATGGGCGGATAACACTTGGATGTTATGCTATATACAAAATTTAGAGCGCCGCTTTTGCACTTTCTTCCGGCTATGGGGTCATAGTCGAAGACCTGCTTTAACTTTTATCTAGCAGCAGCATGCTATAAGTCGTCAGCATCCTCATAACTGATCTAATAACGCCAGTCAAAATATAGTGATTCAATTGGTTGTTGTCTCAACTGGTCGAAGGCAACTAGAGTCCTAGTACTCCTCTAATACTTATTTTGAAAATCATGACCTAGCATTGTTATCAAGGTTTCTCATGTGCTCCCGAGTAGTGTGGTATTATCGAGGTTGTAAGTATACCTTTTAAACGGTATCAAAGTCGACGCTTCGATATCAATGGCCGTTTGGTTGCTTTAAGTCTGGCACAGTAACCGCAACTCCTTATTTTAGCAATGGCTGCGGTGATCGACTGCACACTGACTTAATTCTGCCGAATACCGGAAATATGGCAGCGCACTTCCAGCGCAAACTTACAGCATGCCTGTGTACTAGACATTTCGAACGTACTCAGCAGTCGCGGTAGATTGAAAAGTTAGCAACTTGGCACAGGCTGGTCTCAGAATAAACTTAAAATTCAACTCATAGCATAGTTGGAGGGATAATCATTTTCCTCTCGCAAAATATCTGTCAACGCCTTTTTGATTTGGAAAACAACGGTTTTTGATCATTTTTAATTTTCTTCTAATTTGTTAAGATCAAACAATGTATTACTTAATTTATTTACATAAAATAATGGGCTATACCATGTCAGCACCATTAGTACTACGTCGTGGGTATTCCAATACAGATTTTTATCTATGCTACAAAGAGAAATTCTGTGTGTATGTCTGTCTGTCCGTGTTTCTGTGTGTCTGTCTGTCTGTTCAAACTACTCTGTAACTGATAGAGGTACAAACATTAAACTTGGCACGATTGATCACCACCCCGTGTTGAGTGTCATAAGCTCTGTAAACGCTTTTGCTGACTTCGATATGGATATAATGGCCTTTGCCAGTTTATTTCGATTTATTCGGTTTACAAAGGGTTTTCTTTTCCAGACGGTGACAACCTTCATACACTCTTTCACACTAGTCACTTAAATTAAGAATGATTTCACAACCAGAAAGCCACATTAGTATGTTCTCAAAGTTTTGATTATTTGGCAGCTCCAACGAAGGCAGCCACGGGCTTCTTAAAGCGAGTAAATCACATGACAGTAGGGCGATAGCACATTTAAGAAAGAACGAATAAAGATTACAGAACGCTGGTTCGACCCTACTGTACAGTACATACTAATTTAAATGAACAAATAATGCATTGACAACTTAATAATGATGACGTCATTATCAAAAATATTTTTTTAGAATTTACATTACTTGACAAAAGACAACCTCTTTTTGCTCAAACGAAACCAGCTTCCAACTTACCACATTACAAAAACTTTCATTTGTTTGGGAGTCTAAAATGACGTCACAATCACCGATTCATTGAACAATCTGTTTTTTGTTCTTTTTCAAAAAGTACTGATCGCACAAACGCGATTAAACGTTCTTTTACGAGATATTGATCAGGTGCTTTTGATAAAAACAACTTTACAGCAATCATTACTTATTTGACTATGCTAAAATCAATTCTCTACTTAAGCACTGAAGCCCTCTAAGCATTTTTTTCTGCTCTTTTTCCTTTACTCGCTTAAAACTAGCTCTATGATATCATAATATATCTCGTGCGATTAACACAAATGTTCGCTACCGAACTTCATAAAATGAAGATGTTTTCAAAAATTGCACCCTTTTTGAAAAATCAGTTTACTTAGAAACTGATTTGTGACTTTCTTTTTCAACTGAATTTTAAACTTTTTGCAACAAATTAAAGGTTATTCAAGGTGATTCTGATAGTGTATAATATGTGCAATTAATATTAGTTTTTCATATTAAAAACTGAATTTTTGCCCCCTTAAGGATCTTAGATTCTAATTGATAACATTTGAAACAATTTCATAATTGTTAGTACCAATGAGAAAATAATGGATTTCAGAAAAGTGGTTGTTACATCATAATGGCATAGCAATTAACAATTGTGGGAAATATATGACCCAGTATCCGTCAAAGTGTTAAGACCTACGGTGTAACATTTTACCCCTCCAGAAAGTGTAAGCTCAATAAAAAACAGGTAACTTTGATACAAAGCGTTATAATCAAGTATTAACAATTACTATCCTTTGAAAGCTTAGAAAATTTGCTTTCCAACAATATGTGACTCCAATTACTTAAGGCTAAGGATTAGTTTATAATTGCTGATCAAAGCTTGGTTGCCATACATCATTTTTCATCTTTAGTTAAACAATTTATTATTCTACTTGAGCTAACAAACTTGCAATTGTTAGACAAAGTTAATACTTTGGTACATTTTGACTACTTTTCCTCACAAGCGTATTTCTTTTGCATTTCCTGTCGACGTTTTTAAAAAGATCCGTCAAAAACTCAAGTCTCCATATGTTTATAAAATGTAGTCCATTGGTTAGAAACACGCAAAATTTTAGTGCCTGCACTTCACAAAATTGCAATTTCTAGAAAAAATAAGTACTTTGATGCATTTTGTCTATTTTTCTCGATAGCATGAATCTTTGGCATTATCAACCAAATTATTCAAAAAGATTCATCTAAAAATGAAGTCTACAAATTTTATCATGTTGCCTACTCTAAACAAAACCCTTGGTAATCACTTAAGAAAAAGACGAGGAGGTAAAGATGGTCCTTTCTTATCGTTTGCAACAAAATGTAAGTGTCGAGCTACATATGATCTAAATGTTGAAGCAATTTCCTTTGCAATTGGGCGAGGCTGCCACAGCAGCTAGACGATTTGATATTCTTAACCTCAACAATATTAATGGGGCCCTCCGCTACTGCTATAACTTAACTGTGAGTATTTCATTTCGGGCTAGTTTGCTCTTTGCATGGCGGCGTTTATGCCAGGGCCAAGAAACATGCACGCAATCAAAAGAGTTAGTTCATATTAATTCGCCTGTAGTGACGAAAAAGTGGTAAGTAGCAATCCTATTAATAATGGCTCAAAAGACATTGTGAGGTCATAATATTAAATGGCATCTTAATGCTTGCGACTATTTAGCAAAAACAGCATCAGGCAGCAAAATTATCCACTATCATTCTGATAGCGAAAATTAATGGTAAAGCTCATTACTGATATTTGCAATTGCAAAAATATTGGTACAAAACACTAATCTGCATTTAACAGTAGGGAGGTCTGGATAAGGGACAAAGTTAAATGTAATAAAACCTCAAATTCAAGAAAAAATCAAAATTAAACAATAATAGTATCAATTTGTAGTACTGTATTAGGAGGAAATATTTTTGTTTAAAAACGAACGTAATAGGTGCCTATTGCAATAGATTGTATGACATAGGGGAAAGCCATCGCCCCTTTTCATGCTATGGCCGAATTTAGGCAAATAGCGCAGGAAAAGATCTTAATGTCACAAATACTAATGCAAAAGCAGGCCCACCAAATCGTCCAATAGGCCTACAACCAAATAGCTCATTTCTTTATGAGTCAAAACGACCACTATTTGGGCGACGCCATCATATTTGACTTTGTTTCACCTCCCCTCACCCCTCTTACACTTTTAAAAATTACGAATGGTAGTTTGGGTCATCGTTCTTTCTTTTTGAATGCTTCCAGTCTTAATTAATAGACCAAACATGATCATTATTACATGTACAGGAACTATGGCTTATATTTACTATGACATTTCGTTGTTGCTCTCACAAATGTTTGTACGGTAAAACTGGCGCAGCTGCATTAATTGATACGCTTTTAATTGGCACGGGTGATAATATGCCCTGGAGGGCTTAAATCGCACCTTACTTGGGAGAAACATTTTTTCTATTTTGCTTGATAATAGCTTTATAGAGCTATTGAGATCAAACCTGAAAATTTGGGTAAAGCAAGGACTCATTTAACTTCTATGAGCATACCTAAGTAAGGAAAAACAAATTTCAATCATAATGTGTAGCCAGCAGGGACTTGAGAAAGCTTGAGAGGAAATCAAAATTAACAACACCGTTGTGTTAAATCGCACCACAAAGAATATATTATTGGTATTTTGCTTTATAACAACGTTATAGAGCTACTGGGATCAAACCAAACATTTGGGGGAAAAGCAAGGACTCTTTTAACTTCCCTGGGCACGTCAAGCAGGTGGAAAAGAACATGCTACATGATGCGTAGCCAGAGAGGACTTGAAAAAGTTTAAAGGGAAGTAAAAAAAAACAAATCGCACCACGCAAAAGATATTTTTGCTCTTCTGCTTTAGAATAGCTTAATATCAGAAATGTGTTCCCTACTTCCGAACTACGAGAAACGCGAGGCTCCCTTGGATTTATGTCAGCAATAAACAGAGCACATAGATTTATGGCATAGCCAGGATCTTGAAATGAAATATCGTATTAGGAAAAGTAATACAAAAGTCGTGAAGATCTTAGGCGTAAAAAACACAGTAAATTTTGGTAACTCTTCATACAAGAGCCTAATAGAGGAAGCCGGCTTGGCCGGCTGAACCAACACTCTCAATCCCGACGTTACTGACGGGGGCTCTTTGGGTGAGACCGTTGTATATACTATAAAGCAAAATTTTTTTCTCATGCTGATATGCTACCTGTTAAGGTATTTATGTCTATACTCTACGGCATAGTAATAAAATCCCAAGTTTAAGAAAAAATTAACATCAATCCATAACCATAACCATTCGTAAAACTTAATATAGAGAGAACAATAGCCGCTTTTGTAACTACGCCAATAGCGCAGCCTTTTGTAACTATGGAAACAAGACCAGTAGCGCACCCAAATTAGGAACTTAATACCACAAATACAAATAGGAAAGGGGTAGCACCACATCACAAAATAGGCTTACCATTGAATAGTTTTTTCTTTAATTGTGAAAGCAACCACTATTTCGCCGCTACAATCAGTTTTGATCAAGTACAATCCCTTCTCCATCACAAGTATTACCAATAATTTGTGGCAAGATTTTTTGTGAGCATTGCCAGTCATGATTAAGAGAATATGACAATCACAATTTCGTGTTGAAGAATTGTAAAAGTGGATAAAATTTATTAACTTTTCACTACTGCTCACACAGGAGCCCAATGAGTGAAGCCGGCGCAGCCGGTTGAACCGAAATAGTAAACCCGTACATTACTGATGGAGGGCCCCTGCCAGGCGACGCTGGCTAGTATGCTATTATTTTAAGTATTTTAACCACAATTGTGATGCAACACCTACAATGTCATGCTACTCGATCTTTTCTTTCTTGGAATTCTTTTTATCCCGAGTACAACAATAACTTAACTTCCTCTACTGTTGAGCAGCATTTGTGTAACGGACTTTACAGAAACAAAAATATCAAATAATCAATTGAAGTTTAATTCCACAATAACATTTTTTTTAGTTTCGGCTTTTGCCTAGTTTGTTATTAGGTTAAGTTTTATACTGACTGATTTTATATTGACTGTTGGCAAGCAGCTCTTCCTCTACAAATTGCTAATTGAACTCACAACCTTTTTCTTGCAGACGTTGAAAAGTGGTCGTTCTTTAAGATAATGTCTTCATTTTATTATCAATGAATTCCTGTTGTATTATAGTAGTGGTGTCCAATCTCATTTCTTTTGGTTGTAACATGTAACCTTTTATTTCTTTAGCAGACTCGCACTTTTTTTATTTACTTTGGGAGATCTTTAGCACTCCTAAAGTTTCTCCATATCTTTACAACAAACTATGCCCAGCCTAATTGAAAATTCGAATTTTGAAAAGTGGTTCCCAACCTTTTTGTAAGCACGGATCACTTTAAAAAAATTGTCAGTTTTGAGGACTCCTACTTCTAATTACATCTGAAACTCGATGAACATACGATCAGTTTTTATGCAACAGCAGCCAAATTTTTCCCAATTGCAGAATCAAATTTTAATACTTTGGCTATGGCAAATAGCTACCATATTTTGATGTTGTGGCTAGTAGTTTGTAACTAATGCCATTAATATAGTTGTTACCTCATGATTCAATCGCCTTCAAACTTTACTTCAGAGGTCCCCAATTAAAACAAAAATTAAGGTTCGGTTGCCTAAAATAGGTGGGCAGATATTCTTGATTCTGTCAATATACTCAAGGCACGGATTTATGAATTTTCACAGACAGATAGATATAAAGACTTTTGAAGATCAATTTAACTAAAGTTCGAATTTTCAAATTTTCTTTTACGAGTGGTCGTGAAAACCTTTTTTTGTGCTCGCACAAGTTTTTGAAAACACAGGCGACCCCGGTTGGGGTCGTGACTCACAATTTGGCAACCATGGTATCAGCTTATTATGAGAAACAGAGATATGATTGAAAATTTGACAGGCCATCAGGCACATCCATAAAGTATATTGTTTTAACCTTTATCAAAATTCACCAATGCATTTACGGACCCCTAAAACCTTCTCTCAGACCCCAGATTGTGTACCACTATTTTGTAACAACTTATATCACAATTGCAACAAATCATAATGACTTGATGATATGTTTATTCGAAATAACTTCCTTTTGATGTATTTTATGTTAGGTAATGTATTGAAGATAGATTCAAAATAATACTGTCTGAATTTATTGCCACCAATATCTTGATTCTATGAGCTGTGGATGACGAGTTATGGCAAATTGAATGCAGGCGCCCCTCCAAAAAATGTTCAAATTTCCTCCAAAATATCAAAACATCAATATTTTTGAAAACAGAGTTTTTAATGGGTTTCTGAGTAAGTTTGTCCCGCGTGAATCATAAACTCACTTGTTTTTTCCAAAAATGGAAAAACGTAAACGCCCTAATAAACAACTGCACTCAATTTGCTATCCATTGATATATTACCCTTTGCAACGCAAAATCACGATATATTGTTCAAACTCAGAACCATGAATCTGTGCCCAGCTATAATTTAGTGTAAGATTAAGCTATTGGTGGAGCCAGATAGGTATAATCAACACTGCCATGTCAAACGCAAAAACATTAATTTGTCATGGGTCTAAAAGACCAGCGATATCGTTATAGGAAAAGGACGCTTTTTTATCAATGCTTCAAAAAAGCTGTTTCGTCATAATATTTAGTACCGTCGTAAAGCTCTCTGGCACCTCTTTACCTTTTTCACCGCCACAATATCCGATTTTCAGTTTTGGCCCAGCGCTTAATTTATTTGTATAAAAAGCAATAGATTAAACTGCTGAACAATGTTAGTTGTAACATTATGCTAAAAATATGTTATATAGTTTTTGAACTCTATGGTACAATGCGCTATGGGACAAAATTTTTTAATTTTCTTACCCAAGAATGGTTAAAAAAAAATAAAATTTAGTTGCAGACGACAAGAATTTTCAAATGTTCAGCAGACGCGTGCAAAAGCCAATTACTTTGAAATCAAATTGAGACATACATGTTTACCAAAAAACAAAAGCCTTAACAATTAATACAATCTGAAAACTACTGTTTTCTTGAATCTTCTGAAAAAATTTCAAGCAATATCAAAAAAAATTTATTTATTAAAATTTTCAAATTACCCAGGGGTCTCAAAACACTCCACAAAAAATTTGTATGGTAAGGAAAAAAAGTAGATTCGGTTTGTAAAAAATGTATGTTGCTAAATGTCGGTCTCATTTGAAAGCTTAGAATAGAAAACTTACTTTCCAGCAATATATAACATTTATTAGTTTAGGCTAAGCGGTATGTGATATTTACTGATCAAAAATGAGTACCGTACCGGTATATCATATCAGCTCAAAACTCCCCAAAATTTTTCAACTTACCTTCACTAAATTAGGATTTAAAAAAAAACTACACTCTTTGAAAAGATAAAATAAATTGCAAACATTTCACTACTAAAGCGTTGTTTTGTAACAAGTTTTTAATGACATATGAACCTAAAATACAAGATTAGAAGCTAGCAAATGTTGGCTTCCCTAAATCAAAATTTGCTTTATCTCCCTTGTTTTACAACAAATGCGAAGGGTGTAAAAAAGCTTCTGTTTCATTTTTAGTGACAAAATATTCTATTTAAACTTGATATCTTCTGATTCTTGAAAAATTTTTCTTTTTAAAAGTACATAACGTTAGATCGTTTAGGGCTTAGGCTAATCTCTAGCAGATAATAACTGATCAAATTTTAGGTCTAAATCTTCTTTTTTTTCTTTCTACTTCTCCCTATTCGGGGTCGCCACAGCGCTAAAGTATTCTCCATTTGACCCGATCGACTTCGTCTCCCTCCCTAGCTCCAACCCTTTCCATGTCTTCTCTCGCCAAATACATCCACCTTCTCCTTGGCTTTCCTCTTTTCCTTCTACCTGGCACTTCATTATCCTTTTACCCATGTAGCCTTCTTCTCTCTTTTTCAGGTGTCCATACGAGCGTAGCCTTGCATTCCAAAGTTTGTCTCCCAGCATTGCGATTTTTGTAGTACCTCTTATTAGTGACGGATTAAGCTTTTTATGGGCCTGGGGCTCTATGATAATCAGAGGCCTATTTTTCATTCTATTCGTTGCACCAAAAACTGACCACAATTGAAACAAAAAACAAATACATAAACAAAGTGTTTACTTAGTGTGCACACATTCAAATGACACATTTTCTGGATTTAGACAATGCAATGCTCTTGATAATGTCATCGGTGTCTATTTTTTCCAAAAGTTCGTTTTCAATGCAGAGTAGAGCTAAGGAATTCAACCTTTTCTGGCCCATAGACGAACGCAGTTGATTCTTTGCTCTTTTTAAAACTGAAAATGAGCGCTCGTCCGAGCAATTAGAAATCATTAGACAAAAGTATAGCCTGAAAACAACAGATACGTTAAGAAATGCATGCATGAATTCATTTTCATTTATGAACCTAAACATCTGAATTTTTTTGCATTCGCTGTTTAAATGGTGTTGCTTTATCAGTGTAGAGAAATAAATCATCTCCTAAGGCAATGACTCCTCCAGATCATCTGGATAATATTGAAGTAACGTTTTCGCTCTTTCTTCAATTTTGCAGTTAGACATAGAGTTCAACTCGATCACAAATGAAAATAATTTTCTTCGAAGACGGTCGTAAGCTTCTATTCGGAGTTTCGTAGACGAAAGAATTTGGTCAATGATCGGCAAATATGAGTCTACTTCGAATTTGCTCGATGGATCAAGTGATGTGTCTTCAGATTCGCCTTCGCTCTCCAACCTTACTTTTCTTCTTTTCTTTCTTGAAATTTCTTGAGTGTAGTGATGACAGCCACTTAATACTTGGCCTCTTCCTTCGAATTTTTGAAATTGGAATCTTAGAAGTTGAATAAAGTCATGTAGACCCTGAAGCAAATTTGTTACTCAATTTAAAGTCATTTTGCTGTCCTGCAGAGCCTGGCTGGTCTTATGAAAACGTTCCATTATGCACGACCGTACCTCGAGTAAAATAGGAGTTTGAAGCTTTTCCATTGATGAAACAAAACCCCATGGCTGTTTCTTTAGTTTGATATTTTTCATTATTGTCATTACACATTGCCTATAATACTTGAAGAACCGCTTGGTGACCTTTTCTTTGTGCATGTATAGCATCATATTGCGCCTCCCAACGTGTATCAGACAAAAGCTTAATTGCTGGACATTGAAGTGGTTTCAGTGCATCAGTAAGGAGATTTCATCTGTGAAGAAGGTCACCAAGCTGAAGCTGAAAAGAACACAGAGTCCCTGAACAAACATGATAAAACGGATCGCGGATTGGCAACACTCAGCAACACATTTTCCCACAAGATTCAAGAAATGTGCTACACAAGGAATAGATTCCGCTTGGTGGTTGCGTTCTTTTATTATAGCTGGCATACCTTTATATATATTCCGCTCATATTAGAAGCGTTGTCATAAGGTTTCCCTCTGAGATCTTTCAAACCGATCCCATTGTCTACTATAAACTCGAAAAGTAAATCAGCCAATTGGTGACCAGTGCGTCCACGGTTGGGTATATACTTGACAAATCGTTCCACGGGACCATCAGGTAAAGCATACCAAAAAATTATTGTTAATTGGTCAACATTTGTGATATCAGGTGTTGAGTCCACAGACACAGAATAATACTTTGCTTGTTTTATTTTAGAAATAATAATATCTAACACTTTTGTTGCAATTTCTTCAATGAATTCCTCACATACAGTTGATGAGAAATACGAAACGTGTCCCTTGCCTTTGTTCACTCTCTTTTAAATATGCTCAGCAAGGAAAGTATTGTATTCTGCCAACAACTCCAAAATTCCGAGAAATTTACCATTTTGTGGAGAACCAACCTACTCACTACTTCCGCAGAAGGCCAGCCCTCTCAATGATAGGAATTTTATCACAGTTAAAACTCGAGCCAATACTTTGCACCAATATTTTCTGTCAGATTCTTTTTGTTCTTCCAAATCTTTTCAAATGCTTACTTTTTTTGCTCTTCGAGAGATATATGTTAAAAGATAACCTAAGTGTTTGTTAGAAGATTAATGCCTGGCTAGGTCGCCTGGAGCATGATTCCAATGTCCATAACCAACTGATGCCAGCATGATTTTTTCAGAATCAAGCGCAAAAAGTTTGCAAACAAAGCAGTAAAGTTTTTTGATGAAGGTGAATAACACAAACATTCGCGTTTTACTTTTTTGCCGTTCAATTGTTCTCGCGAAAATAGCGATTTAGAACAACGTCGTTTACATTTATCGCTAGGAAAACATGTCTCTGAAGTAGAAAAATCTGCATCAAGATGTTGCAACTCTAAACTTCCTACTTGGAAGCAGTAATCTCTCAGATGGTCAGAAATTACTCCCCAGCATCCAACATCCATGTCACGTTGAATAGTTTCTTTTACCCTATGCGCTTTGTCCTCAGCAACATTAGATGACTTGGTTTGTAAATTTTATTCCGATGAAACAATTTTTATATTTGTCCCTGGCTCTGCAATACAGTCACTCAAGATGAACAAAAAGCAGTTGCATTATTGGACGTCGTTTCTACAATCTTGCTTTTTGGTTCGCTTATATGGAAAAAATCAGTCACTTTTTTTGATTTTGCTACAACTTTTTTCAATTTATTTTCTGCTTCTCTTCTGCATTTCTTCTTTTCCCAACCGGCTTTATACTTCTTCATTTTTATTTTGAAATTGGCTAAAGTTTTAAGATTAGAAACGTTTAGATCAGTTAATATTGGTAAAAGTGTAATCGGCTACCCCCCCCCCCCTAAATTGGCTATTCCCTATCGATTTCAAAACAGCCATTTCAGACCTTTTTGATTTCAATATATGGAAATCCTCTAATGAATTTCTGTTGTAAAATTTAGACCTTCGTTTACTTAAGAATGGTTTGAATTTATATACTTGAAATTTAGTTTTGAGTGAAATTCTAATTATGTTTTTAATATTGAAAGAAAATATCTTGTGGAATCAAAATGAATTTCATTTAGCTATGGTAAATTAATTTAGAAGTAATTTTTTATTTAACATTTCAAGGAACAAATTCCCTTGAATTGGGATTTCACTTAACTATTCCATCTGCTTCCTTCTAGTCTAAACTATTTGGAAGAATTTCATCTGCTTCCTTCTTCAAATACCGGACTATAGAAAATATACTTGCTTTTATTTAAACTTTTTCTAGCCTCATCTTTCTTACCCAGCACAAACCTGTCTGCATTTTTTTCAAAACTTCGAAATAACTGGCAATAATTGAACATGTAAGAGTCTTGGAAAAAGTCATTGTTACGGAATAATGTTATATTTTGTATTATGACGTCAAAATGTGTTTACGCGTTGGTTGCAATGTTTTATCCAACGAAAACACAATTAAAATAGTATTTCCTACTATGACACAGTTTCGCTTGTGCTTTGCACAATGACAAGGCATCTAATAGAGAACGCCTTGCCCATGATACTTCTAAATTACACCTTCACTATATTTTGAAAGTGATTGTATCAGTAATTTTTATAATCTTATTGACTTGGTATAGTGGTGGGCCTGGGGCTGCAGCCCCATCATCCCCCGCCTTAATCCGGTCCTGCCTCTCACATATTCGTTTCTTATCTTGTTCTTTCTTGTCGCTCCCAGTGTCCATCTCACCATTTTTAACTCTGCAATTTTCATTTTTCCCCACCCGTCTTTCGGTCACTGTCATCATTTTCATTCCGTTAAGCATGACTGGTGTAACAACACTCTTGTACATTTTACCCTTAACTCTCGCTGGTAACTTCCTGTCGCACAGAACTTCAGACACCTTCTTTTAACTCATTCATCCTGCTTGGATCTTTCTCCTCACTTCTTTTTCACATCTTTCAATTTCCACTAACTGTTGAATTCAAGTATTTGAAGTTTTTCGCTTTCTTTACCTGTTTTCCTTGCAGCTTCAACTCTTCTCCATCATCCACACCCCCAACCTTCAAACACTCGGTCTTTCTCTGGCTCACTTTCAAGCCGCTTTTCTCGAGTGCATTTCTCCAAATGTCCAAATCGTCCTCTAGCTCCTTATGGTTTTGCCAAGACAGCACTGTGTCATCTGCAAACAGCATATCCCCTAGACGTTCTTCCTGATGTCCTCCGTCAGCTTTCCATGATGATGGCGAAAAGGAATGGGCTGAGTGCTGAGCCTTGGTGAAGTCCAACACCTACGTTGAATTCCTCAGTCAACTCTGCTGCACACCTCACAGTTGTTGTCGCTCCGTCATACATGTCCTTGATAATCCTTATGTAACACTCTGATGTTTCAGCTAACCGCAAGTATTCCCACAGTTCATCTTCGGGTACCCTGTCGTATGCTTTCTCTAAGTCAAGGCACAGTGCACTGCCTTCAGTCCACTTTTCCAACAGCATCCGCAGACAGAAGATTGTGTTGGTGGTACTCCTTCCTGGCATGAACCCAAATTGTTGCTCAGCGATCATCACTTCTTTTCTTATCCTTCCTTCTATTACCTTCTCCCACAGTTTCATAGTATGGCTCATCAACTTGATCCCCCGGTAATTTCCACATTCCTTGATGTCTCCTTTACCATTGTACTAGGGTACGAGCACGCTTCTCCTCCCATCATTTTGTATCTTCTCTTCTCGTAAGAGTCTGTTGAAGAAGTTCACTAGAAATTCCACACCTTTATTCCCGAGAGCGATCCATGCTTCTACTGGTATGTCATGAGGTCCTTGAGCCTTTTCCTTTTTCATCTTCTTCAACCCAGTTCTGACTTCTTCTCCAGAGATATCTTCCACGTCCCTTTTTCTTTCTTCTGTTTTCATTTCTCTTCTTTCTCTTGAATTTTCGTGGTTGAGTAAGTTTTGAAATATTCCTTCCAACTCTGTTTCACCTGCTCTTTTTCCATCAGCATCTCCCCAGTTTTACTCTTGATTACTCTTACTAGTTGTACATTCTTGCTTTGTCTGTTTCTCTTCTTTGCTATCTTGAACAACGCATTTCCCCCTGCTCTGTTTCCAGTTTTTCTTACAGTTCCTCGTATGCCTTGTTTCTTGCCTTTGCCACTCCTCTCTTAGCTTGTTTTCTAGCAGTTTTATAAACCAACTTGCTTGTATCATTTTGATGGTATCCCATATCTTTTCAACTTTTCTCTTATTCTTCAGTTTCTCCTGGACTTCCTGGTTCCACCACTACGTCTCCCGTCTACCTACCGTGCTAACTTTTCCCAATGTTTCACCCAATTCCATTCTAGCAATGCTCCATATTATCTCAGCTACTCTTTGCCAGTCTTCCTGTCCACCAAGTATTCCGCTTTTAATCACTTTCATTTTGAATTGTTCTTCACTTTCGAGTCTTTTCGCTTTCACCATTTTATTCTCTTTACTGGTTTTGGTACTTTCCTCCATTTTGTCCAGATGATTATCGCACTGACTACTATTCTGCGCTGTTTTGCTACACTTTTATCGACAATAACCTTTGTATCCACCACCTTCTTGATCCTTCGTTTTCTCACCATAACGTAATCCACCTGCGAACTGCGTCCGCCACTGTTGTAGGTGACTCTGTAAGCTAGTTTCTTTACAAAGTAGGTGTTAGTGATCGCTAGTTCCATTCTCTCAGCAAAATCCACCACTGCTTGTCGTTCGTTATTTCTCTTCCCCAATCCTTGTCTGTCTATGCATTCTTCATCACCGCTATTCTCTTCTCCTACGTGCCCATTCTGCTCTGCTCCCACCACAATTCTTTCATTCTTTGGTATCTTTTCCACTGTCTCATCTAAGTCCAGCCAGAATGCTTCCTTTTCTTTCTGTATGCACCCCACCTGCAGCGCACACGCACTGATAACATCCAATACAACACCATCAAGCTCCATCTTCAAGCATATTATCCTGTCTGTTACCCTCCACAATTTCACTAACCTGTCCACATGCTCCTTTTTCAATATGATTCCCACACTATTCTTTTTGTTTCCGCTTCCACCGTACCACATTTTAAATCCTCCACCTATGCATCGTGCTTTCTCCCCCCTCCAGCGAGTTTCCTGCACACACAGTATGTCCACCCCTCTTTGCTCCATAAGGTCCGCCACTTCTCTTCCTTTACCGGTCATGGTTCCAACGTTTAATGTCGCAACCCTCAGCTTGATCTTCTTAGCTTTTTTTCTCTCCTTCTTTCTTCTCTACTGCTTTCCTCCTCCTCTTTGCATCCAAGTAGCATGTCCACCAGTAACCCTTGGTGCCCAGTCACTGGCAACGGTCGTTGTTGTCCTGGGCCTCGACCGATCCGGTATGAAGTCACGCGCTGAAAAACATTTGGCTAGGTTTTACGCCGGATGCCCGTCCTGTCGCAACCCTCCCCGTTTATCCAGGGCTTGAGACTGGCATTAAGGGTTTGAACAACCCTAAGAGGCTGGATTATTTTAGGTATAAATTCAACTAACAAAATTTAGTACCCATTAAGAAAAAGCTCATAGGCCTCAGAAAATTGCAAGTTGTAGAAAAACTAGGCTGTTAGGTAAGTTTTGACTGATATACTTTGAAAGCTTATTTCCTTAATATCATCTAGCGACCATTTCTAAAAAAATTGGTCGAAAAATGAAATCTGTAGCTGGGTTGCCAGATTGGCCTTTTTACAGCCAAAAACCAAAAAATTGGCTTTTTTTCAAAGCCTTTGGCTGCTGAAGTTTTGTTTGGCCAACGTTAGCACTGGCGCAGAATTGATATTTTAGCTAAAGTCTGGCTTGTAGCAACACCAGGTATGATCTTGATTGATAAATCTTTTCCACTCATTAATTGTGCGGTGTGTATTTGACTTGTTTCGTCATAGGAAAGAATACATTGACGATTTTCACTAAACCATATCACCAGATCCGCGCAAGTGTAGCCAGATTGGCAATTTTTCGTCTAAAATAGGCTAATTTTAAGAATACTTGGCAGGTTACAAGTTTGCTTTTGGCAGATATTGGAAATGAAAGTAATTCTTTTGTTGGAAATCCAAAAGGATGTAAAGCTGTAAAAATCTTTGTCTTGTCTTATTTTTAGCAAGGATCAATCAGCAATTTGTACCGTTATTACAATTACCAACAAGTATTTTTATTTTTAATTTGTTTCTTTTTAGCCATAAAATTTTCTTTAATTTGGCTACTCTGGCGGGTTTTTATCAGTCTTTTGATTATAAAAATTTTAAAACCTGGAAAAACTAACCCGCCTGAGGCAGTAGAGTGACTGGACCAGTAGGCTATGATCTACAATCACTTAAATAAAGCTGAATTGATTTCACACAACAGTAGAGCTAGCATTTATGGCTGCAATCACGCTTTGCAGACCAAAATGATAAACAATACGGTAGGCATACAGTCAGTGGCGTGCAGAGGTGGGGGCGGAAAACGGGGCGATGGCCCCGGGCATCCAAGATTGTGGGGCATCAAAAGAGTGAAATTACAAAAATTACATTTTATTATATTGTTGAAAATATATGCTTTTTCGTATCGTAAGTCTACTAACACATGCTGCATGGATCTGATAGGATCTTGCTTGGAGGGCACGGTGTGACTATGTTTCGTAGAAAATTTTCTGCAGTGTCAGCTTTAGTACTGAAATTATTATTTACAAAATTTCAATTAATTTGCTATGTACTGTACAAAAACCAAACATATAATTATCTTTATTTACAACGCATAGATGCTTTTTATTTTCTTTGATTCTGGTTCTTTCTAAGGTCGTAACCACACCGCAACTTTTGCACGAGAAATGCTATATTTGTTTATCGGTTCCACGCGAAGGAAACGAAGTTAGGTCCATTGCCTTTGCTTATTGTAGCGATCGGGCCCAAAGCAGCCTGTGCTTTGCGAGCTGGGAAGCTGCCTGAGAGAACCAGAGTGTTAGCTGCTGCGATGCTGTGGAACTAATGTACAAAGAACTTGACAAAGTTATTGCAAGCCTTGACCACTTGCTGGAAGGAGACTATTCTGGGGGTACCAAGTTCCATGCAAGAGCACTTTTACACTCTATTCAATAATTTCCTTTTATCTCTTTTTTAAATTTCTGGTATCCAATTTTAAAATCAGTGGACAAAGTTTTAAAGCGTCTGCTGGATCCGAAGATGGGATTCCATGAGGCGCTTTTTGACCTAAAAGGCCTTATCCAAATCTTAAATTTGAAAAGTGAAGAAATTATGCATAATGCAGTTCATTCAGCACATAAATATTGCGAAAAATGGAACATACCAATTACACGACCAAGAAGAAAAAGAATGATGCCAGGAGAAACAGCACGAGATAGTGGACTCACAGCACAACAAGAAATAAATGCAGCAATGGTAGAGGCTGTGAACAAATTAAAAACCGAAATTGAGGACGGTAGTATTCTCCTGCAAGACCCCACGGATCGATTTTCATTTATCCTGAGTTTAAGTTCAATTGGTATTGAGCATGAGCAAGAAAGAAAGAAAATAAGAAAGGATTGTTTGGATTTTGTAAATTATTATGACAAAGACGTAACACCCATTCAGTTGTATGATGACATTATTGACTTTGTTATGCTCCGTCGAGCTTGAGGAAATGCGGTTCTCTCCAATCCTAAGCATGCTCTTTAATGTTTAATGCAGTTTGGGAGGAATGTTTTCCCAACTTTATGTTTTGCATATAGGTTACTGCTCACCGTCGGATTTTCAATTGCAAGCTGTTCGAGGTCATTTTCAAAGTTGAAATTGATAAAAACATGTATAAGATCATCTGTGCTACAGGAAAGAGAAATCGTAATGTGTAAGTGTTTAATTGATTTGTTCACGTCATCAGATGTTCTAGTTTAATAAAAAGAGTTACTTCTTTGTCTGCTTTCACTAAACAATGTCCTTAAAGCATTTTTGTTGTATAGCTCACAAAAACATTAAGGGCAGCAAACCAGCAATGCATCAAACTACATGGTTGCACTGGTACAATTTCAGATACTATTTCTGATAGAAAAAAATATACAACTCTATATATCTCCTGTCATGCCTAAACGCAATGTCTTGTTCCTCAATGCATACCCTTCACCAGATGAATTTTTCTTACAAATGTATGTCTTAGCCTTTAACACATTAAAACAAAAATACTCTGAAATATTTTAGTTTAATTTTTCGAAATTTTTTTCTCAAAACTAGTTTTACGTATGTCAAATGTCTTTCTTTGTCACATTCTTGAGTACTTGACAGTTTGGATGGGGGCATACAATCAAGCAGTTGGCTCAGAGCATCACCAGACCTCTGCACACCACTGCCTGTAGTGCTACCATTGTTACTTGACTCTTAGTATCTTTAAGATCTTTGCCTTGTCTAGCCTAAAATTTAAACTTATTAACTATGTCCCCTAAATGGAAACCAGCTTCTGACAGCCAGTGCAAATACAATAAAGACTGGGAGAATAAATATTCTTGGTTGATGAAGGCACCCAATGAACTGAATGAAGAATATTGCAAACTTCGTCACTGCACTCTGACACCCAAATTTAGTAATATAGCTGACCATGAAAAAACGGAAAAGCACAAAAAACGTCTACCAAAACAAGGTAAGCAGTTAATAAACTTTACCAGTACATCAAGATCATCACATAAATTCGATGATAGTTTAAAAAAGCAGAGCATTTATTTAGCTGCAACAATAGCTTGTCATTCTACTATAAGGTCAGTTGATCTTGGAGAAATAATTGCTCGCCATGGCAGTGGAAGTGTTTGGGAGAATAAGAAACTTCATCTACAAAATGCGTTGGTCTGATTAAAAATGCTATAAGTCCTGCACTTAAAGAAGACATGGAAAAAGATATCAAGGATAAACGGTTTGCTCTTATAGTGGATAAATCTACAAATATTTCTCTGTAAAAGCATTTATGTGTTTTGGTGCGTTACTTTAGTGACAAAAAGTTAGCGATTACTACTGAACTCTTGGAATTAGTTCCTACACTCGAAACTAACGCTGAAGCAATCTTCTGGCAATTCAGGACAAGCTAATAGAAAGTGGGTTGAATATGGAAAATTGTTTAGGCTTTGCTTGCGATGGTGCTTCTGTTATGTTTGGGTCCCACGATTCAGTTTGGACAGGATTACGAGCTGTTTGGACAGGATTACGAGCCAAATTGTGTATTGATCAAATGCAGTTGCCACTCTCTGGCTCGTTAAGTCCTACATGCCATGAATGAACTACCTCCCAATGCTAATTTTCTTCTTTCTGAAATTCCATAGTGGTTTTGCAAAAGTGCTATACGACGTGAAGCATTCAAGCAACTGTTTGAAATCCTGAATACTTATGAAGATCCTGTTCGAAGCCGAATTGTCCCACTACCATTAAAGCCCACTTCAAAAAATTTCTTCAACAAGATGGCTGGTTAAGGGAAAAGCTTTGGATTATATTTTGGTAAATTGGGAAGAAATGTCTGCGTATTTTACAACAGTTCAATGCAGCAGCATTGTTTGAGGAAATGTTCGCTACAAAGCTGAATTAATAAAAGGAATGTTGCGAGACCGGGCTAACTATCTCTGCTTTGTATTTGCAACACCATTAGTGCAAGAATTTGAAAGGGTCAATGCCTTGTTTCAGTGCACAAATGGTTACCTGCATCAACTTTCTCAGTCACTGCTTCTCCACTACCATAGCTTGTATAACAGGCTCTACGATTTGAGAGGAAACAGAAAAATCTTGGCAAATGTGTATTTTGGAGTTAAGTTTGTGGCAGAATGTGAAAAGTTTATTCAAGATCATGGCTTGGATAAATCTTGTGATGTTGCTGCAATAAAGACTACTTGTGAGCAAATGATGTTGGTCGCTATAGAACAAATAAAAGAGATTGCCTTCTGCACAAAATATGTTTGAAAACCCCAAGATTATTCTGAGCCAAATTAGCAGATATTGATTAACTGATTAACTATTTTTGAAGTTATTTGCTGACAAATTAACTCTGTTAGAAAATACGCATCAAAAGTTTATTCTTGTCGATGGGAAAGATGAGGAAATTTTTGAAGCAGAAGGAATTCCAGTCAATGGCACTGAAAAATTTTGGGTATCGGTTCTGCAGCATCTCTTTTTCAAGGATTTGCCTCAATATGCTCTAACTTGTCTTGTTACTCCGGTCAGCAACGCAGTGGTTGAAAGAATCTTTTCCTTACTCACAGTTGTAAAGACGAAACCAAGAAATAGAATGGAAACGGATCTCTTAGAAGCTATTATCAGAATTAGAACAGACATGTTGCTGAGGGACAACTGTTGCAAAGATTTGTTTGTATCGGAGAAAACGTTGCTCCGATTCAGGGCTGATATTGTCTACTAATAGACCACCAGCAGCAGCATAGAGGATGCAATGCGACTTCTAAATCAAAGCTTTACTTTTTATGTATAAACTTTGCAGTATTTTTTGTTTTGTGCTGCTTGTACAGTTTTTCGACTTTTGGCCTTTTTTTGCTCATATTTGGCATGTTTCTTGGGTTAGCTTGGCCTTTTTAAATTTTTGCGTCTGGTCACCCTGATCTGTAGTGATCTTTGAGGTAAGGGTACTCTGATTTCGAATGCAACTCAACACCAATGAGGAGGTAATTAGCATACAATTTGTATTCTCAAAAAAATTTTTTATTATATTTAAAATATTTAAGAAATAGAGATTTCAACGATATATATAACAATCGATGAAGAAATAAACAGATGAGTAATGATTTACAAACAAACGGCGTATTTTGTGATTTGGCAGTCTGCCTGGAGTTCGTATTTTTGCGAAATTGTAAAACCTATTTTACTGTATTTATGCTGCTCTTAAAGTACATACGATGATATATATATACCTTACATGCCGGTATGCCTCTTAAAGTACATACGATGATACTGTATATAGGCCTAACATGCCGATGTACTTCTGATTTTTTTATTTATGCATTACTAACTACAAAAATTGTGATAAATGAACTGTAAGTGCACTCCAGGTTGGAATGCCTCTTTCAGCCATGTCGTGAGATTGACTAATTTCAGGCCAACTCCCACGTCATATTAATAGCCTGTAGCAAAGTGAAACAAAATGCTGAGTTTTGAAGTGAAATCTTGCGCTACTCAAAAAACATCTACCGCCTCTTCAACACAAAAAAAGTTGTCGGTGGATTATCTAAAGCTATAAGCTAAATTTTTGTATTGATATTAGCAAACTGTAGTTGTTGAAATTTGGGTCACTTTTTCATACCCAAGCTGTGTTTATGCCGGGAACAATGAACGTTCGCGCAGCCCAAGGCTGTAGGTCACGCAATTAGGCCTACAATTGCAAAAAAGTCGTAAGTGGTGGGCCTACTACTTAATGGCTTATTCCTGTAAATATGTATATCACTTTTCCTTCCTTCCAAAACTTTCAATTTATGTCTTCATGCACTTATTTAAATGAACAGATAAAAGTTTGTGAACTAGCTAGCTCTTTGCAAGTAAGCACAGTCTTAATTTTATAGTCAAAAGGTTGCTATTGAAGGTATATTCTTTTTATTTCCGAACTTTGATTTAGTTTATGCCACTCTGTGAAATTGCACTTATGGAGGAAAATTTTTTTTTTGAAAAATGGTTGTAAGGGCTACCTGGTGATTGGATGCAACGTATTTGGGAGAAGTATGGCCCTTTTTGCCCTACCCCTTGAGCAAAGCAAGGAGGTGCAGCCAAGCAACTTGACTTCTCAGACATCATGAGAAGGGTAGCACGAAGTCCTGAAATAAGCCTATTACTATCTGACTCATTTCTGTAATCATAAAACAACCACTATTGAGGCCCTCTCAATCTTAAAACAACACTCCCCACCTTTACTTTGTACCCTATACTTATTGGAATAAACGGGTAAAATTTGCGAAATGATTGAAGAGTTGTGAGTAAGACCAGTAGGTCTATTTGTTCAACAGTATGATTATCAGATTAAGGACTCAGAGGCAATGCCCCGTTCAAAGATCTATTTTCAGGTGGGAACGGTGGACGCGTCGAAAAATATTCGGTAGCTGCAAACAGCAGCAGCGCTTAATGCGAAGACCATATTTTGACAGTTTTAAAGTTAGTGTCAAGCTCCAGCGAAAAGCAGTTAATCAAACTTTTCTTTGTTGATTGTCGCATTTGACAAACAATGGCTTTTTATTCATTTTAAACAATAACACATGAAAACTAATTACTTACATCTAAATAACACTCTCCAATAACAAAATATACTAAATAATAATTTTTAGACTAAGACACATGGTCAAAAACAAATTACATTCAACAATCAGCTGTAGTAACTAATGCAACAAGCTGCTAAAGGTTAACAAGAGTTTGGCAATCTGAAAAAAGCTTAGTAATCTAGTAAGGTGAGTTTTACGATTTCCTGAAAACAGGGTTAGATTCTAGGTCACGACATTCATAGATGTGCAGTTCTGTGTAGAAAAAAAATGTATTCTCCGCCGATTAGCTTGAAAGCAACAAAAGGTAGAAGCAGAGACGTAGCAGCCGCCCCCCAAACCCCCCAATTGGGGGGGGGGCCAGGCCAACTTTGGGGGCCCAAGTTAGTCTGAAATTGCTTTTTGGCTACGTGACTATTTTCAGTTCAGCAGACTTGTTTACAACCGATTTAAACTGTAGGAAGAAATTGGCTTGTGACATCATAAGTGAATGCAACGTCATTTTATCTCGCAGAATCTAGAATATTTCGATTGATTTTCTGGTAGAATCTTGAATATTCGATTGAAGTAACAATGCCGTTGTTACGCAACAATCATAGAATGGTCTGGAATTCTGTTTGGCTATAAATACCGGGACAATATATATATACACTGCAGAGAGCAGATAAAGTATTTTATTGACATTGTATAGAATGAAACGTTCAAAAAGTGGTGCTCAAAAGAGAAAAGAAGCAGCCACTGCTCGAGATGCTGTAGCGAAATTGCCCAAGATGACAGATTTTTTCAAGATTACTGAGCAGAGTAGACCTGAAACTAGTACCGAGAGGGATGAAGAAAACTATAGTGTACAAGAAAAAGAAGACTATGACGATCAGCATCAAAGTGATTGTGAATTTCCAGAAAATGTAAGTTGTGATTTACCTGCCAATACGCAACCTTCAATATCAAAAATAACTGAATCTCAATTTACCCCTATCCCTGATGACCCATGTAAATGGCCTGAAAGTATTTCTGATGCTCAACGATGTGATATAGTAAAGCGTGGACCACATCAACTAATAATGAATTTTCCATATAATAACACAACTCCAAGGCGACGTTTTTCCTCCAACCATTATAAACGTGTGTTACCTAATGGTGAAAGTGTTTCACGGTCGTGGCTAGTTTATTCTGGGGAATCAGATCAAGTTTTTTGCTTTTGTTGTAAGCTATTTGGAAAAATACTAAGCCCCTTTTGTAGTGGTATAAATACATGGGAGGGTTTTTCGAAAAAACTGAAAGACCATGAAAACGGCATTTCCCACCAAGAATGCTGCAGTCAATGGATGTTGCTAGCTGAAGGGATAAGAAATTCATCCACTATCGACAAACGCGAGATGAATATTTTTTTCAATGAAAGACGTTTTTGGAGAAATGTTTTAGAGAGACTTATCGACATTGCCTTGTTTCTATCGGAAAGGAATCTTGCTTTTGGAGGATCTGAAGAAGTCTTAGGATCTCCTCACAATGGAAATTTTCTGGGTATATTTGAGCTTTTGGCAAGAAGAGATCCGATCCTAAAAGAGCTTCGAGACAGAATCAAGAATAAAAACACTAAAGATCACTATTTGAGTCCTACCATACAAAATGAACTAATTGAATTGCTAGCGACAGAAGTTGAAAAAGAAAATTTACAGCAATTGAAATTGGCAAAATATTTTTCTATAATTTTGGACTGCACTCCAGATATGTCACATCATGAACAAATGTCTGTCATTCTCCGTTATGTACTATGTAATGAAGAAGCTGCTGTTGTTAAAGAAACATTTTTTAGCTACTTGAGAATAAGTGACAGTACTGGGAAAGGCTTGTTGGACGCTTTCTTAGAAAAAGCGACCGAACTGCAACTCGAATTGTCTGATTGTCAAGGTCAGTCATGATAATGGTGCTAACATGAAAGGAAAACATTCTGGGGTCCAAGCAAGAATGCTAGACATCAATCCCAAAGCTGTTTACGTGCCCTGTGCAAACCATACCCTTAACTTAGTTGTTGTTGACAGTGCTAATTGATCGACGGAAGCATTGACATTTTTTGGAGTACTTACAAGGTTGTATGTGCTGTTTTCTTCCTCTGCTCAGCGTTGGGAAATTTTGAAGAAACATGTGGAGCTGTCCATAAAGTCACAATCTGATACTCGTTGGGAAAGCAGAATTAAATGCATCAAACCTCTTCGATACAATTTAAAAGAGGTGTTGCTGGCACTGAAAGACTTGGAAGCCATTTCCATAGAAAGAAAAGATGGAAGAGCTGCCTCAGAAACAAAATCGTTGATAGCTCATTTATCAAAATGGAGTTTTCTTTTGTCGGTGTTTATTTGGTATGATATCCTATTCCAAGTCAATAAAGCAAGCAAGATTCTTCAATCGTATGGAGTCTCCCTTCATACAATGGAAACGGAAATCCAGGCAACTGAAAAGTTTTTGCAAAACTATCGCACAACGGGTTATGACAGTGCCGCAATATCTGCTGTTGAAATAGCACAGGAATTGAATATTGATCCTTCTTTTCCTCCGTCAAGAAGTGGAAAGAAAAGAAGATTGTTTGATTACCAAGGTGAAGAGGAACAACGAGCTACTCCTGAACTGAAATTTAAAAGCAACTTTTTCTATCCATTAGTAGACCAGGCTATTATGTCAATAAAGGAGCGCTTTAATTTGTTACGTGAGGTTTCTTCCGCCTTTTCGTTTTTGTACACACGAGACAAACTTTTGCTTGTGCAACAAGAAAATGCTCTTCTTGCTTGCTGTAAAGAGTTCCAAAAAAAGTTCGGTGACATTGATTCTGATGAAATGAGCGCTGAGCTACAGCGGTTTGTTTTAATTTTACAAAAAAAACGCAATCTCAATACGGCTCAAGACTTTCTGAACTATCTTCTAAAGACTCATTTATTTGAATTGTATCCGAATGTGTACATCGCACTTCGAATCTTACTAACTTGCCCCGTGACTGTTGCCAGCGCTGAAAGAAGCTTCAGCAAATTGAAACTGATCAAAACTTTTAATAGAACGTCTATGACAGACAGTAGACTATCTTCATTAGCCATGTTGTCAATCGAAAATGACTGCGCCCGATCTCTTGATTATGACAATGTCATAACAGCATTTGCGAACAAAAAGGTTCGCTCCAGACTATTTAAATGATACTGTGTTTTTATAACTTTTTCATGTTTTTCAGTGTCATTGCTTTCGTTTCGCAGTGTCTGCATAAATGTCCTACTGAACTCTGGCATCGGTGCCGAATTTTTTATGACTTGCACCTTCGGTATCGGCATGCTTTATTCTGACATTAGCCTGTTTACTTATGTACAAATTGTGGTGTATTTTCTTAATGCAGCTTTTCAATTTTACATCTCTAAAGTGATATGACCTGTGCGCAGGGGCTCTTGCGCTTACTTTGGGGGGGGGCCGAAGTTGGAGTGCTACGGCAGGGGTCGGCAAGCTTTTGCTAACTGTGTGCCGACTTAAGTTTTGAAATCGTTCAGTGTGCCAACCTCATACATTTTAATACATTAATAAACAATAAACCAGACATAGTCCATATATAGGGTTACCATATTTAGAAAAGCAAAATGCCGGACAATGGATGGCAACCTTGCACCAGGCCAAATTTATGGGCTTTTCAACTATCGGCACCCCTAAAGGGGTGGTCTCCAAAAAAAAGAAATGGTCATTACCTGATGCGCAGCGGGTTTGGTGTCATTCATAGGCCCAAAAATGCACAAATTTCTGCAATCGCACAGGTGCTGACCTTTTTTTTTTTTTTTGGAGACCACCCCTTTGGGTTTGCCGGATTTTCGGTCAAAAAGTCGGGACAAGCCCTGGAAAAGCGGGACGTATGGTAACCCTATCCATAGGTGGCATCAGTATCTAATATTGTGTACGAATTCATTCAGAACAACTGGGCTATTTTTTATACACCGAGTAGCTCCGATTGGTGCAGTAAATAATAAAAACATTTTGTGCAACTTGGGAAGGCTCTGCGTGCCATTGGAAATTGCTTGGCGTGCCAAGTGTGGCACGCGTGCCGTAGGTTGCCGACCCCTGATGTAGAGTATTGAATATGAAACCGACTTTACTCAGTTCATGATCAAATGTATTCTGGCACTACAAACCGTTGCAGTCAAAAAGCGACAAAAATTTCATGGATTTTGTTTTTCCAAAATGCAACAACGAAGAACCATGTGGGCAATAAACCCAAATCCACAGTTCAGTTACAATTTATTTACCCATAAATTCTATAACCGACATAAAGCACTTACTGTTACCATAAATGACAAAATGAATTTAGAGGTCGGTACCACATAAACCTTGAGGCTCTGAAGTCAGGTGTCCCCTAATTTTCCAGTAATTGCCTACTTATATTTTATATGGCATAAACTTGTTCTACGAAATATAATACACTTGCGACTTAATCTATGAATTTTAACAAATTCAAAATTTCATCAAACTTAATAAGCAACGCGGCCGATACAAAAAAGAAATTAAGATACAGATGAGTTAATGGGTTACTTGTCCCATAGGTGTAAATTAAGCCAAATTGCTATACTCCCAAATATCTTCTTTTCTAGATTGATTTTGAAGGAGACCAGCCCATATTTTTTAGTTCATATCTAGTG
Organism: Trididemnum clinides; assembly: GCA_963675345.1. NCBI lineage: Eukaryota > Metazoa > Chordata > Ascidiacea > Aplousobranchia > Didemnidae > Trididemnum > Trididemnum clinides. The sequence goes on from OY776305.1 coordinate 19,996,154, forward strand.
CGAACCAGAATTTTTCTCCCTCAAAACAAATGTTTTTTTACCATAAGACGTAATACAGTTCAAGACAAATCAAATTTGTTCCTATTCGAGGGTTGTAGATGTGCATAGAAGACAATTTTAAAAAGTCATTGTTTAGTTTGCTTGGGATTTCACTTTCGTAATCCGTGTATCTGAATTTTTCTAGTTCCAATTGCTGAATTAGTTCAATCTTTAGGAATCGTAATTGTTTGAAAATGAGAGTTATGTGACAAAATTTGATGTTGCAGCTGTAAAGACATTGTCTAAGCTTATTGTCAATTTTGTGACTTTGATAGTTAAGCTTCACCACAAGTCATTACTTTATCGTAACCTAGAGTAAATAATTGCAAGCCAGTGTCACTTTTGGAAAGATATGCCACTGGTGCAAAATGTGACAACAAAACCTTGACGAATTGCTTGTTCAAAAAACGTACTAATTTTATGGTTAAGTTCTTATTTCAAAACATTATGAACTCTGAAATTATAATTATTTAAAGTCAGCAAGTTTGAAAGTAAAAACTTTTACCTTGTTCGATGTAAGCCTATTTAAAAAATTGTTTCCCGCCTTATTCAGCCTGGAAAAAATATCAAAATATGATTAAAATGATAATTCGTCAATTATTCTCCAACAGAGTTTTTAAAGTCGCATTTTTTTCCAAACCAAGTGCTTTGAATTTGAAACTAATCAGTATTGTACATATCTATAGGTTGAAACATTTTTTTTGATTGTAGACTCATAGATAAAACATTAGATAAAGCATTTATAAAGTGTCTAAATTAAATTAGACCTTTTCTTGTAATGATATTTCAATTTCTTCTTCTTCTTAGCAATGCAATGTTCTGATTTTTATTTATTTACATGCGTAAAGTTACTAAAGCATGTTGAGTTTTCGAATATTTACCCCGGTAAGGGCATCAGGTTGACTAATCAATAATTAATATATTCTGCATGAAACTCAAACAGTTTGTGAAAACTATTCAAAGCGATATTAATACGAAATGCTGCTAAAATCCAATTAAATACATCATTCCAGAGAGTATCAACAGTTTTGCCATCACAAAATAAATGTATCAAAGTTTGCGGTTCATTAAAACAAAACGTATATACATTATTAGAAACAATACCAATACCATACATTTGTAGATTAGCAACAATCAATTTTAAGTGTCATCTGATTTGAAATGACCGCCGTTTAGTTTTATTTGTGGCATAGTAATTATTTTCATGAATAGTTGACCAATCAATTGCGTCGGACGGAAGTTGCAACATATCGCTCCATTTTAGTCGTTGCTTAACAGATAATATCTTAACTCTGTTTTTCAAATATTTATGCGCGGTCTTGCTTGAGCTACCAAGAGCAGCAAACTATTGTTTTACAGTTTGTTTAAAGTATAAAAAGACGCAAGAAGGTTCATGAAAGATACTATTTAAATTTGTAATTCAGGCGATTGGGATAGCTGAAATGAGTTTTTTGTATTTGATAAAGCTCATGTTGTTGGTATCATATCAAATGCTTATGCCACTTCATCGTGTGGGTATAATTTATAGTCCGATTAAAACAGTTGAAAAAAATCAAAAATCCCGGCTTTGCAAAATTCTTCAACAAACTTTGGTTGATTTCGGTATTTAACCGCTTTATTAAACCATTAATATTTGAAATCAATTTCGACATTGGTTGAATATTTTAAAGTTCTAAAAGTGGTGCAGATAAAGTGTAAAAAAAGTTATTTTACCAACTAGCATGCTATTCAGCTTTATATCAGAGGGCAAAATAAAAAAAATGACATTTTTATCAATACATCGATTTTCAAGCAATCTCCAACCGGATTCGTTATTATTAGCAAACCGTATAAAAATGAAGTTAAACCTGATAGGAAGTGCAGACTGCTTGATGTCAAGCATTTTACCACCTCCTTCCAACACATCAAAACATAATTGAGAATGACCAATCTTTTCCCATTTGGAGTTGCAAATGAATTTATTCATAGTTTAATTGAGTTATTTTTTAAAGGTTCCTGCAAAACTTAGCAAATGACTTAAATACTAATGCACCTAATAATAGTGAAAGTGCTCCACAACCAATGTTTAAAAATTTTTGAAACATTTACCAACAACATTAATACCAGTGCTCCATTTAAAATTTTTTCTTGAAGAGAGATTTGACTACTTGACATAGTACTAATGTAAAATATAAATATAAAATAATACTACTAATATAAAATATAGACTGCAGCCTGTATATCTGCTGTGTTCTTCTAGATTTAACAAAAGCGTTTGATACCGTAAACCAAGCAATACTACTACACAAAATGGAGCATATTTTTGAAGTTCGTGCATTACCATTACAACCATTCAAAAGCTATCAATCAAATAGATATCAATATACAAATATTAATAACTGTAAATTCTTACTGTTCAAAGTATTCTGCGGAGTTCTTCCAGGATCCTCCCAAGGACCGCTGCTCTTTTTTTCTCTACATAAATGACCTGTCCCAAGTAAGTCGGTTCGACACCACGCTATTTGCGGATGATACTCTTCTTATGTTGAGTGTTAAAAACTTAAATAATTTGGAGAATAAGGTAAACTACGAGTTAAACAAAATTGACTATTGGCTGAACAAAAACAAGCTATCGTTAAACTACACTAAAACAAGCTACATGTCAATTAACAAACGACCCAAAATTTCCTGCATCGCTGAATTTCGATTGCAGCTTAACAAAACTTCTTTAAAAAGAGAACATACCGTAAAATATCTAGGAATCAAATCCAACACCTGTATCTTTAGCTAGCTTCTCATTCTGGCTTGTTTTACAAAATTTGTAACTATCTCCCAAGACAGGCACTAAATATGCTTTATCACAGTTTGATAAACTCCAAATTACAATGCGATATTTTCATTTGGAACACTGCATCTAAAACTTACCTTCGTAAATAAATGGTTCGATTAAACAACATTGTTCGCTTTATTACTTTTATTTGGAATTGTAGTTGAATGTCTAATTTATACAAAAGTTTATTCCTTTTTAAACTAACTGATATATACAAACTTGAGGTTGCCAAATTCATGTTTGCACTTCATAATAATCGCTTACCAATAATTTTTTATGACTCGCTTACCAAACTGGAGTCGATGCATGACCTTAATACCAGACAATTAACAAAAAATGATTACTTTAAGCCCCTAGTTCAAGGGTCGGCAACCTTTTACCGTCAAAGAGCCATTTGGACCCGTTTACCACAGCAAGGAGACCGATGAGAGCCAGAATAATTCTACGGAGCATAGGTCATAAGTGTTTTCCAAAAAAAAAAAGGTCTTCACCTGTAGTTAGCAAAAGAGCCGCAGATGGGAGGCAAAAGAGCCACATGCGGCTCCGGAGCCGCGGGTTGCCGACCTCTGCCCTAGTTAATAAAAATATCGGTTGAGAGAAAATGTTGCATAGGGTAGAAATAGATATGAATGTCAAAAACGCTGATTAGGCATCCTTCAAAATGTCATACAAAAAACTTTAATATAGGCTTACGAGTCATAGATTTATAAATTGTTTAAAAATCTCTATCTCGCACTTTAGTTCAACAACAATTTTTAATGTAGTTCTCATTCCCACATATGCCAGCTGTACTTGACTACAAGGACATTCCTCGGATCTTGTTTTTTTCTATAGGCGTCTACGTGTTCTATATCGTGTTAAATCTCGGCCTTTGTAGACTAGTTTTAACTTAAATTTACTAATTACTTTAGGATACTATTTTGTTGATTGCTGTCGTCTTCGCTGCTTTCTTAAACTTATTTTCAATTTTGTTGATTAGATGATAGCTTCGCACGATGTGCTTACTCAGGTTGTCAGTATTCACCCAGGAATAAATTCGCTGGTTACCAGGGTACACCATGTGGAGGTTATTGACATGTACCCTAAGAAACAACTTCATCGATGCCTGTCTGAGCCAAGTTGAAGTGCAAATGCTAAAACTCTCCAATAGCAGCCCTTGCAATTGTTTACAGCAGGGCAGAGTATGCCACTTCAGTATGGAGCCGAAGCTCCCATACCAAAAAGCTGGACGTATCCTTGAATGATACCATGAGGATCGTAACTGGCTGCGTGAAATCCACCCCCACTCATCTCCTTCCTGTACTCTCAGGAATTACCCCAGCCAATCTGAGAAGAAACTATGTTACCAACAAAATATCTTACCATCTGCCAACAAAGAACACCCACTGCACAGTCTGGTACCAGAACCATCGAGCCTACGCCCACAACGCCTGAAGTCACGCCACCCCTTCTACCGTCACGCAGCAGAACACCATAGCTGCGACCACGATATCATTGAGGCCTGGAACGAAGAGTGGACTAACCATCAACGCCCTAAACAGCTGACGCTAACCCTGGATACCACCGCACCACCTGGATCCGGCTCACCTCGGAAACTGTTAGTTACTCTAAATCGCCTTAGAGTGGAGTGGGGCGGTTGGTGAAGAAATGCACAAATGGGCACAAATTTTTGCAAAGCGTTTGTTCAAGATATTGTGACAAGCAATCAGCACTCAGAAAACTTGTTCAGTGTTGCAATTCTATTATTGAAACAACTGCTTGTAACCGGTGCAGAGACAACAGAAACCAATGAACATTCTTTGCCATTAATTAATTTTCTTATCGAGCAATTGCAATTTATGCAAATTGGCAAACATGTTCAACATTACTCAGTCAATATGCTTACCACCTCTTTTTTGTGGAAACCAACGAGTACAGCATTATATTTGAAACTGCATGATTTCTTTATATTGCCTTCTTGCACCAGGTTGCATAATCACTCGTGTCAAACTACTGTCGAAACTCGAGTGATGGATTTGCAGTATTTACAACAACGATCTAAAGATTTGACGAAGGAGCAGCGTATTGTGACTTTAATGACTGACGAAGTATGCACTGCTCCAAGAGCAAAATACTCCAATGGTGCTTTTGTTATTCTTACAGAAACAAGTTTACTGGCGAAAACCGTACTTACTTTTATGACACAGTCAACATGTGCAAAGTACACAGATGTTGATTGCCTTATTCCATTAAACAAGCTTGACACTACCACTTTGCGATATTGGTTTAATCAAGAAATGCTTTCTCTTCATGACTTGTTCTTGGTTATAGCAGTGTTTGTTGATAATCACGTGTGCAACAGGTATGAGCAATATTGTTAAAGCTTATCACCAAGGATCATCTTACTTGTAGAGTGTGTGAAGTATTGTGCAATTTTAATTGCAAGCTGCTTACAACTTTGCTTGAAAATGATAAAGCAAATTTGTGATTTAATTTTGTTTATGTATTGACAATGCCATAAATAGATTTTAAAAATTATAGAACTGGTTTAGGTGGCAACACAATGCAGTGTCAGCAAGTTGCACTAGGAGTAGTAGCTCTGACTTTACACAAGCTCTTAAAGAACTTTCAAAAGTGGGTTAGTGTGATAAATTGTTTTTTGTAATGCCTCAGTTGTTATACCTCACGTTAAACAAATGATTAAGCTTTGACAAGCAACAGCTTAAATACTTTGCTTACGTTTTACAAGCTCAGTATAGAAAGTGCGTTATACAACTCATTTTTCTTGCGTATTTTTTTCAGAAAATTTTACGTTGAATTGTGCGGTGGTAAATTCTTTCACTGTATTCCTCATCCAACACGCAATGATGAGCTTTTGTTTCTATAGTTTGACTTCACACACAACTTAAAAAATGTTTTTAATGCCTATATCAACAAAAGTCAAATGAATGTTCCTACTTCCGGCTATGAGCACATTCCGGGAAAGTCATGCAAAGCCTCATTTGCTCATGTGAAGCAACTATACGCTTTAGAAGAACACAAAACGTTAAAAACTGCTCACACTTTGAAAAAGTCATCTCTAAATCCAAGCAGTATTGCTCGGACCTCACCACAACATGCTCTGAGTAAGTGAAGTCTTCTGCCTTGTCTATAAATATTTTAGAATGCCCTGCACACACTGCGGTTTTTGTGCTACATTTTACCTTCATCCTTGATTTACATGAACCAACTGATTACTTGTATTTGAAACGATCAGTTTTGATCTTAAAACTTTTTCTGTTTGCACCATTTTCATTACAATTATTTAAGAGTAAGTCAGTTTGGCTATCTTGCATGTTATTTACAATGCATGAATGCTAAAATTTTGCCACTCATTTGTAGCTCCATCTTAATGGTGAAGGTATGTAACGTTTTATTTAATGAGATGAAAAATGCTTGAAATGTATTTAGGCGTTTTTATTGAAGCTACTGGCCGTGGTTTAGAATTTTATTCGGACAAGTATCCATTATAAATTGAAACCTGCCAATATGTCAAGTTTATGTCCAATATATGGAAAATCATTTCGGTTAGAACTCCATCAAAAGTTGTACTACTTTGCTATAAGATTGTTTTTAAATGTAAATTATCTTTAAAATTGACCTTGTTAGTTTTGCAATATGAGATCAATCTTTCTTTGCATATAAAGGTGGATTGATGTTGAAAGAAAACAAGTAGCACCAAGGTGTCACTGCTGGAAGTCAATTTGTAATCATTCTGCGGATTAATTTCAGTCAAGTTTCTTAATAATGGGTCCATTCTGAACAGAGCTAATATGTCTGCTAAACTTACTAAACCAAATTTTTACAGCCGCTCGAAAACAAGATGACTTTTGCAAGGCCATGAGCAATGAGGATAATCACGGATTGAACTACTTGGCACAGGCGACTGAGATATTGCTTCATTGGAAAACGTCTGGAAACTCTGGTTTTATAGACGAAACTTTCACCGCCTGTTTGCAAAGCATGAGAGCAATGCTGTCTTTGGCAAAGCATTTGCTTTACAAGCATGGATTTGATTATGTTTTGCCTGGAAAGTTTATGTCCGATCCCATTGAGGGTCGGTTTGGCTGGTACCGCCAACCAAACGGCGCCAATTTCTTTATTTCAACGAAGCAACTGCTTCAGGCAGAAAAAAAATTCGCTGTTTAAGCTTGCTGCAACAACAAGCTTTATTGTCAGCTTTTCAATTGACCACAGAAATTTTTTCAGAAGTGTGTGGAGAAAACGAAGAGGTGTCATAGCTCATAGAATGTTTATCTAAAGTGAGTTTAGACGACTTGTCCGAAACTGATGCCAATATAGTAGTGTTTGTCAGCGGCTACATTGGAAGTAGTGTGTCTCGCACAGATCTTGCTCTTCTTGTAAGCAGTTATTAGTTGCTAACGAATGCACTCTCCAAATTCAAGATTGTTTTGCTGAAGAACATCGAAAATTGTTTAACATTGCCAATCGTAATGGTCTATCTATGCCGACTGAAATTTGCTGCAGTGTTACAACGCTATTGAAGCTGACGAATCTGTAAGAAAAAGACTGCTTGCAATGAATAATCAGCGAGCTGGATTTCTACATGCTGTGTCATGTATTACAAAACAGTCTGATTTTATTCATGTTTTATTGAACATAAAATGTTTTGCTGGACATAATAATTTTGATCCCATAATCAAGTGTGCTTTTAACTGTTTTGCTAAAAACGAGTTAAAGCGTCTCAATGCCCCAAAATTGGAAGCCGCTGCTAAAATGTCTCGGACAGTAAGAAAACTAGCCAGCAACAACACCAATTAATAATAGAAGTAACTTAGTGATGTTTTTAATTGTTTGGTTTGTGTAATTAACTTGTGCTAAACAGATGCTAGTGTAAATCAACTTGCACTACTAGCAAACATGCAACTTAAAATTTTGTGAAGGAAGATTCTAAAACAATTTTGTAGTGGAATTCAAATGAAAGAATATTATTTGCGCAATTACAGTTTTCATAACTCTAAATCAAAAAAATTAAAACCAAAATTGGCCTCAACCATAGTTATTTCCACGAAGAACTACTTTTTTAATGAAGGGAGGGGTCTTTAAACCCCCAAAACTTCCTTGTTATGCTCTGGTGAAACCTGATGCTATAAGCTTTTGAATGTAACCGAAGTTTTGACAAGTTACAGATTAATTTTGCTTTGAATTTGTGTTTTCTAAACTTTTTTTTATGACCGTACAGTTGTCAGTGGCTGTAATGAGTTGCACATCCTGATGTTCTAGATATCCCTGTTCTAGGAAATTAAAATTTATCTTCAAAATTTCAGATTTGTATTTAAGTGTTTCCCTAACGGAATCCCCGAAAAGGAGCTAAAAGCTTTGATGTTTTTTTGCGTTAGTTTGTTATTGTGTTAACCTTCCTATGTTTAATAAAGCACTGCTAATTATTTCTGTTTGGCTCAGCAAAATATGGCAGAACATTTTTTGCGATAGCAGACTCAGAAAAACGTCAATGTCTTTCCTCAGACTTGCTTTTCGTCATCTTTACCATAACATACTAAAGCATTATAAAATCAGTTGATCTTCCATTTAGTCAAAACCATTTTATGCATCGTAGTCAACATAAAAATCTTTTTGTGTTTAGATCCGCCTCGGAGCAATCAATAATGCCCATCACTGCTTCCATAAATGAAAAGCTTTCCATAGCGGCCAGCAGTCTTTCCATTTTCGCTGAACCACTTCATAATGGAGATTTTAGAAAAGTAGTTAGATCACTATTTAAAGAACAACGATGTGGTAAAACATATTACATTATCAACAAATAGAGTCTTTGTTTCGACAATCTATTGTTGAAACTTGACATTCCGCTCCCCTTAGTTACCGGGGAGCTTCCTCAGAAAACGATAGATGTTGTTACCAGTATAACGTAAACACTGTTGAACATGAAAATATTAAGACAACCTATATTACTAAACCCCAAAATTTATTTACCAATAAGGCAGGCAATTACGTAACAACAAAGACGTTATACATCACAGAACCAGGGGTGGGTACAAGCAAAAAGTGTTATAAGATCATTTATGTGTGACAAACAGAAAAAAAATTTACACCATTATTACAATTAATTGATTTATCAAAAAACTTTTCGCAACGCTACGCCTGTACGCATGTGACTCTGACTTCAGTATTTTGACATTATCCCAATCTATTCTATGATCGAAATCCATAACATGTTGACTCAGCGCTGACTTTTTAGTGTTAAAAGTCTTGACCGCATCAGCATGTTCCCGTTTTCTGGTTCTAACACTACGTTCTGTTTCACGTACAAACACAGGATTGCAATTTCGGCAAGAAATTTAATACACCAAACCTCGTTTTTTTTTCAAAATTAATAACATCTTTAGGTTTAAGAAATAACGAAGATAACGTGTAAATTGGTTTCAAACCCACTACGATACCAACTTGAGTCAAAACTTGGTTAATGGGTTCGGGAACATCTTGCACGTAGAGAATCGAAGTATACTGTTTCAGTTTTTCTGTACTACTGATAGTGTGATTTTTCAAGAACTTCTTGAAGCTGCATTTGTTACTAAGAAATCCGTTATTCTTTAAGGTTTTTCTTGTGTGATGAAATTCTTCAATCTGTTTTCATTATTAGGTGTGATTTCATTGGCTCTGGAAAATAATGTACAAGTCACACTAACTTTTGATTAACATGGTGATGAGAAGAATATTGAAGATATCCGTCCGCGTGAGTTGGTTTCCTATATACGCTTGTTGCAAGGGATCCGTTTTTCAACTGTTGTACGTTTACATCTTAAAAGGCTAGTTTTCCTGATTTTTTTAATTCCTTAGTGAACTTTATTGATGTAGGTACTGTTCTAATTAGTTATGAAAAAACTCGACCTCAGTTTTTTTAATGGTGGCATGCATGTCATCTACATAACGTACCCATAATAACTGAGGTTTCAAGTAAGTGGTCAAAGCTGTTTGTTCAATCTCTTCCATATCTATATTTGCTATTATTGGTGACAAAGAAGAGCCCATTGGACAACCAAAAATCTGTTTATAAATGACATCATTGTACACAAAAAAACGATGATTGCAAACAGATATCTAACACCTTCATAAGTTCTGGCACTGTAAAGCTTGTTCTGCCTCCCAACGAGCAATCGTCGCCGACTCTATGAGCAACAAACTTACCACATCAAACGAAACTTGTGATGGAGATTTGTCGAGTCTAATGGATGAAATCAATTCTACAAACTCATAGAAGTTCTTGACAGTGTACTGGATAGCTAGGGAGCCAAGAATTTGCTTGAGAAATTTAACTAGCTAATAGATTGCTGCACCAATGAAGGAAACGATAGAATAAAGGGAAACATTGGGTTTATGAATTTTAGGAAGTCCATACAGGAACCATCGCCTGTATTTTCTACAACTTTACGTTGATGCTCTCGCAAATGTTTATACGGTGAAGCCGGCGCAGCTGTCTTATATTATACGTTTCGATTCGGCACAGGTGATGGTATGACGTGCCGAGATGAAATCGCCCCATACGTAGCAGAAACATTTTGTCTATTTTGGTTGGTAACAGCTTTCTAGAGCTACTGGGATCACAACTAAAAATTTTTCAGAAAAGCAAGGACTCTTTTAACTTCTCTGAACTCGCCTAAGCAAGAAAAAATGAACAGGCAGCATAATGCGTAGCCAGCAGGGACTTCAGAAAGTTTGAGGGAAAACCAAAAGAAAACAACATTACTATGTCAAATCACATCGCATGGAAGATATTATTGATATTTCGCTTTGTAATAACTTTATAGAGCTACCGGAATCAAACCTTCAAATTTTGGGAAAAGCAAAGACTCTTTTAACTCTCTTGGGCAGGCCAAGCAGAGAGAAAAGAACATGCAACAAATGCGTAGTCAGCAAGAACTTGGTAAAGTTTAAGAAGAAATCAAAAGAAAACAACGTTTCTGTGTAAAATTGCACCACATGAAAGACATTTTTCCTATTTAGCTTCAAGATAGCTTTATATCAGAAATATGTTTCCTACTTCCACACTAAGGAAAACTCGAAAGCCCTTTGGGTTCACGTAAGCAATTAACAGAGCACGTAGACCTAAGGCACAGGCAGGAACTTGAAATCAAAAATTCTACCTGAGAAAGAAGCGCATTAAGCCGTGAAAATCTTATGTACTGAAAAAAACAAACGTTTCGTTACTGGGAGCCGGATGACTATCCACGCTTTGTTAACCCAGGACAAAGAGTCAACAAAGAGAGAACAATGTTAGGAGTAGACAAGAGCGCAGAGGAAAATGAGAAGTGTCCGATAGTCGAGTGATTACAGGTTCTGCACAAATGACTTTTAATTCAGCTGATTCTAAAGATAAAAAGGTTTAAAAAAAAGCTGGGTATGTTGCGACAAAAACGAAAAAGAACTCAGCAAAACACATGAGAAAGAAAAGTTTTTGAGTAAGAACGGAGAGCTTTTCCTCATCAGAGACTGATGAGCCTTGTGTTTCCAAAACTTTTGGAGATACAGAACAGATTGTGGCAGTGCTTTTTAATCGGAGGAAACCGGCTTTTGATTCTTGCTGTTGCTGTGATACTCGTAAAAGAAGAACTGAGCATCGCGTTTTCTACTTGACAAAAACAAAAAAATAGATTTTAAAAGACCGCATGAGCCATTTTCCGAAGAACATTATTTCAGATTGACTAATTTGTTGCAGAGAAATGATTGGTTGGCAAACATGCACACAGTGACACTGTTTTGACCTGATAAGTCGATGGCCCCTTGTACTACTCTAAGAGATTGGTTATTATTAACCACAAATTAGACGTAATCAGGATTTTTGTAATGGTAGAAGACTAACTAAAAGTTATGAATGGTTTTCAAGCCAAAGAGGTAAACGATTGTTTTTTTTGAAGTTTAAAGAAGGAGGGATTTAGCTCCTGTACAGCTCTATTTGCATTCATCACCGTAAATGTTTTGTTCAGTGCAATGAAGCTATGAGTTTGTACGCATGTCTAAAAAGACCACATAGCTATGGCATCCAAAACTGAATCCAGTCAGAAAATGGATCGCCTTCAGAATAAAGTTTTCCCAGAAAAAGTCATTCAACAAGTTTTGAGGAGACCCAAGACCGAAAAATTTATTCCCTCTCCCATAAAAGAAATATTTATTACTACGGTAATGCATGAATAGATTTACTGATGTCAGCGCAGTAGTTTAAGTCAGTCAGCGCTCCGCAACTAATGTGCATAACTGTAAATAAAAATACGTTTTTGATAAATATCAACTGATTAATCTGACCAAAATTGAACGTTGCAATAGCTACACGCGAATGCAAACCTAGACTGCTCGTTCTATTTTATATTTCGCTTTTACGTCATGATAGAAGTTAATAGAAAATCGTTTTGTAAACTTTATTTTCGGGTAAATAAATGCTGTAATAAATTCTTTTTTAACTGCCGAGATGTCATTGTTTAAACAAAGCAAGTTTATGTTAGTTACAAATACATCTAATAACAGACAAAAAAGAAAATGCAATATTCCCCTGAAATGTTTGTGAATAACTTGGAGAGTTGCAAAGAGACTTGTGGGTTATCTGGTTAAGCAGTCACCCTATCTGTGCTAATAATTTGTGTTAACAAATTTATCAAATTATAGCAAGCGTCTTTTCTAATTTGATAAAAAGTATCTGAGGTAAAAATCAAGGACAAGTGATGAATTTTTCTAAAATTTTCTTTTTTAACTGTTAATGTGAATTCTTTTACAGTTGATACGCTCTCAATTTTGTAATCTATGGAATTCGCAAATTTTGACCCTAAAGCATTTGATCGATCTTTGACAACGCAATGTCTTAAAATAGGGAAGGGAATAATTTGAAAACATCTTATGTTTTTGGAGGGCAGGCTATGCTGGAATTTATAGAAAAATAACCACGAAATTCACTAGAAGTTAATTTGTTGTTGTATTTGTATCTGAATATAGTAATTTGCACTGAATAAATGTCTTTTACTTTGAAAATGTTGAATTTGTGTCGAAAACGTAAAATAGAATCACGCGACCTAACTCCAGCCGCAATTTTGATAGCTCTGTTCTGGTCTTGTTCTCACTGTTTCCGATAAGATTTATAGGTTGAGCCCTATATCAGAATTTCATACCCAAAATAAAATGAAAAATTGCTTCATATAGTTGCAGCGGACAGTTAATATCAACAAACGGTTTTGGCTTTCATAAAATACCAACTACTCTGGAAATCCTAGCTTTAAGTTAATCAAGGTATAGTTTAAAAGAAAGTTTATGATCAAAAATGACTTCCAAGTAAATAGCTTTATTTATTATTTAAATATGAAATTGTTGATTTCAATTACATTAGGAGGATTGGTGTTAAGTTGATTAACAACAGATGAAAGATCAAACTAGATTTGTTAAGATTTAACCCTTTGAACGTTAAAGTACTCAATTGAGTCAAAGACTTGTTTGTCAACTGAACGTTAAAGTACTCATTTGAGGCGCTTGCCTGTTGACGCAACAAAATAAAGTACTCAGTTGAAACGCTTACCTGTTGACGCAGCAAAATACTTGAGGCGATGAATAAACAGTTCCTTTTTTGCTAATGTAAACACATTTCACTTGTATAACATAAAAATAACACTTCCTTTTAAAAAAAACGTGTCCTTTTAATTAAAAAAAAAGCAGTTTTTGTCATAAAAAAACAGTCTTTTTAGAAATAAAGTCCTTCTTATAGAAAAAGTTTGAAAACTAATAATTTTTTTTAGTGTGATACACAACAAAACAATCAACACACAAAGGTATTTTGCAAGCTGCACACCACATTGAAACTTTTTTGCCTGGTTTTCTTTGCATGATGCTATATAGAAAATATGAACTCGACAGACCAATATTTTACATAAAAATATATAAAAACCATATATTTCCTACTTTTAATTTCGCGTACTTCCCATTAAAATTTGGTTTTCTTTCATTGACCAAATGAAAGAGAAAATGTTATTTTAAGGGTAGACTTTAAAAAAATTTCAATATTCATTAACTGGGCCTTGATATATCAAGTTTAAAATACCCTATTTTTACATGATATAAGACTATTTCCACAGATTCCTTGAAAAAATAACTAACGCTCAAAGGGTTAAGGACAAATTATTGACTTCCATCCAATTATTACGGTGATGAATTTCATGTAGAAGATGCTGCTATTGATAATGCCATAAAGGCATAAACAATGCCGTTTTAAATTGAACGTTTTTTATAACTGTGTTCATATCGGTGAACGAACAATGTTGACGGTTAAACCACAAAACAATAAATGATGCTCAAATGCGCTTGATCCTTATTTAAAATCTACTACCGACACGTCCGTTTTTACAAACGGCACTGCTTTCAATTAGGGAAAATATGACCAAATCTGAAAAAAGCCACGATAAAACTGGTTGAAATTTGATATTTGGCGCTTTTGCCTGAGGCGTGACGTCTTAAAAAAAGGCCATTGTTTGAAGTTGATGAAGTACAAAAGATTTGACGGTCGAGCCTAAATAAGTTCCTGTTATTTCGCTTTAGCTAAGATTGAAATCGCAAAAGATACAATACAAACAGCAGCAACGTTTAATGTCAAGACAATATTCTTGCAATTCTGAAGTCAATGTTATACTGGTCGACTAGCAAGAAAGCAACTATAATGAAGTTTAGTGCGGTGAGCTTCGTGAATAGGACCGTTACATTATAAATCTCCACAGCTTTGTAGCTACCAACACTCATTTATTAAGCGACAGTATTAGTATTGCTGAGTTTCGACTTCAGTCTGCTTCCGAGTGGTAATGCGGTTTTATGCTTGCGTGCTATTCCGAAAACGCAGAGGAATGTATTGAAACAAGTTTGCTGAAAACTATAAGCGGCCAGCTCAGTCAAAGTAATTGGGATTTTGACAAAAATACAGGAATAAGGAAATAAAAAATTTGTCGAAGAGGTCTGTGCGCCCCTCAGAAATGATAATCACTCTAATAATTTGAGGCTCTCTAAACTAAAGTTGTTCCCACGTTCCTAAGTTTTAGTAACGTTATGAGATAAATCAAATTTTGAAATCCAGCAGAAGCCACAGTTAAGCGCAAACCGGTAAATAGCTTATGGCAGTGTTTTTCGACTAAATGAAAACATGTGTAAATTACTAACGTGGTAGGTTTAAAGAATGGAGGAAAATTGCCCGCAATTTTGGAACAATATTTGCTCATTTGCAAGTTTTTTAATTTGAAATTAGAGTACTGGCTACAAGTATTTTTAATTTCGAAAATATTTTAGTAATTTACATGCTTCAGTTGCAGAAAATACGTGTTATTTCATTTGTAAATTAAACTAAATTCATACAGCGTTTCGTGAAAGCTAATCCAACTTTACTTCAGCCACTCTGGTCAGTCCTGCGGATGAAGTTTTATCAAACAAAGAATGCGAGCCATTTTTTAACGGTTGAAAAGCACTGGCATATATGGTATATATAAGTTTTACATCCCATTGAATTCTGGCGGCTCTTGTTTGTTTTCTTTTTACATTTTGCACGATCTATGTTTTCTGTGGGATCGATATTAGAGCAAAACTGGTCAATCGGGCGTTGTGCAACATGCCAGTTATGTTGTGGAGTGGAATGGAGCGCAGGTTCTTGTGACAACGATCGTGAGTTAGAATCTCACAATGGATGCGTTGTTATGCATATGGAAACAAAATTTACGGCTATTTTTTGCTGGCTTGCACTGATCGTGGTAAAACATACTTTCAACAAGTATTGGCAACTCCATCTGGATCTAAACACAAAATGTTCTAGCTCACTGGTTCTCAATCGGTGGGTCATGACCCATTAGTGGGCCACAGCATGTAAGTCAGGTAGGCCACAGGTTGGTACTATTATGCATAAGTGGGCCACAGCACGTAAGTCGGGTGGGTCTCGGACGTCTGTGTACTTTAAAAATGGGTTTGCATGCCAAATAAGGTTGAGAAATACTGGTCCATATGAACAGCCATACGGACCAGCACCTGTGAACTAGAGTCGCAAAGACCTTTCTTTGGTTTTTTTGGAGATCAATTTTACTTCCTTCTAGTGAACTGGCCATCCTCGTCACCGGTGAAACAATGACCTTTTGTTTTTTTGGGATCAACTTCACTGCCATGATATATTATGCTTACCCCAGTGACATTGTAACTACCAAATCAAAGTTCTTATGAAAGTGAACCACGGCACGAAAATAGTTAAAAACCACAGTTCTAGCTCAACTGCCACAAGATTTTCCTGAGAATGGAAGATGAAAAAGCCGAGAAAAAAATGCTTTGTCGGAACCGAGACGAAAAAATATATTGGGCTTTTACCCATCGTACAATTAACCTCATAAAATAACGGGTTAATCGTAAAAGTTGTTTTTTAATGAAAAGGTTAGATATTTTTAGTGTTCTTGAAATGAATAGAATAGATGCAAAACAGTCTGCTAATGTTTCAAAATAAAAGAAACGCTAAATAGCTCACCAAAGCCTTGGCTTTGCTACTGTGTATATTCGCTTACCAATCCTTGTATTTGTATAACTATAAGACATAGGCATCATAACCACTTCTGGAAGAACATGCTTTCTAGATTGATTGATTGATTGCAATAAAAATTATCGATTTATAGTTACTGCTTATGCTTGAAACCACAATGGCTGAACCTGATGAAAAAGTAGCTTTGAAAAGTGAATATGAACAAGAAAATCCTCCGGACCACCGTCAAGCCGGGACAAGCGTGCAGCCTCCGCCATACGGTGATGTGAATCTACCATTGTACGAGCCACCAACGATGAACCAGCCGTATCACCACCAGCAACCAGAGGCGAACCAGCCTTATCCTCTTCCGCCATCACAAACATTTCCGTTTAAACCTCCTCAAGGAGCAGTGGGAGCAGCCCCCCAGTTGAATCAACCACCGCAGACTGTTATGGTTCAACCATCGCATCCTGTGATGGTTCAACCGCCTGTTGTGACAAATGTCGTTCATCAAGTGACCACAGTTGCTCTTGGCAGTAATCCTTGTTCTATCACGTGTCCGACATGTCATCAAAACGTCATCACTCACGTGAGAAGAACTCTAAAGCAAGAAGCATGGTGCTGGTGTATAATACTCTGCCTCGTAGGATGTGACTTGTGCTGTTGGATTCCATTCGTAATGGATAGCAATTATGCATCGAAACATTACTGCCCCAAATGCCAAACCTTCATAGGCAGAGCTGCGTGAAGTACATTGAATGAAAGCGGAATCATCTCTTCGTAGTTTTTTTGTATCGTTATCATCATTTTTAGACCTTGATAGGCATGGTTGCTACATTGGACTATATTTTGCAAGCAATTGCGCTGACATTTTGCGTTGGGCGTTGAATATATAAAAGCGCCACATTGAGCTACTTTATATCAATTTGATAAATAATGATTAGTTTTTATATTTTTTGTTAAAAACTGGATTTTTACAAAAGTTTTGTGTTGCTACAGTTTCCGGTTCCATAGTTGTTTTAAGTTCCATCATTTATTTCAAAACTTTTCCACTTTTTTGGAAAACTAATAGCAAATTTATAAATGCAGTTATGCATTTGTTAGGTTAAGGCCTTGTTTAAAAGCTGGCTATAAAGGTTGTCGTTTGTTTTTGTTAACTTTTTCAAAGTATCTGTGCAACACGCCAGTGGTTGATTACACCTGCTGCTCCATTTATTGTAAGTTGCAAAACATCAAAGAAACTACAACAAGGCAGAAATATAGTAAAAGTAAACATTAGCGGCAGCAGTTTTATCAACGCAGAAGATATGATACATGTAAATACAATATTCTTGCCCGTTAGTATGAATTTAACAAGAACGTCATACAGAACTAAACATATTGAAAGCCGATCTATACACATGACGTAGAAATATTATTGTACCGCGCTTACCTTACTAACAATTATGATCATATGAAGAATAATAAATTCATTACATACCGATTTGTCGACCGACTATTCTTTACAAATAAATCCAAATGATGAGTGGTTTAATTAAATAACTTAATGCAACACAGAGACATCTTGATATAGTGAAAACGAAATCCAAAACAATGACAGACTATCAGTAAATTTTTTTATATAGTAAATTAGGTTGCGCTCAAAGCAGTGATATTGCCAATTTGAGTTCTAATTTGCAGTACAAAAAAACGCAATGTTCAATTTCGTAACTAAGAAGTAACTTGCAATGAGTTTGCCTCATTTTAGAGAAAGGTGAAAAACATAATTTGAAACAACATAGGTCTTGCTAACAACTGAGTCGAAATTAGTCCTGGTAATTACGCTTTCATTGAGCAAGACTTTTAAACCAGTTTGCTTGTATTCAAGTGAAATTTTATAAGGTCACATTAGTTTCATCAGTATTAGGATACTAGTAGGTTGTTACTGGTTGATGGTTTACATTTTTTGAGGTAACAATGGACGTTTTGGTGAGAAAAATTCCTGCGATTTTGCGTTTTCAACAATTACAAATAACCCTGCAACATGCAGAAAAAAGAATTAATCTTCGGCATTGGCAAATGCCAGGGAGCACAATAAACTATTAGTTTGTCCCGTTAACATGCTTTCTGACCTCGGCAGTTTGCAGCAAATTAATCAACAAATAGTTTGCAGCCCGTCCGTAACTACATACATTGCTTATACTGATGTTTTGAGTGAGTGGGCAAAGTATAGAATAAAAGCAAATGTCTTTAGAAACTTAAAAAAATGCTTTATGAAAACAATTTCAGTAGCCTAATTTGCCACACATAAATTCTGGAAATGCTTTCACCTATTCGCTGGTATTATAAGGAAAAGTCTTGAGCAAAAATATTGGGAGAAGGAATGTCTTTGGTATCTAAATTCTGTACTTCAAATGAGAAAATTTGGCCAAAATTATGTTATCGATATTTAAGATAATCTATTTCTTTAAATGGAGCACGGAATACTCGGAGTGTTCATCTGATCTCCGTGTTTTCATTCCTAGGACAAGCACTAGGCCAATGGGGATGGGCCTGCCCAGATTATCATGGGTCAGGCTCAACCGCTTGCGGGCTGGTGTTGGGTGTTTTCAGTCGTCCATGCACAAATGGGGCCTTGCTCCTACATCGAATTGCGAGTGTGGCGCTGCAGAACAAACCGCAGAACACATCATTCTGACATGCCCCGTACGTCGGGCACCTACAGGAATACGTGGACTGACGGTTTTGGATGTCGACACACGATGCTGGCTGAGTACCATCACTGACAGCATCTGAAAATGTGGAACCCTTCCAAAAGAAGAAGAAGAAGAAGAAGAAGATAATCTATGTTTTCATCATAATTTAATAAAATTACCCATCCTGGGTTGAACAAAATGGCTTTAACTGCGATTTTATGCTAGTTGATGCATTGACTACATAAATCCAGCAAAATCAACTCTATCTAATATTTAGCAGAAGACAGCTGCTATTTTGCCGTTAACAGCATTTTATCCTTGAAATTTATTTTCTCATTAAACGTTTGTGATTGGCCAATTTCCATGACGTATTAAACATGTGAATGGACCAAATGTATATTCCCAGTGTCCACTTTACCTTGTATTAACATACAAAACATTCCGTCAGCAACAAAACAACCACTTTTTTAGGAGAAAATATCAAAAACCGTTTTCACTTTCTTACCTCAGCACAGCAACAGTTTAGCCTTAAATATTTTTATCCCAAAGTAGCTCAATATGGGCATCGGATTAAAGACATTAGTGAAGTTTAGCAATTGTCTTCTGTCCCCTGGTTAAGCTTTTGGCCAAATGGGGGAAAGGATAAAAAGTTCTACCGCTCTGCACTTGGTCTTTTGGTCTCAATCAATATATATCAGTAATTTGTATTATTTGGCCATTGCTTTTCAGATGATTTTTGTATTTTCCAACAAACATTATCAATAATTTGTTTACATTCATCATTTCTTCTTTGCGAAAAC
This sequence comes from Trididemnum clinides, assembly GCA_963675345.1. Taxonomy (NCBI): domain Eukaryota; kingdom Metazoa; phylum Chordata; class Ascidiacea; order Aplousobranchia; family Didemnidae; genus Trididemnum; species Trididemnum clinides. Next base: position 20,015,978 of record OY776305.1, read on the forward strand.
ACTAAAATACAAAAAATCTTTATTTAATTATGGAATTATTGAATTAGGAAAATACGAAAATTTATATAAAACATGAATTTACAGAAATTCATTTTGAAAAACAACTTATTGACTTACAGAAATACCGAAAAACTATTGACTAAAAACTTACGGAAATTCCGGGAATACGGATTTTTACGAAAGTTGATAAAAACTAAAATATTCGAACCCAATTGGGGAAAATAAAATAATTGAGTGGATTTAAACCAAGCATTTTTGTCTTTCTACAATTTTCATAATTCAATTGGCATTTTTTTCGTATTTCCATGATTTTGTAAATTTTTATGCTTTGTTGTTATTCCTTCTTTGTGGATTCTCAATCAATCATGTAAAAAACAGCTTTACTCTCTGTAATCTAATACTTATCGTTGGGCGATTTTGGGCCCAATTTTACCATTTCTTTGGATATTTTTTAATATTTTTGTGTGGCAACTCTACTAAAAGGTAGCTTGTTGCAATGCTGTTTTTGTGACAAGTTTTAGCTCGCTGGGTGTAAAATGCTTTGTAGTTAATTTTCAAATTTTTTAATGCAAACCGACTAAAAATTCAAGCATAACAAATGATGATTGTGCTTTCTCTCAAGTGGCTTCATGTTTCGTGAGTTTATTTACTAGTTCAGCCATTTTTAAGTAAAATAATATCTGGGTTGTTATTTCATCACAAATTCTCCTGAAACATTGGTTTCGGTCAACACTACCGTGATTTATTTGAATAAAATAAGAAGATGCAGTCAAGGCCATTTTATAAAACTTAGAATGAGAAATTTACCTGATGAAGACAAAATCCTTGAATTTCATTATTCTAATTTTGGTCAAACCTTCTTTTACAATCACGAAATTGATGGAAACATTGACCAAAGTCTTGAAATGCTTTTTTCTTGTTACTCTTTTAACCATCTTTAATCTTTAGTGTGATTCTGGCAAACAGCAGTCACATTCGTAAATGTGAGCAACAGTGAATTGTATTTTGGAAGATGAGAAATCAGAAAAAAATGGGAATATAAATTGCATGTAGCGCATCTGGAAGCACATGCATTTTAGTTTGACTATCGATTTATTGAGTTATAAAGGTAATCTTCGCGCTTTATATGCATGTTCACACAAATGACGTAGTTATTTCACAGAGTAATAGTATTGCAAATAATAAAATCCCTCTCCCATGATTTAACAAGACCATCACTGCAAGCGTTTCGTCCTTTTGGACTCATCAGCATGGTCTGCCCCGTCAGCACCAACCCCCATATTGCAATAATGTGAAAAATTCGTAATATTTTTGTAAAACTTTTATTATATGCAATACTATTACTCTGTGAAATAACTACGTCATTCGTGTTAACATGCATATAAAGCGGGTAGATTACCTTTATAACTCAATAAATCGATGTATGATACGGTTGTTGTGATCACGTGCTATGTTCATAGAGGTAAGGGTTTTAATTAGATCTCGCTTACTATAACTCTTCGAGTGGTATATTGCATTAGATTGACTATTTAACGAGAAAAATAATTGGTTTCTAGTAACCGCAATTCAGGCAAAACCAAGATTTTGTAATGATAGAAAACCGACCAAAAATTATAAAGAGTGTTTCTGGCTGAAGTTGTTGAAAGTTGTCTGTTTTGGAATTTGAACTAAAAAGGTGTCAATCCCTGTAGCCTTTTCCGTTTACGTTCTTAGCTGCAGATGCAATGTTCAGTGCAATAAAGCATATGATTTTATTAGCGTGTCAAAGCGAAGTCGCTAAAGCCATGGCCCTCCAAAGTGATTCTCATCCAGAACGGAAAATGTTTTCAGTTAAGACGACTACAATATCCTCCAAATAAAGATCATACAACAATTGGCAGTCCAAAAGCATCGACCACCAAAAGACAAGTCATCCAACAAATTTCGAAAACCTCAACACCATAAAATATATTTTCTATCTTCCTCGCAAAAAAATTTGTTTCCAACTGCATTAATGTATCAATTGATGCACTAATGTCACTTCTGTAGCGTATGTCAGCGCTCCGCCATTAATCTACGTAACTACAATCGAAAACATTTTTTGTAATATACTACACATAATTAACTTAAGTTGTGCAAAGTTATACGTTATAACAGCCAAATGCTAGTTCGGCCATTCATTTTTACGCCGCTTTTCACGTCATGACAGAAGTTGATTGAGAATCTTTTTTTGAATTTTACCTTGAGCAAAAAAATACCTTGATGTCGCGAACAATGGCGCGTCTACAACTAAAAGTTTTATCAAATCGTGTATGCATTGGTAAACGGTTAAATCATAAAACATTAAGTAGGGTTCAGATTCGCATCAGTGTGGTTACAAGTCTACTACCACCGGAACTGCATCAACCGACGATAATATTGTAGTGTAATGCACACGTGCACGTAGCCTTGGAAAACGAAAGGAGCGATTGCTTTCTTTCTCACCAAACATTATTCAAAGTCCCCATAATCATATCAACTCTCTGATTTTATGAGTATTTTCAAGATTGGTTTTCAATATTTGGATGATACTCATTTTGATTATCACTTTAAAAACAGTGGTTTTCAACCTTTTTATGCAAAATCGCCTCGTTTTTCAAAGTGTGGGTCCAAATCGTCTCCATGAAAATACGATTGCTTTTGTACAAAACTTCTCTAGAAATATACGGAAACTTTAAAATTATCACAATACAAATACGCAAAAGCAAACATAATTTATTGAAATACAGCAGCACGTGCTAGCTAATGCAACCCTTTTGTGCCTGGTGTTTCTCTGCAAGATTAGCAAAAGCTGGGTGCAAGATAGTCAGCCTAAATCGAATTGTGTGTCCCCCAGTCTTGATCATGTCAGGTCGGTTAAAGTATTTATTTCTCATGCACAATACTTCACTAAAACCTTGCTCAACAATATATGTTAAAAGAAAGGTTAATATAAACAATTTTCTTTTCGCTCATAGTTTCGGAAATCGGTCACTGCACTTGATCCAGAAATCTGTCGATCCATGAGCGTTAAAAATTGCACTAGCTTCTTCGTCACTTTGCAAGCCAATATGCAGTTACTGCGCCGCATGATTTCATTTATTGACCGAGATGTTAGTAGTAAATGGTTCTACCAGCCATGGAAAGACTTTAACACCAAGCAGATTTTTAAATCGAGCGTGCATGTCTTCTTAAAAAGCCTACAGGTGTTCAATACCGCTTGCTTGGCGCTCAGCACATAGGGATAGTGTGGAGAACAAGCCGACAAGCTTGCTTGTTGTGTCTTTGGGCAAGGTATTTAACGGGATGCCTCCGTCTGTATGTGGCAGACAGATGGTGGGGCCAAGCAGTCTACCCGTCGTCGTGGCCCAGTCTGACGAAAGACATGCAAACCGAGCATGAGCTCATACGCATAAATAAATAAGGTGTTGAATGTAAATGAGCAAATGATTGTCAGTGACATTATCTGATACTTTTGATAATCAAGAAAAGTGATGCAAATCTCTTCTGTTTGGGGTTTGCTGGTAAAGCTCCAGTTTGTTAATCAGGCAACGTATTATAGTTTCGCTTGAACCAACGTAACATTTTTACCTTGGAGCTTGTTTTTTGCGCAGTTAATTTCCTTATAAAAATCCATTAGATAACTGATATCTTGATGGCAGGTAATTACATCTTTAGCAAGATTAGACTTTTCACCAAGAAACTATACTACACTTTTGTATAGTTCGCAGTACCCTAAAAGAAATTTCGCCTTTTGACAAACAACGAACTTCCGTATGAAGTTCGAAACGCTCGAATTCTTCATCGTTTTCTTGGCATACCTGTCGAAACAATCGGTTATTTTTGGCGTTAGGATTTATTTTGTTAATTGCGTTGACAACAACACCCAAAGTTCATTGCAGATGTGGACCAAAACGTTTTGCTACCAAATGATCAGGGTGTATCACACAATGCACAGCAAACAGATGGAGATTTTTGCTAAACTAGAGAAGAAAACCCGCTATACCTGCCTACCATCGCTGGGGCACCATTAGTAGCGCATGCTACAATATTTGAAATAGGGGATACATTTGTCCTGCAAGTAGGCTGAAAAAGTTTAAAATATGTTTGACTTTTGGTGTCTGTTTCTAGATGCGTGAAAAATAAAAGCTTCTCGATAATTTTTTTATCAACTTTATAATGGACATTAGCTATTAGCAATGCATAATGTATGATGTTGTGGTTTCATCCAGTTGTAAGCTGAAAGAAGTTTTTCGGAACACTACAAAAAGCTGTTTTTTAATGCTTGCACCCATTTCGTCAATTCTAAGCTTTACTGGTATCACTCAGTGGAACAGCTTGGAGTACAGGAGGAAGATTTTTCTCTATCACAGCAGAAATAATTTCTTTAACAGCAGGTACAAGGAAACTTTAGCCAACAGCAAAGCGCAAGCCTTTTTTTCGCAATTAACATATAAACCTTGTAAGAAGCTATCAATTCTCTGATATTACGTTGAGCTTATTTAGCAAAGACGTTGCTGATGGCACTTCGAGCACGACTCTCTCTGAAAGCTTGAAAAACTTCATTGGTTTGTTTGCCATGTCAAGATCAATTCTGCTTAGGTGGTCTCTCAAACTTGACGGCTTCATTGCCTCAGTTGTAAGAGTTTTCTAACACAAAAGACACATGGAAAGTTGTCTATTTGATGACATGGCACAAAATTAATCTTGTTATGCATCACAAAATAACAACGGCACTTACATATTGCTTTTTTGGCTTAGAAGCCATAAATTTCCGCAATAAAATCACTAAATTTAAAAGAAACTAATAGTAAAAGAAAAAATTAAAATTAAAGAAATTGCCATTACTTTCTTGTACTATTATTATACACAGCGCAATCAAGCTGTGATCGGTTTGAAATTACTTTCTGCTATGGGTCAACTCATGCGGATGCATATGACGTCGCAATCAAAATTATCAAGAACACTTAGCTACTGACAAACTTCACAATACGAATCATCAATCTAACGCAGGGGCGCAAAAATGCGGTCGCACGCTCGCGCCGCGCGACCAAAAAGTTTACGAGCTCGAACAGGATTTGCAGCAATTTATAGATATGAATAATGAATGCCAAAGTTTATAGACGTGTGTGCTACTAAAAATTTCTACGCGCTACTAAATTTCCAAAAAATTTTGCACCCCTGACATCTAACGTTCTAATCCACTTACTAGCGAATAACCTCGCGTCGAGAAATAGATCAGTGCAACATGCTGCTGCACGTCGCATAAAACCAAATGCAAAGTACAGATGCCAATCAGAATAGGAACGCTGGAGGCAGCAAAAACAATTTACGCATTTTAACATCTCCATTTGTTATTTAAATTTGGATTTATTACTTGTCACAATTCTTAAAGTAGAGTCAACTTCGGATATAAGGGGCACGCCTGGACCAGCTCATTCATCCCTTATATCCGACAGACGCAAATTTCGACCCAATAACCCATGTACAATCTCTAAAACGCTTTTAAATGCCGCATTCAAAGCCAATTTCAATTTTTCTTTGTACGGAAACCAATAAAACTGATTAAAACACACTAAACAAGTTGAACAATTTTTTCCAAATTCTACAAAATTATGCTCATACGGTTACATTTTTTACGGTTCCTTGCACAGTGCTGCACATGGGATGCGAACGTGATTATGTTATTGAAGCCCTGATTGCGCAGTTTATCATGCGATAGGCGTTTTCTTTGACCGAGTGTGTGCAATTGCAGTGCAGTACAGTTTAAAGTTTTGCTGCTGAATTGAAAAAGGGCAAAGCAAGAAGTGAAATTTGGAAGCCTGCCAATAAAAACCGGTCATAGAATTACTGTACTGTGTTCCAGTTCATGAGTCCCTTATAACCGATTGAAACTGCATTAAAATTTATCATCGGGTTTTGGAAAGAGTTCCTTACAAGCAATGTTCCCTTTAATTTTTTTGTGATGTGCGGGAATATTTTCGAAGTGTGCGCTCTTAAACAAGTCTAAATTTGTTTTGAAAAAATATATAAATTCCATGTGCGGCATTGTTTTACTTGTGTGCGCGCAAGCGCTCATCTTAGAGGGAACACTGACTACAAGCGAAAATCGCTCATATCTGTATCCCTTATGTGCGAACTTTTCGCTATGGAATTCACATAGAATATCATCGGGACCAATCAACGCAATCTTTTATTAACAAAATATCTTATATCTGGGTCCCTCATGTCCGAAGTTTACTGTATCTAAGAAATGCTGTTAAGTGTCGTAGGACTTGAGGAAGAAAAATAAAACTAACCATCTCGTCAGAATGTAGTATATTTGCCTCGTTAACATAATCATGAAATATATCTAGTTGTGCCGATTACGTATTTTAACATCTCGGTTGCTTGAATTTGGATTTATTCCTATTTAGAAATCAATTCTTAACAATATTGGTAATTGTTAAATCGCCCCCTCAATTTTGAAAATTGCAACAATAGCCCTACTGATGATCGAAATTGCCCCCGCTAAAGAACCATGCTCTCAAGTTTTGTGGCAATTTTAGATAAAGATGATATCCAGCAATGTAACAACTCCCATTCCAACGCTTGAAGCTTTTGGCTGGCTACTTCCCCAAGGTCTGGAGCAGTACAGAGTGTTTCAAAATTATGTTAACACTTTTATGTTACAATTTCACAGTATTTTACGTAAATAGGCTATAACAAAATAATCTTCAGTTTACCAAGGGCGATACATTATCTCTGGAGCAAAGAAGGGTGATTGCAAGCTTGATGGAAATTTTTGGCTCATCAACAAGAGTGCGTCGAGAGTTTTCTGAGCGATTTCCAGATCGTGATCCTCTAAGTCGTTTAACTGTTTATCGCATTTATAACAAATTTGTATTAACTGGATCGGTAGCAGACAACTACAAAGGAAATACAGTTCGGCACAGTATGAGTAAATAAAAATTTAATATATTTACAGAAAATTTTATCAGAAAATATTTAGACAATACAATTTTTATTTACTAAAGGCTACATGTTTTTACAATACTACAGTTTCTTTAAAGGAAATGCTGGAAATGTTCTCCATTGAAATTAAGACATTTTTGCACTCAATGCTGCATATTATTGAACACATCTTGGAGGATGTCGGGTGTTATCTTTTGGATGAGTTGAATAATTGCGGTCTTTAACTCTTTAGCTAATACATAGATCCTATCTTTGGACTCGCTTTCGAGTTATTAATACTGCTGGTAACATCGCACATTATTTTTAATACGAGTTGCTGTTGCCTACAACGATGCAGAAAAAATTGTCGTAGAGAGCTGTTCCGGGAGACACAACATTGTAGCAATGGTGAGGTATAAACGCTCAGCCATTGATGCCCATGAAGGGTGGCCCAGCTCCTTGACCATGTTTACGACATGAAAATAAGCTTCACCAAGTTGACTCAATATAAAAAATGTAGTTTTTTTGACTGAAATCAAAAGCTAAAATAAAAAATTACTTGTTTTTTGTAGACGTTCAGCGATAGAACTTGAGACACTTGAAACCGTAATGGCTGAATCTGATAAAAAGTAGTTTTGAAAAGTAAATATGAACAAGAAAATCCTCCGGAGCACCCTCAGGCCGGGACAAGCACAGAACCTCCGCCACGCAGTGATGGAAATCTAGCAATGTATGAGCCATCAACGATGAACCAGTCCTATCAACACCCGCCACCAGAGTCGAGCCAGTCCTGTCCACTTCCGCCATCACAAGTATTTAAATGCAAGTTTCTCCAAGGAGGTCTGGGATCATTATTTCGTGAGGATCAACCACGGCATGCTGTCATGGTTCAACCGCCTGTTGTAGCAAATGTCGTTCATTAAGTGACCACAGTAGCTTTTTGACGAAGACTTGTATTCGATTATGCGTCCGGCATGTCATCAAAACGTCATCCCTCACGTGAAAAGAACTCCTAAACAAGAACCATGGTGCTGTAGTAAAATCTGTTGTCTCGTAGGATGTGAGTTGTGCTGTTGGATTCCATTCGTAATGGATAGCAATTAATCAGCAAAACATTATTGCTCAAACTACCGAAGATTTATTGGCGAATCTTTGTGAAGTATATTTGGTAAACCAGGGATGTGCAACCTGCCACCGGCGACTTGAACTTTTATGGCACGCGGTAATGATTGTAAATGTGGTGGCGAAGATATTATTTTATGGAAGTCAATTTTTTGAAAGCAAGCAATTTTTTTCTAACTTTATATGTGTAGACCAATTTTGTTGTGAAGATCGATTTGAAAGTATTGTCGTGTCGCTTTGAAACTGTTAATCTACAAAAAAAGAGATCTTCATCATCACTTTGGATGTACACGAATTTTGACAAGTCAGCTAAATATTTAAAAGTCAGAAATTTGACCGCCTAAAAGAGGTGGCACACCCCTGGGGTAAAAACCAACATTACTTTGAAGTTTTGTTTTATCGGTATCAATGATTTGTTTTTATGGACGATTTGTTTTGCTATTTTTATAATACGTTTTGACTTGTAGTTTATACAAAAGTATGTGGCTTATTTTGATTGTTGCTCGTATCAGGGTTACTGCCCCCACAAGCCCCGCAACCGGTAACAATAATCACGTTTCTTATAAAATTTCCTAAGCTCGTTTGCCATGTTAAGTCTTTTTCGAGTAAATTAGTTGTTTCTTTAGAAATTATCTTGAAACGTTAGCTTTACTCTACACTACCGTGATTTATTTGTATGAAATAACGAGTCGCAGTCAAAGCCTTTAGATGCGACTTAGAATGAGAAATTTACCCGAAGAAATATAAAGCCTTAAATTGGATTATAGTAGTTCTGGTCAAGCTTTATCTTTCAGGAAATCCAAATTTGCTAAATAGCTGGCCGTCATCTTCAAATGCTTTTTTCCGGTTATTCCTTTGTAATTACCAGCACTTGATTCCTGCTGTTGCTATGATACTCGTAAAAAAAGAATTATCAACTTACAAAGCAAAAATTGAATTTTTAACTTTATTACGGCATACATTTTCTTCGATATCAGCTGGCAATGCTAAAATGCGCCTTCGAACTGTATTATTTGACAAAGGTATTTTCTTGATTTCTTTTTCAGCTTCATCTCCTAACATTGTCTTAACCATCTTTCTGCATGCAGGTAAAATGATTAACTCTGCTAAAGTATGAGACTTCAAGTTTTGTGCAATCATCTCAGATATTTCTAAAGAAGCAATTTGAGCCTTTTCAGAAACAGTCATTTTGCTTTTGAAAATACTAGCTTGCTTTCTGTTCTGTTCCAGCAATCTTTTAAAATAGCTTAAATCTTTTCCTTGAAGATGTGGGTGCTTACTTTTAAGATGTCTACTTAATTTACTGGGTAGCATTGATTCATTTGACGTCTCACATCCACATACTAAACACAAAGGAGAAGGATGATCTTCATTTCCAGTCCAAGAAAATACAAAGTTTAAATACGTGTCATCATATTTGCGATTAGGTCTATTAGCTTTCTTAATGCAAGGTTTTTTGCATTTAATGAGTTCTCATCACTAACTTTGTTCTCATCAACATTGCGTTTCTTGTTTAAAAATTTATCCACTATTTTCTGGTAGAATAAAACCTTAAATATTATACAAACTGAGATAAAATAAAAAAAAAATTTAATAAATAATATGGAAACTCACGATTTTAGGTTAACTTGAAAGCTAGAGAAAACGCAGGAACAGTTGTAATACACTATTATCAATCTACTAGTCGCTGACTGAAAAAGGGCAGTGAATTGAATACATTGCACGGTTTTAACAAGAGACTATTTTTAGATAGAATGACGCAACATCGAATTGCGATATACTGCTAGTTAACTACATGGTGCAGACTTCTTTAAACTGTGCGCGCTCGTGTCTTGCACTCATTCTCTTAAGCAGAAGCTGAGCCATCAGCTAGCTGCTATAAGTAATAGAGCACATCATACTGTTTCCATCAGTAACTTTATTGAGTGTGGAAAATAGTAACTTCATTTAGTCTCTGACTCCACTCATGTAGAGCAGCATGCCATGAAAAGGGTTTTTGTGCCAAGAATGTGGCTGTAATAATTGCAATGTCGGATATCTTACAACTTCAAGATGGTCATCGTATCCGATTTTATAAATTCCCGAAAATGAAGAACAGTGCAAAAAACAGGTCGTAAATTTACAAAATGTAAGTGTGGCGCACCTAACTAACCCTTGCGGCGCATCATTTGAGAAACAATTTAATGCAGAGAAATAATTGGTTATCATTTACTGCAATTCAGACGCAACCAATATTTTTGTAACGGTAGAAAACTAACCAAAAGTTATGAACAGGTTAAATTGCAGAAAGTAGAGTATTCTTTCTGGAAGCTTTTCGTCTGGCACTTTACAAGTACGTCAGAAATAGAGTACGTCAGAAATAGAGTGAAAAAGATGAAGTGAGTCACTTCACTTCACTTCACTTCATATTTTTCGCTCTATTTTTGACCTATTCACTTGAAAAGTGTTGGACGAAAAGCTTCGAGAATGAATACTCTACTTTCTACAATTTTCAAATTCTGTACCACGAATCAACTCTTCGAAAAGGTCAAAGGAGTTGAAGATCGCCTTTTTTTCAGGTCTAAAGAAAAAGGGTTTCAGCCCCTGTAGCCCCTTGGTTTCATTTATGACTGTGCGTGTATTGTTGAGTGTAATAAAACGTATGAGTTCATACGCATGTCTAGCGAGGCCACATAGCTATGGCATCCAAAATTGAATCCAGTTGGGAAATCGATCAACTTCAGAATATAGTTTTCCCAGAAAAAGTCATTCAACAAGTTTTGAGAAGCCCCCAAAGCAAATAATATATTATCCCTCTGAAAAAAAAGTACTTTTAATTGCGGTAATGTATGAATCGATGTACTGATGTCAGCGCTGTAGCTTAAGTCGGTCAGCCCTCTGCAACTAATGTACATAACTGTAAATAAAAATACGTTTTTAATAAATATCAACTGCTTAATCTGACCAAAGTTGAACGTTGCAATAGCTAGACGCGAATGCAAACCTAGACTGCTCGTTCTATTTTTTTATTTCGTTTTCACGTCATGATAGAAGTCAATAGAAAATCGCTTTGTAAATTTCATTTTGGTGTAAATAAATGTTGTATCAAATTCTTTTTTAACTGCCGAGATGTCATTGTTTAAACAAAGCAAGTTTATTTTAGTTACAAACACATCTAATAACAGATAAAGCAGAAAATGTAACACACCCCTGAAATGTTTGTAAATAACTGGGAGAGCTGCAGAAAGGCCTGTATATCGTCTGGTCAAGCAGTTACCCTATCACTACTAATATTTGTGTTAACAATTTTTTTACAGGTGATGCGCTTTCAATTTCGTAATATATGGAATTCGCAAATTTGACCCCGAAGTATTTGATCAATCTTTGACAACGCAATGTCTTAAAATAAGGAAGAAAATAATTTGAGAATGACCTTATGTTTTTGGAGGGCAAGCTATGCTGGAATTTATGAAAAAACAATCACGAAACTTGCTAGAAGTTAATTTGTTACTGCATTTGTTTCTGAATATAGTAATTTGCACTGAATAAATGTCTTTTAGTTTGAAAATGTTAAACTTGTGACTAAAAAGTAAAGTAGAATCACACCACCTAACTCCAGCCACAATTTTGATAGCTCTGTTCTAGTCTAGTTCTCACTGTTTCCGATAAGATTTATAGGTTGAGCCCTATATCAGAATGCCATACACAAAATAAAATGAAAAATGGCGTCATACACTTGCAGCGGACAGTTAATATCAACAAACGGTTTTGCTTTCATAAAATACCAACTACTCTGGAAATCCTAGCTTTAAGTTAATCAAGGTATAGTTTAAAAGAAAGTTTATGATCAAAAATGACTTCCAAGTAAATAGCTTTATTTATTATTTAAATATGAAATTGTTGATTTCAATTACATTAGGAGGATTGGTGTTAAGCTGATTAACAACAGATGGAAGATCAAACTAGATTTGTTAAGATTTAAGGACAAATTATTGACTTCCATCCAATTATTACGGTGATGAATTTCATGTAGACGATGCTGTTATTGATAATGCCATAAAGGCATAAACAATGCCATCTTAAATTAAAACTTTTTTTGTAACTATGTTCTTATTGATGAACAAACAATGTTGACGGTTAAACCACAAAACAATAAATAATGCTCAAATGTGCTTGATCTTTGCTACAAGTCTACTACTGACACGTCCGTTTTTACAAACGGCACTGCTTTCAATTAGGGTAAATACGACCAAAGCACATACATGTAGTCAAAGAATGTGACGTCACAAACGTCATTACGCGAGAGGTCGTTCCAATTTGTGATATAAGCCTACCGCAAATGAGTCATTTCTGTAATCGTGAAACTTCAACTACTACGTCGCCCACCCCCAACCTTTATTTTGTGTCTTTGTAGTCTGCTGATTGGAAGACACCGACAGAACTTTTGAAATAACTAGAGATTTTGTAAGACCAGTATTAATTCAAGAGTAAGATTATTGGGATCAAGGGGCATAAAGGCAATGCCCCCATTCGTGACACGTTTTTACCGCGCTCAAATATGATCTTTGGGTAAATCCGGCAAAGCCATCCAAACTGATGTTTCAAACCCTACATAAAGCTGACAAGTAGCCCTGCTGGGCGACTCCTGCAGAGCTGGCAAGTAAATCAATAATCTGAAAAGTTTATTGAAAACTATAAGCAGCCACCTCAGTGAGAGTAATTGGGATTTTGACAAAAATACAGGAATAAAGAAATAAAAAAGTTGTTGGAGAGGTCTGTGCACTCCCAGAAATTACAATCACTCTAATATTTTGATTCCCCTAAACCAGGGGTTCCCAACCAGGGGTGCTCGCACCCCTTGGGGGTGCGAGGCAGCATCTTAGGGGGTGCGAGATGGTCATTCAGATTTTGGTGTTGCACTGTTGTCCTGTCATGCTCAGTTCATCATGTGCTATTAGTTCCGCACAAGCAGTGTCTTATTATAGCATGTTGTAAACCTTGCAACTAATTGGCAAAGCAGCATACGGGCGTAAGGGGCATTAACAATTTATTAAAATGAATACGCCAGGAAACAATAATGAGTATACCACCCAACCAATTTAGACGAGACCATCCCTGGACGCGTTTCGTCCTTTTGGACTAAATCAAAGGTCGCCCGGCTCCCACCTTGTGAATTGTCAACGCACTCGCCTCGAGCGTGATGGCATTGCAAAGGCAAGGCGCTAGACTATAAATGCAGCGTTTACTCTGCTTTTTCAGATCGGTGTGTAACTGATCTCCCAGTGGATATGCAACCAAAATCAACCACTTTGTCAACCCGCCCTGCTAAGCAAAGCAATACGTCGTCGGTTGAAGTCTCAGTGCTTCTGCATGTGCATAGTTGGATTTTTTTTTTAAGGATAACGTTAATGAGTGGGTTACTTTTGCTTGTGACGGGACGGGCCCTGCTGATGAATCCAAAAGGACGAAACGCGTCCAGGGATGGTCTCGTCTAAATTGGTTGGGTGGTATACTCATTATTGTTTCCTGGCGTATTCATTTTAATAAATTGTTAATGCCCCTTACGCCCGTATGCTGCTTTGCCAATTAGTTGCAAGGTTTACAATTTCCTTCTTCGCTTAATAACTTTCAAATCTATTATAGCATGCCTAATGCGCGGCCTTCAATTCAGCTCGAAACGATGCGAGATCGGTGATGACTTTTTTTTTGGGGGGTCACCTTCGCAATAATGGTGAGAAAACTGCGGAATTTGCCTGCTTGGAAGCTGCGGAATTAGACTCCAATCAGGGCAAGCCTAGCGCATGGCCGTATTCTTCACATGTTAAAACACTATAGGGGTGCGAGAACATATTAAGATATTTTAGGGGTGCGAGAACATATTATAACAATTTAGGGGTGCAGGCCACTAAAAAGGTTGGGAACCACTGCCCTAAACTAACCTTGTTCCCAAGTTTCTTAGTTTTAGTAACGTTATCAGCTAACCCAAACCCTAAATCTAGCAGAAGCCACAGTTGAACGCAAACCGGTAAATAGCTTATGGCAGTGTTTTTCGACTGAATAAAAACATATAGTGTGAAATACGAACATGGTCGGTAGGTTTGTGCCGGTAAGATGCTCCCTGATCTTAGCAGTTTGCAGAAAACTAATGAATAAATAGTTTGTAGCCTGTCCGTAACTACACACATTGTTTATACCTTGATGAAAACAATTTCAGTAGCCTAATTTGCAACACCACAAATTCTGGAAATGTTTCGCCTCAATCGCTGTTGCTATATGAGGAAAAGTTTTGTCACCGCAAAAATATTGGGAAAGGGATATGCTTTGGAATCTAAATACTCTACATGAGAAAATTTGGTTAAAATTATGTTACCGATATTTAAGATAATCTATGTTTTATGGAATAAATCTATGTTTTCATAGTTTTTTAATAAAATTACCCATCCTGGGTTTGAAAAAAATGGCTTTAACTGCCATTTTACGTTAGTTGATGCATTGACTACACAAATCCAGCAAAATCAACACTATCTAATATTTAACAGAAGGCAGTGGCTATTTTGCCCTTAACATCGTTTTATCCTTGAAATCTATTTTATCGTTAAACGTTGATGATTGGTCAATTTCTATGACGTATTAAACATGTCAAACGACGAAATGTTTATCCCCAGTGTCCACTTTATCATGTGTTAAAATACCAGACGTTCCGTGAGCAGCAAAATAGTCACTTTTTTAGGAGAAAATATCAAAAATCGTTTTTGCTTTCTTACCTCAACACAGCAACAGTTTAGTCTTAATTACTTTTGTCTCAAAGTAGCTCAATATGAGCATCGAATTAAAGACATTAGTGAAGTTTAGGTATTGCTTTCTGTCACTGGTGACGTTTTTGGCCAAATGGGGAAAAGGATAACTAGTTGTAACGCTCTGCACTTAGCCTCTTGGTTTCAACCAATATATATCAGTGATTTTCAATGAAAGAGTGAGATTATATAGGTGGTCACACACAAACAAGAAGGAAGCACCAGACCGGTTTCGCCATTATTGTCGCTCTTCTGTACCGCGTATTCCAACCAGCAGGGAACCGACCACTCAAGAGGTAGACCTTCTATCTATAGTAGATACCACTCAACCACCTAGGTGGACGTCGTTGCTGATGTTATAGCTGCTTTTTTTTGTAAATGAGTGACGGGATTTCCGTTACAATTTGTGAAATAAGCCTACTGAAAATGAGTCATTTCTGTAATCGTATGAAACGTCAGCTATTACTCCGCCCACCCCCAACCTCTATTCTATGCCCCTGTAGTATACTGATTGAAAGGCATCGACAGAACTTTTGAAATAATAAGAGATTTTGTAAGACCAGTATTAATTCAAGAGAAAGATGATTGGGATCAAAGGGCATAGAGGCATTGTCCACATTTGTAACAAAGTTTTTGACTACGCTCAGATATGATCTTTGGGTAAATCCGACCTAGCCATCTGAACTAATATTTCTAACCCAACATACAGCAGACAAGTAGCCCTGCTGGCGACGCCGGCAGTGCCGGTTAGTAAATCAACAATCTGAAAGCATGGTAAGCCATGATGAAACTGGTTGCAATATGATATTTTGTGATCTTGACAGAGGCGTGACGTCTCAGTCAAGTTACGCTTCTTGACTGAGGCGTGACTTGAAAAGTAAGTTCATTGTTTGCAGTTGATGAAGTGCAACAAATTTGACGGTCGTGCTTGAATCACTTGCTGTTATTTCGCTTTAGCTAAAATTGAAATTGCAAAAGATTAAGTACGAACAGTAGCAATGTTTAATGCCAAGACGATGCTATTCTTACAATTCTGAAGTCAATGTTAAACTGATGGGTAAAGCATTTAGCCAAACTTTTCTTCGATCAATGATATGCAGTTCTGTATTGAAAAAAGATATATCCCCCGCCGACTAGCATGAAAGCGAGCTTCGTGAATAGGACTGTTACATTATAAATCACAGCTTTGTTGCTACCAGCACTCAATTATTGCGCTAATATATTTGTATTTATAAGTCCCAAGTTGAGTCTACTTCCGTCTGGTTATGCAATTTCATGCTTGCGTGCTATTCCTAGAATGCAGAGAAATTTTTTGAAACATATTTAGTAAAAACTATTAGCAGCCAGCTGAGTCAGAGTAGGGTAATTGGAATTTGACAAAAATACAGGAATAAGAAGATAAAAAATTGTTGGGATGGTCTGTGCACCCCCCAGAAATTATAATCACTCTAATATTTTGAGGCTCCTAAACTAAAGTTGCTCCCACGCTCCTGAGATTTATAAACGTTATCAACTAAACCAAGCCCTAAACTTAGCAGAAGCCACAGTTAAACGCAAACCGGTAAATAGCATATGGCAGTGTTTTTCAACTGAGTGAAAACATGTAGCGTGAATTACAAACATTGTAGATTTAAAGAACCCAGGAAAATCGCTAGCAATTTCGGAACAATATTTGCTCATTTGCAAGTTTTTTTCAATTCGAAATTAAAGGTACTGGCTACAAAATATCTTGAATTTCGAAAATATTTTAGTAATTTTCATGCTTCAGTTACAAAAAATACGTGTTATTTCATTTGCGAATTAAACTAAATCCATACAGCGTTTCGTGAAAGTTAATCCAACTTTACTTCAGCAATTCTGTTCAATTCTACGAATGAGATTTTTATCAAACAAAGAATGCGAGCCATTTTTTTAACGGTTGAAAAGCATTGGCTTTTATGGGATATATATGTTTTATATTCCACTGAATTCTGGTGACTTTTGTTTGCTTATACATTTTGCACGATCTATGTTTTTTGTATGATGAACATTCAATTAAAAATGGTCAATCGTAAATTGTAAAACACATGACAGCCATGTAGTTCGGTAGAATAGAGCGCCGATTCTTATGACAACGACCGTGAGATCGAATCCTCACGATGGCTACTTTGTTGTTCACTTGAAAACAGAAATTTACTGCCGTTTCCATGCTGGCTTGCATTGTTTGTGGTGAAAATATACTTTCAACAAGTATTAGCAACTCCTTCCGGATCTAAACACAAGATGTTCTAGCTCAACCGACAGATATTTTCCTGAGACTGGAGGATGTAAAGCCGAGAAGAAATGCTTTATCGGAACCGTGACGAAAAAATACATTGGGCTTTTATTTACCGTACAATAGACCTCATAAAATAATGGGGTAATCTTAAAAGTTGCAAGATTAAGTATTCTTAGTGTACTTCAAGTGAATAGAATTGATGCAGACCACTCTGCAAACGTTTTGAAATAAAATAAACGCTGATTAGCTCACCAAAGCGTTGGCTTTGCTGCTGTGTATATTTGCTTAGCGATGCTCATAGTCATATAACCATAAGACATAGGCATAATAACCATTTCTGGAAGGACATGCTTTCCAGATCGATTAATTATTTGCAATAAAAACTATTGTTTTTCAGTTACTGCTTATGCTTGAGGTCAAAATGGCTGATTCTGATAAAAAAGTAGCTTTAAAAAGTGAATATGAACAAGAAAGTCCTCCGGGGTACCCCCAAGTCGGGACAAGCGCGCAGCCCCCGCCGTACACTGATACAAATCTACCATCGTACGTGCCACCCACAATGAACCAGCCTTATCACCACCAGCCACCACAGGTGAACCATCCTTATCCACTTCCGTCATCGCAAACATTTCCATCGAATTCTCCTCAAGGAGCAGTGGGAGTAGCCCCACAGGTGTTTCCGGTATCGCAGCCTGTAATGGTTCAACCGACTGTTGTGACAAATGTCATTCATCAAGCGACCACAGTTGCTCTTGGCAGAGCTGCTTGTTCGGTCACATGTCCCAAATGCAACCGAAACGGCGTTACTCATGTTACCAAAAGTCCAAAACCTGAAGCGTTTTTCTGGTGTATAGTACTTTGTCTCCTAGGATGTGAGTTGTGCTTTTGGATTCCATTCTGTGTGGATAGCAATTATTCAGTAAAACATTACTGCTCCAACTGCCGAACCTTCATTGGCAAATGTGATTGAAGCACATTGAATGAAAGCGGAATCATTTCTTTGTAGTTTTTTTGTATCGGTATCATCATTTTTAGACATTGATAGGCATGGTTTCCAGATTGGGCAACTTTTCGCAAGCAATTGCGCTGACTTTTTGAGTTGGGCGCTGAATATAAAAAAGCCCCATATTTGGCTACTTTATATCAACTTGACAAGTACGATTAATTTTTATAATTTTTTGTTAAAAACTGGATTTTTATAAAAGTTTAATGTTGTTACAGTTTCCGGTTCCATAGTTGTTCCAGGTTCCACCATTTATTTGAAAACTTTTTCGTTTTTTGGAAAACTGATCAAAAATTTGTGAATGCAGTTAAGCGTTTGAAAGTTTAAGATATTATATAATGGCTGGCTCTAAAGGTTGTTGTTTGTTTTTGTTAACTTTCTCAAAGTATCTGTGCAACATGCCAGTGATTGATTACCTTTGCTGCTTCGTTTATTGTAAGTTGCAAAACATCGAAGAAACTGCAACAAGGCAGAAATGATAGTAAAAGTAAACATTAGTTGCAGCAGCTTTATCAACGCAGAAAATAATGATACATGTAAATACAATATTCTTGCCCGTTAGTATGAATTTAACAAGAACATCATACAGAACTAAACAAATTAAAAGCCGATTTATACACCTGACGTAGAAACATTATTGTACCGCACTTACCTTACTAACAATTATGATCATAAGAAAAATAATAAATTTATTACTTACCAATTTGTCGACCGACTATTCTTTACATTGACGCGATTGTGTAGTGGTTAGAGCGTCCGCTTCGAGTCTGTAGACCTGGGGTTTATTTCCCAAGTCAAGTCATACAAAAAGACTTTAGAAAATGGTATTCACAGCTTTCCTGCTTGGCACTTAGCATAAAAAAAAAGGGGTAGTGTGGAGAACAAGCCGGCAAGCTTGCTTCTTGTGTCCTTGGGCAAGGCACTTAACGGGATGCCTCCGTCTTTATGAGGCATACAGATGGCATACCAGTAGTATATAACTACCTTTTCGATCTGTTTTTAGCGGAGGGTTTTGCGGAGGGCTACGTCATTTCCGAACGTGACTTCCGAACGCGGTGATACATGAACTTGAAGGACATTGTAACAGCTTGTAAACACGTGTAACAACTTGTAAACAAATGGTAACACAAAGACAACGTGCGCCAACTTGTAACAACTTGTAAACAAATGTCAATACAACTTGTAAATACATGTTTATAGCAGCTTGTAAATACATGACAACTTGAAATTGATTTGTTGTACCCTCGCTTCAGAATACCCCCACTTCAAAAGTTCTCCAATTAATTTCGCTTTTCAACTCGTTAACGATCTTTTACCTTATTGTAAGCACAACTGCTGTAAAACGGAAATACTAACTTTTAGGTCGTGACTGCAGTCTTTGATAACAACTTCCTTTCGAAGCGTAAGCATTAATCGCGTATAATCATTCATATCTTGAAATTGCTTTTAAAACCTCTAATCGATTTCTCCTTTTGATTCCCTAGAATGTTGTTTCTTTACCCTTCTAGATGTGTTTATTGGAGGCCTTTTCCTTTACTCGTGATATTTCTGCAGTTGGTTGGAATTAATTTACATCTAAGTTATTTCAGTATGTATGCAATGGATTCAGTCTTTCTTCAGTCTTTTGTCAATAATTTTGTGACCACACATGGCTCTTATCATAGCTCTCTCTACTCTCTTTAAAATTGCGTTTTCATTTTCTTTTAAACACCATACCACACTTAAATCACTATTGTTTACATCGTAAAACTGAAAAGATTTATCTTTAATTGTGTGCAAATCATAAAACATTCATCTCAAATTTACATTCATTTTTCATAAAACTAGAAACCAAAATTGTATCCTATCATCACACTGTTTAAAGATTTTTCCGAAATTTAGCAACTCATAAACTTATTAACACGAAATTTTACTACCTTTCAAAGTCTCCTCAACTCACTTATATAGAAATAAGCACAACTTTTGACGTTATTCGTACGACATTAACATAAAATTCATAGTTTTTACAGTTTCCTCAACTCATCTACATAGAAATAAGCACAACTTTTAACAATATTTCAAGGACATTAACACAAAATTCATGGTTTTCAACATTTACGTTTATTACAGCTAGTCGTTAGTTTTAGAGGAAAATAACCAACAGTTTTCTAGATTATCAGGTTTGCTGGGGAAAATCACAGGCAGCGACGTTGCTTCCAGAAGAGTGCGGCGGAAGAAACAATTTCAAATAAATCTTTATCGTTACTTTTACACTTTTTAGATTAAAATTTCAGTAGCTTGACCAGACATTTGAGTGAAATGTAGATTTGCTTCACATATGACAGTGAGATAGTTAAATTTTTATGTTAGTTTCACACTTTCTTGGAAGAAGATTTCAATAGATTGACCAGATCTTTGAGGGAAATGTAGAATTACTTCTCATATGTCAGCGAGTTAGTGAAATTTTTAGTACAGCGGTAGAAACATTTTGAAAAGAAAAGGTCAGAACAGTGAATTTTGTTTCAATTCAGCATCACTACTAAATATTATTGAACCAAGAAGATTGAACTTTTATCGTGTTTGGAGACTACTTCAAACTTTTACTTGTAAACATTCACGATGCATCTAATTTACAATATCTTTTCATGCAACTAGAAAACAATTATAACGCTGGTTTAAGTAAAAACTATCAAATTCTTAAGCCACCAACATTAAATTTTTCAAAATCAGCTAAGCTTACTTCTTTCCAACAATTGTGCAATGAAAACTTGTGATGTAGTGCAAATCAAAACACCCGCTGGTTTGTGATTGGTCAAATAAGAGGTAAGAATGCTTATAACTTTAAAGACGTAATCACCTCCGTACGGTCTATGCTTCCGCTGGCGTCAGATTTTTGTTGATAGAAAACCATTTTTGAAGTTCTACATCGATTGTGATTGGTTAAAGGTTTGCTGACGTGATGTTGATGTTTCCGTTTGCATCAGATTTTTGTTGATAGTAAGCTTAGCTGATTTTGAAAAATTTAATGTTGGTGGCTTAAGAATTTGATAGTTTTTACTTAAACCAGCGTTATAATTGTTTTCTAGTTGCATGAAAAGATATTGTAAATTAGATGCATCGTGAATGTTTACAAGTAAAAGTTTGAAGTAGTCTCCAAACACGATAAAAGTTCAATCTTCTTGGTTCAATAATATTTAGTAGTGATGCTGAATTGAAACAAAATTCACTGTTCTGACCTTTTCTTTTCAAAATGTTTCTACCGCTGTACTAAAAATTTCACTAACTCGCTGACATATGAGAAGTAATTCTACATTTCACTCAAAGATCTGGTCAATCTATTGAAATCTTCTTCCAAGAAAGTGTGAAACTAACATAAAAATTTAACTATCTCACTGTCATATGTGAAGCAAATCTACATTTCACTCAAATGTCTGGTCAAGCTATTGAAATCTTCTTCCAAGAAAGTGTGAAACTAACATAAAAATTTAACTATCTAACTGTCATATGTGAAGCAAATCTACATTTCACTCAAATGTCTGGTCAAGCTACTGAAATTTTAATCTAAAAAGTGTAAAAGTAACGATAAAGATTTATTTGAAATTGTTTCTTCCGCCGCACTCTTCTGGAAGCAACGTCGCTGCCTGTGATTTTCCCCAGCAAACCTGATAATCTAGAAAACTGTTGGTTATTTTCCTCTAAAACTAACGACTAGCTGTAATAAACGTAAATGTTGAAAACCATGAATTTTGTGTTAATGTCCTTGAAATATTGTTAAAAGTTGTGCTTATTTCTATGTAGATGAGTTGAGGAAACTGTAAAACTATGAATTTTATGTTAATGTCGTACGAACAATGTCAAAAGTTGTGCTTATTTCTATGTAAGTGAGTTGAGGAGACTTTGAAAGGTAGTAAAATTTCGTGTTAATAAGTTTATGAGTTGCTAAATTTCGGAAAAATCTTTAAACAGTGTGATGATAGGATACAATTTTGGTTTCTAGTTTTATGAAAAATGAATGTAAATTTGAGATGAATGTTTTATGATTTGCACACAATTAAAGATAAATCTTTTCAGTTTTACGATGTAAACAATAGTGATTTAAGTGTGGTATGGTGTTTAAAAGAAAATGAAAACGCAATTTTAAAGAGAGTAGAGAGAGCTATGATAAGAGCCATGTGTGGTCACAAAATTATTGACAAAAGACTGAAGAAAGACTGAATCCATTGCATACATACTGAAATAACTTAGATGTAAATTAATTCCAACCAACTGCAGAAATATCACGAGTAAAGGAAAAGGCCTCCAATAAACACATCTAGAAGGGTAAAGAAACAACATTCTAGGGAATCAAAAGGAGAAATCGATTAGAGGTTTTAAAAGCAATTTCAAGATATGAATGATTATACGCGATTAATGCTTACGCTTCGAAAGGAAGTTGTTATCAAAGACTGCAGTCACGACCTAAAAGTTAGTATTTCCGTTTTACAGCAGTTGTGCTTACAATAAGGTAAAAGATCGTTAACGAGTTGAAAAGCGAAATTAATTGGAGAACTTTTGAAGTGGGGGTATTCTGAAGCGAGGGTACAACAAATCAATTTCAAGTTGTCATGTATTTACAAGCTGCTATAAACATGTATTTACAAGTTGTATTGACATTTGTTTACAAGTTGTTACAAGTTGGCGCACGTTGTCTTTGTGTTACCATTTGTTTACAAGTTGTTACACGTGTTTACAAGCTGTTACAATGTCCTTCAAGTTCATGTATCACCGCGTTCGGAAGTCACGTTCGGAAATGACGTAGCCCTCCGCAAAACCCTCCGCTAAAAACAGATCGAAAAGGTAGTTATAAACTACTCATACCGGTACTTTACCAGGTTGCAATAGTGAAGCTGCTCACCCAGCGTGTCGTAAGAGGCGACTGTTGAGTACCCACCAATGGCAGTCTTTTTTGCTGGTCGTAGGGTTACCAGTCATTCATGACTGGTTTGAAATGGGCTATCACCTTTTCTTAGCCTAATTCAATTAAGTTGACGGCATAAACTTGAATTGCCGTTTATGCCATACCTCCATCTCGAGGAAGAAAAGGGGTAACCACAACAACAACAAGAACTATTCTTTACAAATGTATCCAAATGATGACTAGTCAAATCCAATTAAACAACTTAATGCAATGCAGAGACACTTTAATAGACTTAGAACGAAATCCAAATCAATGGCGGATTATCGGTAAATTTCTTATATGGTAAATTAGGTTGCGCTCAAAGCAGTGGTGTTGCCAATTTGAGTTCTCACATGCAGTACAAAAAAATGCAACTTTCAATAATGTAGGTAAGAAGTAACTAACTTGTAATAAATTTGCGGCATTGTAGAGAAAGATAAAAAACATAATTAGAAACAACATAGGGTGTATCTTTTAGAAAATTAAATACAGGAAATCATTCGGCTTTAACTTTTACTAACGGAAAATATATTTCAACAATGTGATATTCATCATCAGTTCCTTATTCAAATAGAATTATTCCTTATTTAATAAAAATCATTTTGATTCTAAAATAGAAATTCTAAAAGATCGAATCATTTTGACAATTCTAAAAATAGAAGCATTGGATTTTTAAAAATACAATTGTTTTGATTCTATTTGAATAAGGAACTAGTGATGACTACTACGTAGATGAAACATATTTTGCGGTAATAAAAGTTAAAACTCAACGATTACCTGTATTTAAATGCTGATATGGCCACTGGTGATCCTCAGCAACAATTGCTCAGTTTTTGATCGTTCAAAGCTTTTGACTAGAACCTTTTACACTTTAACCTCCTTGGCGATGACAATGAGCACAACATAGAACGTACTAACAACTGAGCCGAAATTATTGAAAACGCCTTTGTTGAGCAAGACTTAAACCAAAATGCAGATTGCTAAGTGCATCGCTGGCCTCTTGTATGACTTTTAAATCAGTTTACTTGTATCTTGATGAAATTTTTATGAGACACATTAGTTTCATCAGTATTAGGATACTAGTAGGTTGTTACTGGTTGATGGTTTGCACTTTTTCAGGTAACAGTGGCCGTTTTGGTGAGAAAAATTCATGCGATTTTACGTTTTCAACAATTACAAATAACTCTGCATTAGGCAGAAAAATGAATTTCGACATTGGCAAATACCAGAGAGCACAATAAACTATCAGTTTGTCCCGGTAAGATGCTCCCTGATCTTGGCCGTTTGCAGAAAACTAATCAACGAATAGTTTGTAGCCCGTCCGTAACTACACACATTGTTTATACTGATGTTTTGAGTGCGTAGGTAAAGCATAAAATTTAAGCAAATGTCTTTAGAAACTTAAAAAAATGTTTGATGAAAACAATTTCAGTACCCTAATTTTCAACACCACAAATTTTGAAAATGTTTCGCCTCAATCGCTATACGATGAAAAGTCTTGTAACCACAAAAATATCGGGAGAGGGATATTCCTTGGAATCTAAATACTCTAAATGAGAAAATTTGGTTAAAATTATGTTACCGATATTTGAGACAATCTATGTTTTCATCATGATTTAATAGAATTATGATGAGCACAACATAGGGTTGGCTTTAACTGCGATTTCATGTTAGTTGATGCATTGACTGCATATATTCAGCAAAGTCAACACTATCTAATATTTAATAGAAGGCTGTGGCTATTTTGCCGTTAACAGCATTTTACCCTTGAAATCTATTTATCGTTAAACGTTTGTGATTAGTCAATTTCTATGACGTATTAAACATGTTAATCGACAAAATGTTTATCCCCATTGTCCACTTTACCATGTGTTTAGACACCAGACGTTCTGTCAGCAACAAAATACCTTCTTTTTAGGAGAAAATATCAAAAATCGTTTTTGCTTTCTTACCTCAGCACAGCAACAGTTTAGTCTTAAATACTTTTGTCCCGAAGTAGCTCAACATAAGCATCGGATCCGGTCACCCCCTAACAAAAAAAAGCAGCTATGACATTAGCAACGATGCCCGGTCAGATGGCCGAGTGGTATCTGCCATAAAAAAAAGGTTTACATCTTGAAGATTCGGTTTCCTGCTGGTCAGAATCATGCCACTGAGGAGCCCCAATGATGATGAAACCGGTCCGTTGCTTTTTATGGTTCGTGTGTGACTACCTAATTATTGTATAAATTCCTCACTCTTTCATGATGATTCTTCGTTCCGCTCTTCAATGCACTTGTATAGCGCGATGCTTACGTCTCGTGGTGAAGTCTTGGTCGTGAGATGCCGCTGTGGAATTATAGCACAGAGGGTTCTATGCACTCCACAAATAGCAAAACCAGGAAGTTCAGTCACTCGCTCACAGAAAAAGGCAGCTGTGACATCAGCAACGGCGTCCAGCCAGGTGGTCGAGTATCATCTATCATAGATAGAAGATCTACATCTTGAAGTTTCGGTTTCCTACTGGTCGGATACACGCCACCAAGGAGCCCCAATAATGGTGAAAATGATCTCGTGCTTTCTTATTGTTCGTGTGTGCCTGCTTGAATATCAGTGATTTGTATAAACTGCCATTGCTTTTCAAATGATTGTTTTGAATGTTCTGACGAACACTATTAATAATTTGCTTGCATTCGCCATTTCTTTTGTGGGAAAAGACAAAAATCAAAAAATATTTTTTTAATTTGGAATTACTAAATCAGGGAAATACGGAAATTTATATAAAACATGAAATTACAAAAATTCATTTTGAAAACCAACTCACTGACTTACAGAAATACGGAAAAAGAATTAACTAAAAACTTACGGAACTCGCAGAAATACGGATTTTTACGGAAGTTGATAAAGCTGAAATACATGTATAACAACCCAATTGGGTAAAATTAAATAATTGAAAATAGTTAAACTAAACATTTCCGTATTTTTGCAGTTTTCATTCTTTAATCGGCGTTTTCTTACGTATTTCCATGATTTTGTAAATTTTCGTACTTGGTTGTTATTCCTTTTTTGTGGTTTCTAAATCAATCATGTAAAAAACAGCTTTACTCTCTGTAATCTGATACTTATTGCTGGGCGCTTTTGAGCTCAATTTTATCATTTTTTGGACATGTTTTAATATTTTTGTTTGGTAACTCTGTTAAAAAGCAGTTTGTTGCATTGCTGTATTCGTGACAACTTTTGGCTTGCTGTTTGTACAATGCTTTGCAGCTAATTTTCAAATTGTTTAATGCAAACCAACTAAAATTTCAAGCATAACAAATGGTGATTGTGCCTTCTCTTAAGTTGCTTCATGTTTTCTGAGTTTATTCACTAGTTCAGCCATTTTTAAGTAAAATAGTATTTTGGTTGTTATTTCATCACAAATTCTCCTTAAACGTTGGCTTCCGTCAACACTACCGTGATTTATTTCAATAAAGTAATAAGATGCAGTCGAGGCCATTTTATAAAACTTAGAACAAGATTGCAGCAACTTCAACTACAAACCACAAGTAGAAAGTCGCCAACAACATCTAGCTTTATATAAGAATTTCCATTTTTTTTTAAAGGTGTTGTCATGATAGAAATGAAATAACTAGTCGCTATGAGAAGTAGCCCACCTTCGTTTTAAACTGGATTACCGTCAGATGCCTTTTGCGCTACATGATATTTACCTGATGAAGAAACAAATCTTAAATTTCATTTTTCTAATTTTGGTCAAACTCCCTTTTACAATTACGAAATTTATGGAAATATTGGCAAACGTCTTGGAATGCTTTTTTCTTTTTACTCTCTTAACGGTCTTTGATCTTTGGTCTGAATTCTTGCAAACAGCGGTCACATTGTAAATGTGAGAAACAGTGAATCGTGTTTTGCTCAATGTGAAACCAGAAAGAAATGGGGAATATAAGTTGCATGTAGTACTTTTTGGAACAACAGGTTTTTTAAATTGACTGTTTAACGAGAAAAATAATTGTTTTTTAGTAACCGCAATTCATACAAAACCAAGATTTTGTAATGATAGAAAACCGACCAAAAATTATAGAGTGTTTCTGGCTGCAGTTGTTGAAAGTTGTCTGTTTTGAAATTCGTACTAAAAGGATTTCAACTTCTTTAGCCTCTTCCGTTTACGTTCTTAGCTGCAGATACAATGTTCAGTGCAATGAAGCATATGATTTTATAGACATGATCAAAGCGAAGTCACTAAAGCCATGGCTCTCCAAAGTGATTCTCACCCAGAACGGAAATGTTTTTAGTTAAGACGACTACAATATTCTCCAAATAAAGATCATAGAACAAATGGTAGTCCAAAATCATCGACCTCCAAAAAACAGGTCATCCAACAAATTTCAATAACCTCAACACCATAAAATATATTTTCTATCTTCCTCGCAAAAAAATTCGTTTCTAACTGCATTAATGTATGAATTGATGCACCTATGTCACTTCTGCAAAGTATGTCAGCGCTCCGCCACTAATCTGCGTAACTGCAATCGAAAACATTTTTTGTAATATACTGCATATAATTAACGTGACTTGTGCAAAGTTGAACGTTGCAACAGCTGGAAGCAAATGCAAAACCAGTCTGACCACTCATCTTGAAGCCGCTTTTTTACGTCATCATACAAATTGATTGAGAATCTTTTTGTAAATTTTATTTTGTCGTGAATACCTGTTGCTCAAAATCCTTTTTTAAGTGCCGATATATCATAGTAATGTAGACGATCTTGTTGATGATGTCGCGAATAATCGTGTGTCTACGACTAAAAATTTCATGTAATTACGTATGCATTGGTGAACGGTTAAATCGTAAAACAATAAATAGCGTTCAGATCCGTATCAGAGTGGTTACAAGTCTACTACTGGCACGTTGCACATTTCTACCACCGGAACTGCATCAACCAACGATAATACTGTGGTATAATGCACACGCGCACATAGCCAGGGAAGACGACACGAGGGATTGCTTTTCTTTTCACCAAACATTAATCAAATCCCCCGTAATCATACCAACTCTCTGGTTTTATAAAAAGCTGAAACTTCCTTTTTTGCTATGGACAACATCTTTTACAAAACCCTACATGTGCACGTGAATATAATGATATCAAATTTTCTATTCTTGCCCGTGGCCGTACTTCTTTTCATCTTTCCATCCTTGAAGCCACGTACGTCAAAACATCCAAACCAAATTATGCAAACAAAAGGAATTCGTTTATGGTCTAAAAATTACACATTAGTTTCCGCTCCTTCCATTGGTCGCTTCTTTTACCAATCACGATATAGCTTTTTTTCTCTTTTTTCTTTTTCGTCAATTGTATCTCTATATAAGTGACTCACTTCACCTTTTTACTCTATTTCTGACGGATTCTCTTAAAAAGTGTCAGACGAAAAGTTTCGAGAATGAATACTCTCCTTTCTGTTTTTATATGGCAAATATAGACGCACACAGTGCCATCAATTAAATTATCATCGGTTCATTGATGACATCATCAGTTTACTTAAGGTTTTCACTTCAACACCTCTTTTGGTTTTACCACACCTTTTATTTGAACTCAATCATTTTATTAGAACTCCTTCCTCAACATATCACTCCCAGTACTTCGCCTTCGTAGGATAAATAATCATTGAAACATTTTTCCCAACGCAATTCTGGGTTTGAAGAACACACAGTGCAGTAGAAGCGTCCTCCTTTTCTCAATTCTTTTTTGTAACATACTCTGCAGCGCTTTTCAGGAAATCTCTCTTTTTCTGTTGGTGGTATTTCAATAAAATGCTTTCCAAGCAGATGAAGCACGCTTTCATCTCTTGCCGTCGCCTTTTGAGCAATCTTTACAGTTTCTTCACTAAAAATCAACCCAGAAATAACCTAAAAACAAACAAAATTGAAATTAATGATCAAACAGTGGTATAGAATTGTACTTCGGGATATCAGCTAACCTGATCTGTGTAATGCAGTTGAGAGATTTTCATGTCCTTCGTGTTTTACAAAATGCATCCATTGAGCAAAGCAACTTGAAGGAAGTAAACAGCTAACTTCTTATACCATTTCAAAGATTTTCTGGCTGTGTTGTATGGGTGTAAAAGATACAAAATAAAAGGATAATCCTAAAAATTTTGCTACAATTAGCAAAACATCTAGAAAATATTCAATTACTTAAGGTATTTAGTATACAAAACCACAGTAATATTTACCGGACTCGTTTTATCAACTCCTGCCATAAATTTATTGTACATGTGGATAGCAGAGGGCTTTGGTCGTGTCAGGGGCGTAATCAAGGGGGCCGCCTCCCCCTCCGATGAGTAAGTGTATAATAAATTTTTGAGTGAAAAACTTTTGAACGGAATATTTTGTGAGATTCGTTTAATCAAATTTATCACTATGACGGAGCAAACCAAAACAAACATGCTAGGAGAGAAATAAATGGACAATCTTGTCACGGTTGCAAGTTCTGCAGTGTTCTTACAGCTTTACTGAAGTTGAAATAAAAACTTAGCGTACAGGTCGAGCAGCGATAAGATGGAATAATTAGGTAATTGTTAGGTGAACTGACAAATAGCATCATAGAAAGGAGAAAATCCTAAATTATGAACAAGCGAATAAGGCCAGTTTACAATCCATTTATAACTGACATAGATCTAAACGCCTAATTGACATTCATGTGTTTATGTGGTTGTAATGCTATGTGTGATTTTAGTGAGTCCGCAGTTTTAATGGAAAATAACTTATCACTTTTAGTTTATTTATCATGACCAAGATCGAATTATAACTGGAAAACAAGTCATGGATGCTGCTTTCTCCTGTAACTACTTTCGGTTAGTACTCGAAAACTAATCATTTACACCACTTTCTCCAATTCGGAGAAATTATCTCAAGATCATTATAAATAACGGCCCGAGTTCTACAGCGGGAGATTGAAGAAAGCATTGGTTGTAAAGCCATGCTGCACTATATATCAGCTTTGATAAAGCATCAAGTACGGTACGTTTATTGAATGCTGCTCTGTACAAATGAGTAGATATAGAAATAATAATATGATTCTTTGCATTTGTAGAAGTACGATTAGGGTTGCCATATTTGCAAAAGCAAAATTCCGGACAGTGCATGGCTACTTTTATGAGACCAAATATATGCGCTACCACATTTTGTCACATCGAAATTTGACCTATAAAATTGGCAATGCAACACACAAGAAGTTTCAACCAGTGACATTACATACCAGTGAATTTGCTTACCCGGGAAATATAACCATGGACCATCACTGAAAAATACTCAACTTCAGAGCGATAAACAATAATGAAAATTAGGTTGTGCCGAGAACGGAAAAAACAGCAATTATATGCTTAAAACAAATTAAAGACACGCTTGTAAGTCAAGTCACTACAAATTTACTCTTTTGACCATTCATATTTTTCTGAAGATCTAATTCTATTCAATAGGGCCTTGTCTGATTTCAAAAATGAAAAAAATTCACTATAGCGCATATCTTTGAAATTATGTTGAAGAGTCAATATGCCTTTCATAGTCGCAACGCTCAACTTGTTTCTCTCTTTAGTCCATTGACTTTGCATCAGTGAAAACATTCTCTCTACATTGGCATTGTGGGAGGTAACAGCGAAAAAAAACTGTGCAATCCTAAAAATTTCTGAGTGGGATGTGATGTTCTTAGACTGATCAAAGTATTTGCACCATTTTTTATGCGTTGGCAGTTTAATGAATTCTTCGACTTGTAGGAAACTTTCCACAAGCTGCTTCAAGTTACAGACGTGGTCAAAGCATTTTGCATCGTCCACATTAACCCCATTACCAATCAGATATTTCAGGCAAGGCTCTACATCATTCCAACTTGATATCTTGTTCAAGGTCATCCATTTGAAACAAGCAAACTCTTCCATTGATTTCATCCATTTGCACAGATATTCCTAGCGTCTATCATAGAGGTTTGCAACTTCGGAAAAAAAATTGTTACATTCATCTTTATATCCTTCTTCTCCTTTTTCAACTGGGAGCCTTTCAACTGTCAAGGACATAAAGTTTTCATTCTTCCTTTCCACAAGCATATTATGAACCAGCTCCAAATTTTCTAGCACTTCTGCAACGGAATTGTTTGCTCTCTCAACCACTTGAATACGTCCATGAAACATGGACATTAGTGAGTGCATATGCCAAAGGTATAACTGGCTCATTTCATTCTCAAAGAGCCGTTTAATAAGTATTGGTGGATGCTCTTGTGACAAAAAGTAGGACTTCAGGGGTGAAAACATTTCTAACAATCTTGAAATTCCTGGAAACAAGGAGAGCCAGCGAGTCTTGCTACGAGAGAGAAGTCTCATGTATTCACAATTTGCGAATTCACAGTATTCTTTCAGTTGTTCAGTTCGAACTGTGTAAATAGAAAAATATTGATATATTTTTTTGATATTATTTTTAATATCAATGTTCATTCTTTCAGACCCATGATGGATACAATTGTTCAAAACGTGTGCTGAACAGCCAATCCCAATCAATGACGGGTTTAAAATTTTCTTTAACTTTGCAAACACGTTGTTTCCTTGCTCATTACGCCGAAGTCCTCCAAACATAGTATTGCAGTTGTCTCCTGTAAATGCCACACATTTTTTCAAAAGCATCCTTTTGTCTAAGGTGTCTTTTATATAAGGGGCAATTGTCTCGGCAGTCTCGTTTGCTTTGTTTGTACACTCAATCAATTTTGATTGCAAGCCACCTTTCCTCCAGTCAAAATACTGAGTAATTATAGGAAATAATTTCAGTTCATTGTGATTGCTGCCTTCTGTTGCAACGCCAAAATACGCGATATTGTTTTCTTCAAAACTTTTCAGAACAACATCAATAGAATATTGTGCAAGTACGCTAGTAGCAACCTTTTCTGTCTTTGTGCGGCCACTACTAAACTTCTCCGCTACATTAGAATCAGGAAAAATCTTTTTAAGTAAAAGCGATGTACGGTCCATGGATAAAAAACTATGATGATGGTTAACAGAGTGAAATGCAAGAGTGCCTTCTGCGGCAGTGATTTCATCTTCGCATTTGCTTCCTACTGTAACAAAGTAATTCGTCATTTTCGTTGATGCAGCAGCCCATCTTACTGCTTTGCGATGTTTTTTCGATTGCAGATGTGTGTTTAAATCACCATTACCTTTGTGCACGGCAGATATATAGGTTGCTGGTTTGCATACTAAGCATTCTGCCTCGTAATCATTCCTGACTTTTCTAAAACCTGAATGTTTCTCTTGCATCTCGTTTGTGAATGTGCACTTTCGTTTAGCCATTTGAAATAATACCTTTCTTATTAACAATAAATACAACCCAACTAAAAATGCATAATCTAAACTGGCAGCCTTGAAACTAACAAAGTAATTTACCACCAGACTAACTGAACCAATCACTAAGTAGACTAACTAACAAACCTATTAATTAAGTACAAAAGTTGGTAAATATTAACAACAATCCGCATGGCTGCTAAATGATGAAGATGCTACGTCACAATACAGAATTCAATAGACCTCCTGCAAAGTGTGTAAATGCACTAACACTGAAGGATCCACGATGCACACCAATCTATGAGCAAAATTATTGCAGTCTAGAAGCAGCGAAGACTACTCCAAATAAATTTCTCGTCTTTGGAAGACGTGTACAATGTTTAAAGTTAAACATATTTTACAGGATTATAAAATTCCGGACATTTGAGCATTTTTTAAAATTCTTCCCTGACGCAAAATTTAACGCTAAATACCGGACATGTCCGGAATTTTCCGGACGGTATAGCAACTCTAAGTAAGATAAGCTGAATTTAACATCATATTCACTATCTCGCGCTTAACGTTCCCCTCTAATTGTTCTTATGGCCCATGAAACCTCTGTTATATTTCAAATCTGCGATAAATAAATGAATTGCTTGATTTATTATTGGTTGGGCCATCGATTACCGGGAGACGAGACAGTGAAGTTAAAATTCGTACCCGAACTTATTCAGATAGCATCACTTCGGTTTTACAAGGCGCTTGGAGGGATCGAAGATTACAGTGATAGTTCAAACGAGTTATTCAAAAAAGGACTTCAGACGAGAAGTTTATCACAGGATCTTTAGCGGAAGGTACAAAGGGCCTAAGCTAGTGTATAACCGGGCGTTAGCCTAGGCTAGAAGCTATAGCCTAGCTGCTAGCGATAATACATATGGCTGGCAAGCCGGTCTACTAGGCAACCGGACCAGTATTTAGCATAGGCTACCGGTATCAGATTGGTGGCGTAGCAAACTGAAATAGGTTCCCTACATAACTTCAAAAATATTTTTCTTAGCCAGTAGTAAGCGCAAGAAAAACATGCTTTTCGGGGGCTGCAGAAATTTTAAAAGCTTTGAAGCTTAAAACCAAATCAGCATACGGAAAATATTTTCGTTTTTGAGTAAAGAAACATAGCTTAATAATAAGGTTATACTGTTATAGGCTGTTTAGTTAACCATTTTTGTGTGATTGCTGTCGCTATCGAGCAAATGCCACTGAGTACGCTGTGGCTGAAAAAATTTTTTTACTAGAGATGGCATCTCGGCCAGCGGCGAAGAAGTTTTAGAGGATACTATTCCTGCGATACAGAGCGAGCGATGAGAATACCAGTAACAAACAGCAATTTAATATGTGTAAAACTGCTTCCTACAGTGAAAAGAGTAAACTTTCTGCAGAACAAAAATTTCAAATTTTAACCAATCGCAATACTCTACCGCATAATTTTCAATTTCCTGGTCGACTAGAAAAACATGGCTGTCAACGACATTTTTAAGCGAAATGGTTACAGCATTATAGCTGGTTAGAGTATAGTGTTATGGCAAATGGAGGATTTTGTGTGCCATGCATGCTGTTTTGGTATTGGTTCCGATAATATACATGTAGATTTGGGTGTTTTGGTAAACAGACCACTGACGAATTTCAAAAAGGCTACCGATGAACTTAAAGCACACAACAAGAAAGCTAGCCACCTTGATGCTGTAACCAGTGCTGATCTGTTTCTTAAGGTTATGAGCGGTAAACAACCGCCTGTTCATCAACAAACCAACATTGCTCTTGCTAATCGTGTGGCAGCAAACAAAAAAGATTGGTTCCTATAGTTAAGACTATTCTGCTTTGTGGGAAGCAAACTTTTGCTCTCATAGGGCACGACGATAGCACCAAAACCATAGAAGCTCAGCCGACAAGCAATCCTAAAAACTTTAAAACTCTGTTGCAGTTCAGAGTTGATGCTGGTGACAAGATCAGCCAACAAGCAATCCTGGAAACTTTAAAACTCTGTTGCAGTTTAGAGTTGATGCTGGAGCTTCATATGAAAACTGCTCCAAAAAACGCAACAATCTAAAATGAAATTATCGACGTAATTTGCCCACTTATACGTAAACATTTGCAGAACGTGTAAAGAAGTGTCGATTTTGTAGTGTAATTGCTGACGAAGTGACCGATGCGGCCAATAGAGAACAACTAAGTTTGGTAATTCGCTACTTTGATCCTGAATCGAAAACGGCAGCAGAGAGGCTACTGGATTTCACTGCATGTCATTTGGGCGTTACTGGCCATGCAATTGCAGAGCCGATATTAGACCTTCTTCAGAAAAATCATCATCTTGACCCTAAGCTGTTGCGTGGTCAAGGATACGACGGGGCAAGTAACATGGCTGGAAAAGTCAAAGGAGCAGCAGCTATTATCTAATTATCACATCTAAACATCTACTTGCTCTCTACTTTCATTGCGCTTCTCACCAGCTCAATGTAGCTGTAATGAAATCAGCGGAGTTAATTAGCGTCAAAAACTTGATGGGTACCTGCAAAAAACTACTCGATTTTTTTTGTGTAGATCCTAAACGAGAGCAAAAATTAAAGGATGCGATAGATAAATGCTTAACTCGGTGTAAACAAAAAAATAAAGGATCTTTCTCACACCAGATGGATTGCACGCCTTGAAACTGTGGATAATCTATGTTATCTTCACCCAACTGCTGTTGAGTGCATGGAGATGATTCTTAATAACTCTGCTTCATGGTCTGCAGAAAAGTGTGGCTGATGCAAAGTCATTGCTTTCTGCTATAACTTCGCCCGAGTTTTTGGCAGCTCTGATCATCACCAATTGCATTTTTAGTTACACTACCAACATCACTCACAGTTTGCAAAGTCAGTCTAGGGACATAGTGAAAGCTATTTCAGGCATCGATGTTTTGTGTGATACCCTGCAGAGTGTGCGAGACGATGTAGACACTCATCACTGCCGCTGGATGGATGAAACTAAAAAGATGTGCGAAGATACTAGAGTTAAACTCTGCATCCCCAGACTTTGTGGTAGACAGCAACATCGTGACAACATTCCAGCTAAAACACCAGATGAATATTACAAACGAAATCTTACTATTCCGTTGTTGGATCATGTCTTAATGGAAATGAAATCCAGATTTTCGATCCATCAGCAAAGTGCGACATATGGCCTGTACTTCGTCCCTGCTACAATGGTTCTCATGGAGCAAGCAAAGGTATTGCAAAAACTTACATCTGTGGTAAATCTACACAAAGCTGACTTACCTTATCCAGAGAGCGTTTGGAGAGGACTTCACTGCTGGTACGTCAAATGGCAGACAGATCTTCGTTCGACAAGCACTTCTAACTCGTTGCCGAAGTCTCACTCCGCAGCACTTCTTCATGCCAGCGAACAACTTTTTCCTAATATAAAAACGTTGCTAACGATTCTTTGCATTTTGCCTGTGACGAGCTGCTCCTCTGAGCGAAGTAATAGCACATTGAAGATGACGAAGACACGACTCAGATGCACTATGTCCGATGGGAGACTCACTGGCTTGATGCTTATGTCAATTCATCGAGACATTGATATTTCATTAGATGAAGTGATATCCGAATTTTCGAGAAAGCATAGAAGACGAATGCAATTGGAAAATATTATGTGTTAATTTTTTAAAAAAATGCCAATAATCAGTAGGCTATTCTCAATGTAATGTGGTAGCCTTATCCATTGGAAGACAGCATAAAACCAGCAACAAAAATTTAAGCATCATTTCGTGCATTAACGGCAGGCCTAGCAACCAGATTTCTTGATAGGAAATTTAGCTGTGACTAGCCGGTTTGTCTATGTTTCAAAATATATGACATTATATTTGCAAACCATGCATGGGCACTCGGTCTGGTCATACACACTGCACGGCAAGTACAGCGTCACATGCACACGCTTCCAGCCTACACACACACACACACACACACACACACACTCAATCTCCTTGCACAGTGAGGGAGGTTTGACCCACATGATTTCACTTATATGATGTCAACTTTGTTTCTCAGCTTTTTCATTCCAGCGCATTCACACACTAGGGACAAACAGCCGCACCCCCACTTTTACAGGATGTTTACCACATTACATTGGTCACAAACTCACCAAAAGACAGAGGGGAAACACACTTGGGGCCAGGGGATTAGATCCTCAAAGGTTATTTTTGTACGGCTACCGCATATATTTTTGTACATACTTGTTTGTAATTTTTGAAGCTGGTTGTAATAATATTGACCAGCTCCTCTAAAGTCCTGTATATATTGGTTCTGAATGTGCATCTGTCATGTGTTTGTTTACAACTTTTTATGCTGCGTGGGGGAAAGAGCGACATGCTTGAAATTGCTGTTTTGTGTCTCAATATCAATTGATCACCTACATTTCTTAAGCTAGGTGGGGGAAGAATGTAGCGTTGTTATACACTATTGTTATAAAATGTGATGTACATAAGCTTTTTGATGTGCTCAGATTTGAACTTTAATAATTAAGCTTACAGTAAGTTGTTGGTAAATATTCTGATGCTGAAACTGTGCGAAGAAAAAAAAAGAAAATTCAAAAAGTAATCTGCTACAATCATACAATACAAGCAAACAACTACAGAGTAGTCTACAGAATAGAGAAAAGGAAGAAACGGTTGCTGATTATGTGAGTTGCCTTGTAAATAGGACTTCCTTTGGGATCATTATACTGTACAGATTTATAAAGCTAATACTGGTTGCACTAGTTGATTTTTTCTAGCGGGAGGGAACTACGTGGAGGTAACTTGATTGCTTGTGTGTGTTTCGTTTTGACGTGTTTTATGACATGGACTATGGAGTCCAAAATAAATAAACTCTAGCGTTAATTTAAATTGCAGCATTAGGCAGATGAAGAAAACTACCGAACGCCTAGCTACACCAACATTAGGAAAATCAAAGTATTAAATGCCGGAATGCAACGAAACGCGCAGATAAGGAGGCGAATCCATGCATAACCCGATACAAGCGAAAAAGCTTGTACCATCAACAAGTTTCAACTGTCTAAGTTTTTGGATTGCGCCCCCCCCCCTCCCTTGAAATTTCTGGATACGCCCCTGCGTGTGTTATCACTGATGGAAGTTCCCCGTTTTGGAGCACCTCGTTTCTTCACTTGAATGACACCATCAACACGAAAATTGGACAAAAACAAAACATCTTTGGTGTCCTTTTACTTTATGGCAAGAATAGGACCATTCGTTAGTGCCAATGTTTGGTGCTTTTGTAATCGTTCACGAATCAGTTTCTTCGGAAAACCAGTTACATTTTTAGGCCAGTACCAAAAGCGTTTGTTTGATTTTTATGTAAGTTCTTCAGTAGATGTGGTGTGGTATACCAGTTGTCCATGTAGAGCTCATATCCTTTGTTTTGTAATGGCAAAAACATCCGTTTCACAGGATGTTCTGTTTTGGGCCACTCTGTGTCTTCATTCATATTCTGCCCAGTATAAACTTCAAATCTGTAAGCGTATCCATTATCTTCACGTAGCTGGAATATCTTCATTCCAAAATCGGGTTCACTTGGATGGAATATATTGCTTGAAAGAGAGCTTCCCTTTCCATAATACCATTGCTTCAACGATGGACATGTGTTGACCAGATTGATAAGCAGCTTTTTTTTGTTTTCTAAAAAAAAGTTGTTTTCTATCATCTCGAAAATGGTCAGATTTTTTGGAGCCGATCATAGTTGGAGTCAGTTTTTGGGAGAGCCAAAGCATTGTCACTCAAATAAAAAAAAATTTTTAGTGAGCTAGTATCGAATTCTAGGCATGACTTGAGAAAATATTGGCGTTTCATACAAGGACGTTGCTGTCCAGTATAACGATATGGAAGGTTTTTGAACAAATCCCATAAACATTGTGAGTCCTAAAAAAGTTTTCATTTCAGTTGATGTGGTTGGAACCCACTTATGAACACGAGACCGTTGTTTTAGTGGTGTAGGTGGATTGGAGATGTAATCTTCTGCATATTTATTAGTTTGGGTGACAATGTGGTCGACAACAGCATCACTTACCAAAAGTTTATAAAAGTCCAACGAAGTAAAGTCATTGGTAATGTATCAACAAGGATTTCTCTCTGTAATGTAAACGCATGGGTTATTGGTGTGGCATTGTTTGCCTGTTGCCAATTATTATCATACATTCAAAGAGTTTCCAAAACAAACTTCTTCCGTAATCGTTGCATTCTAGCCAAACTTACAACTTGATTTTGTCCTTAATCCGGAGGGGAAGAAACGGCATCATTGTCATGAGGCATGTCCATTTCGATATCACTTGCTTCTTCTGAGCTATCAGATTAAGTTTCTATAAAGCAGTCATTTACATCGCAATCATCTACTTTATTGTTGGAATTTATTTAATCACAGCACAACGTTGAATGCACGAATTTTGCTTGAATCGAATCGAATGGAATTTTTGCCAATGAATTTTGAATTTGAATTTTTAATCGAAAAACCTCTCTCTAAACGAAAATAGCAGTGCTTCTTTTTATATACTTGTTTACTAGGTCACTCCGCCGCACGTCAGACGGAACCACGCCTAGCCATACGGCTTAGTCACCCAGTATTGTTACATCATCATATGCAACTATGGTTATTCTTTTATGACCTGTTTGTAGGCCAACGGATGATTTATAAAAACGATTACACTAAAACAACGAGCGCACGAACAGAACGAGAATGTTTATGAGTCACCCACATAATTTCAGCAAAACATCAATGATCCACAGTTTGTATCCCGTAAGGTTGCCATACAAGGTCAGATTCTCGACTATCTGAATCCAAAACTATCCAAATTCAAAACTAAACATAGTTTATCCTAG
Organism: Trididemnum clinides; assembly: GCA_963675345.1. Classification (NCBI taxonomy): domain Eukaryota; kingdom Metazoa; phylum Chordata; class Ascidiacea; order Aplousobranchia; family Didemnidae; genus Trididemnum; species Trididemnum clinides. The sequence goes on from OY776305.1 coordinate 20,055,152, forward strand.
TCTACATACCGGTAGACGCAAGTGATGTTTAGCCTTACTCTGCCTAACTTTCTTGTAGAGGGCTATTACTACAAAGCAGTTGCCCACAAACTGGTAACATTAAATGAAAAGCTTACCTGTACTTTCAGAACTTTTAACCGTATACCTTTCTTCTAAACTATTCTTCAACAGAAAAAAGACCAAACCAATTCAAAACCACGCTAACATGGTTGTGTTAGTGCCAAAGCAGAAAATATTTTCAGTTATTTTCTAACTTTGAAAAAAGTGTTAGTAATTTTTAGACAGCATTGAATTGTGATGAATAATTACAAATTTTCGGAAGAAAAAAATTGGAAACAATTTTTAAAAGTAATAAAAAATATAATTCTAGCTTAAAATACTGCAATAGCGCTTCACTATATCACTACTACTAATTTCATAGTCCTTATTTGTAACAGTCGACATTCACGCTCAATCAAAGCGTTGAACAAAATGATCTGCACCAATCAACAGCCGCCTCAACGTGATGGTGCAAGCCCAAACCCCGTTTGGGTTGTGTCGAAATGGTTGTTGGCCTTCCCGAGGGTACCAGTTACTCCGGGCACTCCCCTCACACAAACCATTTTTTCGCTGTGCTGCTCTCTGATCGACCGCAGAAGGCCAGCACGCACCCTGTTTGAATTCGATCGATTGATTTCTTTCTTCTCCTGCCTCTCTCTTGCCCGCCTTCTCATTCTTCTCCTTTTCTTGAAAAGCGGCAACGATCATCCTAACCGTGGCCCCGTCTTTCCCTGCTCAGTGTGGGCTGGAAATGTGATCTGTAGGGGTAGGTCGGTGCAATGCTGCGCCTTCTTCAAATGGGTCCATTGAAGGTGCTCACTTCTCTCTTTTTCTAGACTCAAAAATCAAGGCAGCTCCCACCTCTGGAGCTGCCATCCCTAATGCAGCTGCCCTTCTCTGCACCCACATCACTGTGTCATGTTCCTGGGTGGTTTTCTATACCTCCTGCTTCCGATCCACCTCTCACACTTTCAGAGTTCTTCAATCCTGAAGACTCCAATCCAGGAGTACTGAACTACTGCAATTGATCTCGTGTCAATCTTATATGTATCCAGGAAAAGGAATATAACCTTAATTCATTTTTCTCTTTATGGATCCCTAGATTCTCTGCTCTGCGATCTGATTGTACCCACCCCGATCTGGCATTCTCTTTCCCGATACCACGCACGCAAGCGGCAGCGTTATCATTTTCGTCAGGCTGGGCTTATCCTTCTCTGAGCTTTCTACCTCGTCTCTTTCTTCGCTTGACCCCTACTCTTATTATGTTGAGATCAACATCTCAGTAAACAACTTTTCGCTCTCATTTTTTGATATTTATGCTCCCCCTATTTGCTTTTCTTCAACAGATAGCTGAATCTCACCCTTTCTTCCCTCCATTCTTTCCTCCTTCAGAAATATTTTTATTCTAGGGGATTTCAACTGCTATCACTCCTCTGGAACTCCAAGGGTACTTCTGGCCCCCGTGGGAAGGAAGTATTTGATTGGGTCATCCCCTCTGACCTCCTTCCCTGAATAACCCATGACTCTGACATACCTACTCTTTTTTCTCTATCCTCTAGCAGCCACTCTTCTCCTGACATCTCTTTTGTTTCCATCTCTCTCGCCCTCTCCTGCTCCTGGGAGGTAGTTCAAGACCTGGGTTTTGATCATTTACCAATTCTACTAATCTTCCTTCTTTCTCTCCAGCAAACGTCCTCCTTTCTTCAATTTTCAGAGAGTTAATTGGGATGACTTTGCCTTTTACTTTGACTCTCACTGTCCTTTTGCAGAGGAATACTCGTCTCTTTCTCTTTCCTCTGCTGCTACTCTCTTTACTTCTCTGACACTTAAAGCGGCCAAATCTTCCATTTCTTTCCGCCGCATTAAACGCCAATCTACACCCCGGTGGTTCGCTCAAGTGGAAGAAGCGGTTAGTGAAAGATGTAGTGCTTTCGCTGCCACTATTAGAAGTGATAAAAATCGTCAGGCTTACATCTCCGCTTCCCGATATGCCTCTTCTGTCATCACCAAGGCCAAGGCTAAAACATGGGAGGCGACTTGCTCTTCTCTCTCGCCTAAATCAGTGTACTCTTACCCTCGTTGTGTCGCTGGCTCTTCTTCCTCCTTTCCTAACTGTTCATCTCCCAGGGAGTCGGCTTTGGTCTTCGTCAATAACCTGAGAACCCGCTTTTCCATCTCCCAGGTAAAGGCAATGCGTCGCAGAACTAGAGGCTACCTTTCCGAGCCACCTGCCCTAAGGAGTCTCATTCGTCTTTTTGGTCCCCCATATCCCCCGCTAAATTTTCTGCGGCTGCCACTAGCCTCTCCCCGTCCACTCTCACTGGCCCAGACAAGGTTGTCTATCCCATGCTAAACGTGCTCTGTGCAATCCATTGTAGTCTGTCTCCTCTTTTCTCGAACTGTGTTATCTAAATTCTTCGACACACAGGTTTCCTCGATTGCCACTGAAAAACTTGTGTTCCCAAGTCACGTTCGTTGTGTTCTCTCTCGTCTTCGCTTCAACGGAAACAGCTAGCTGTTGAGCTCTTATCTCTAGGATTGGCAGAATCGAGAATGCTTCATGCAGCGCCCGCAGACACCAGTCCCAGGACATCTCATTCTATACTGTTCAGCTGCGGACTCTTTGCACCGCTCGCTCTTTGGCGAGATGTCTCTCTCTTTGTCTCTCCACTTCATCTGGTCCAGGCCCTGGAGAGTTTCCCGGCTTCTGGGGCTCCACTGACATGGTCTTCCATTATGCCCTCATCCCTCGGAAGAGGCCGGGTAGCAACAACAATAACTGCTAAACAATTATGAAGCGAAACTTTAAATATTACTTGGTCAAACTTAAAGGTCAAACTTACTTGGTCAAACTTAATCTAATGTTAACTCACTTGCTTTACAGCGATTCAAATTCTACCGTGGCTGATCTACTTCGTAACAGAGATTTTAGAAAAGTAGTTTAATGACAATTTAGAGAAGAACAATGTGGTAAAACATATTGCAATTAAATCAGGTGGCAACACTGCAAGACAAGACGCAATAACAACTTCGAATTGCTACGAATGATTGAAGAACGGACGAAAAGAAAATGATTGAAAAACTTAAATACAAGAAAACATCTTAAAAGAGAAAGTTGAAGATCAACATAAATGTCCAGTTTCACCTCACATACTTCGCAAACGTAGGCTACGCTCGAGTATTCTCAACAAAACAAAAAATACTTCCGAGTAAGCTTGTACAGTGCGTAAGTTGTAATCAGCTTCGGAAACAGTTATCTGATCACAGTCAAAGCTGTCTCAAAAACAAAATTGCACTTTACAAAAGGCTAGCTAATGGAATTCGTGCTCATCTAAAATACGTTGTAGCCTATTCTAGGGATTTAAGCTGGAAGAACCCCTTAACAATTATAAACTTGCTAAGTGCATTGGAAATTACATACGCAAAAATTGAAAAGCAATAAAATGGAAATCAGTGTATCATCACAGCAATAACTACACAAATTTCAAAGCTAAATCATCTAAAACTTTTGTCAGTCAACTACAATATACAAAAGCCAATCTTATAAAACTTTGGTGCAATTAAGAATTTAAATTGCTGAAAACAGAAATAAAAAAAATTGAAGAAATGCCTTCACTATGCTGGAAATAGTCTTATAATTGTTGAAACAGTGATGTCTTCCCATATTGTAGAAACAGTGATGTCTTTTTGCATGTATCGCAAAACCACATTAGTTGATGACTTACAGGGTTTTGTCTTTTGACTTCCAGCAGTTTAAGAGGAATAAACACAAGCTGAAAGATAGACAAAACTCTGCTTTATGGTACAAACCGACCGCTAGACGCTTACGAATCGTTTCGTGTGGAGTTAACTCGATGGAAGAAAATGATTTTGTTGAGCGACGTGCCGAAATAAATGTTTTGAAATCAAACTTTTTTTAACATTTTGTGGGAACGATAACTCTTTCACAGAAATACATTGACTGATCACGACCCAATAAGCGGTTTGAGGACAAAATAGTCTCTGGCAGTGCTAAAGCTATAAATTACATGCCGTTTGTAAACACAGCGATGTAGTGATCAAGCATAAAAAAGGAAATTGAAGATTCAACCTCATACACGGGCAGCTTTACTCTAAAATGATTTTTATGAACAATTAACCTTTAAAATACTCATCACCTAGTGGAAGATCTCTAACCGCAACATCGACATCAAATGTTCTGCAGGAAAGAAATATCAAATGTTTTGTTAAATCTACGTTAATTTTGTTTGAGAAGATTAATGAATAAATAATATGTTGGTCATTATTATAAATGGTATACTGATTAATTATTAGCAAAAGTACGAGTTTGGACTAAAATTTAGCATAGGCTACAAAATCGATTACTACAATATTAAATAAATTATAAATAGTTAATTACCTACACTACTGATTGAAACTACATTTTGAATGTTGCATTAACTACACTGCATTCCTACCAGATCACTCTCAAAAAGCAAAATTTGAAACACTGATTGATGGGAAACGAAACAAGTTCTTTGTCGTCTGAATGCGAACATGTCTCGTAAGCGAACAAAATTAGGAAAGAACACTGCGAACAGCAAATTGAAGAGAAAATATTGTTTTGACAAAAAAAGTGGAGCTACGTTTGTGTGTAAAAAGTCATCTTTGAAAAACAAACAAAACATCTTGCTCCTTATAAACAAGCCAGCTCAGTCATGTTTAAATCTCGTGAACAGGACAAGCAAACTCTTCTGCAAAATTTGCGGAAAAAATGTCCCCGAAGCTGGAGCCATACGGTGCTGTCAGGATTCGGCAGTATCCCGTTGCTTGGCAACGAAAGGCGAATCGATCATTCATTATTACAGGCAGCCACTGACGTTGAGTTCAGAGTATTGTTGGCAGAATTGTTGGTGATTGTCACGGTCGATGCACTGCCAGCCTGTGAAAATGAGTGTGAAATCATCTTCGTCAAAATTGCTTAAGAATTATCAAAGTGCCACCACAACGCAATTTACTATACTGCAACAAAGCTAAGGAAAATTCTGCAAAACGAATTGTTGTTGTTGCTCTACTCCTTCCTTAGAATCGGAGCATGGCAGTGACCATGAAGCCCCAGGAGCCGGGCAACTTTCCACGCTTTGTTATCCCAGGACAAAGGGTCGCCAAAGAAGGCACGACGTCAAGAGTAGATAATAGCACAGAGCAAAATGAAAAAGGGTGCGGAGTCAAGTAACCACAGACAGTCCACAAATGACTTTCAATTCTGATGATTCTACAAATAAAAAAGGTTCACAAGAAAGCTGGGTCCGCTGCAGCCAAGACGAGAAAGGACACAGAGAACGACGACAGAAAGCCACATTTTTCAGTAAAGAGGGAGAGGTCTTGTGTTCTAAAAAATTTTGAAAACACAGTTCGCATCTAGTTCAAGAAAAAAAATAAATGAATACAAGAAGAGAAGCTGCAAGAGACCGTTGACAGCTGAAACAGCGCATCCACTTTTACTAATGCATCTACCAAGTCATCACAGGAAGAAATGAGAGACTGGAGGATAGATTTCACGGCTTTTTTCCCGTATTTAACAGACGTGATGAATTAGCGAACGTTTACCACTACATGCTCGCTTTCGAAGCAGATTTTCAACTAGAGCGACACAGCACTTTAAATCCAAGATTCCCCTTCTGGTAAATACCAATAGTGTTTTTATCAAGTGTCGAACTCAAAACCTTTCGTCCATAGTAAAAGGAAAGCATAGCTAAGCAATCTTCCGACGTCACAGCTTTATCGTACTAAGTATCACTAAGTACTAAGTACACATGCTAAGTATAGCTTTTTTCCTAGGTAATGACATCACCGCAATATGCTTTCAAACCATACCGGTGTTCTAGGTTGTGCTCTGTGGTTGCTACTTGTTTCCAGTTTGTTGAAACTCTATGAAACTCTTTTTACTTACTGGTGGAATAAATTGAGGTTTCTTGGGACGTTTTATTCTGGGCTTGATGGTGAGCGAGAGCTCCCAAAGTTGCTCCTCCGAAAGATAGTCTCCGAATCCCTCCAAGAGGCGAATCACGTCGGTGTCGCGGCGAAATGGGTAGACGCTGAAACAGAAACCTGTGTAGTAACACCAGATACCGGTGGGTGGCAGCGCAGTATGGAAAAAAGAAAGCGCTGTCGCAAGTACAGGCTTCCAGCAGTGCTAAGTACAGATGACAGTGTCAAGATGAGTGAGACGTCGAATCCCTTCTGCCTCAAATGTTCTGTGGTTGCCAGATGGAAGTTAGCTGTTTGCAAATGACATGTTGGGGTCAAGCCATGCTTTTATAGGACACCAATGTCTGTTATAAAGAACAAATCTCAACAACACTGCAATGAAAGCAATTCGTCAAAGCATTCCGAATTTGAAAGTTCGTCTACAATTCAAACTGCGGAACAAACGTATGACATTGGAGATAAACATACTTCGCATTAGTAAACTCTTTTAGAGGAAGCGATATACAACGCAAAAACCCAAGTACTTGATCAATAATTTTTCGAGCAATTCTTACCTCTGTTTAAACCTCCTCATTGTATCTAGAATGTTGAATTGTTGCCATCTTTTCCGAAAGTTGATGATGCCTGGAGCAAGCTCATCTTGATTTCCAAGATGAATAAAAGTGAGATCCTGAAGAATAAGTCCTCTGCAAAAATAACAAAACGTTACACAAACAGCAAACTAAGGAAGCAGGCAGCACAGTAGTGCAAAGCTTTGCTGATTTCTAGAGAAAATGTTTCGTTGGCGCCATAGAAGGATAAAAAAGGACGTCTGATGCCAAAGAAAATGGTCAACAGCATGATGACGAGAACTTATTCAACTCATCCATCACAAGTGTAGAAGGGAGAGGTTAAGAGAACGCAATGACTTGCGGTCTTCAAGCCACCACCAACCTATTGATATTGTTGCAATCAATGCAAGTTGTCGTGTAAATCCGAAACGTCAGCTTTAATGCAAACAAACATTCAGATCGATCACGCCGCACACCACGTCACGCTTTGAGCACTCAACAGGCAAATTTACGGCTCCCAGCTTGATTCACAGTTCATATCCAACCAAAAGTAATATTTTTATTCCATTCTGGGGGGTTAAACTTTAGTTTATCTCTTTTACGTAGTTCCTTTCAGACTGATGCATCTACTTACAGGTAGGGAATGCACGGTTGTGACGCACGTGCCAATGCCTCTCTGTATATTCTGAATGAAGATGAGCTGTCTATAAGCCGGCAGTACTCTTGGAGGAGATCATTCGTCTGTTTTTGCCATTCCAGCCTTCGAACAGGGGCCGAATCGAGCGCTGACAGGATGGCAAGGTAGGAATTGAAATTGTTCAGCTTCCGTAAATGCTGAAACGAAACAACATGTTGCTAGGGCGACATGGGAAACAAAACAAAAAGCGCTTCTGATGAAAATAAACGTAAAAATCGCGAACACTTCAACCGTCGTCCATTAGACTTCAACAATTACTATCTCTGTTATGCAGCTAGGCTTATTAATAAGCCAGACTAGAAGAAAGCTGAAAGGCAATTTAAGAATAATTTGTCTGCATGGTAATTTTACGGACACTTAAGTCAGACACTCTTTTTCCGAGATTGGGCATATACTGGTACAATAAAGGTGTCATGTTTAGTTAAGACCAACTTAAGGCTTTATTGGCATTTAAAAAACAACTTTGGGGCCAAAACGTACCCTAGCTAGAGGGAAAGCTCTGGTATATATTTGTACAAGTACAAAACTTTAAATATACTAATTTGAATACTGGAAGCAGAAATAATCATTTTGTTGGCCTTCAACCAACCAGTACCGGAAAATGTGACAAACTGTTGCCAAAACTCGTCATTCAACAAAGAAAAAAAATATTCAGCAGCCGCTCAAACCAGTCATAACATAAAATCGTTGTGACACGACGGTAGTATGATAGACTCAACCGCATGGCTGTGGGTTCTCAAAACTTTCTGACGGCACTAGAATAGAAAAAGGTTTAAGATCGCTAAACAGGCTACTTTTTTAAGAAGAGCGAAATATCTAGTGCTAACCACTTATTTGCCTCAGCCTGGTTAGCAGATTTAAGTTCTATATGCCGTTCCTAGAAAATGCCGATGACAGCAAGCCCACAGAAGCAGCAGCACGCCAATGGTCAACAATAAATCATAATTCATGACAACATTATTACAGTAACAGATAGCGATAAAATGGCAATAGAAACCCGGAATTTACGCCAGTTTATTCACTGTATGCCTACATCTTGTTGCTTCAATGGAAATCGTTCAAACAATAGAAGCACACCCACACACATGATTGTCTCATCCCATGCATCGCCAACGCTTTCAGATACGTACCCTCATAATTCGAATGAATTTGTTTAAAACTTTCTCTCTCTCTTGTGGCTTCGGTGTGGTCAGTATCACAGTGCGAGCCCAATAAGACATCTTGTTGAAATGTTCTGTAAACCGTGTCAAATGGGGAGAGAGTTCCTCAGACTGATTTTTTGCCCATTGCAATACTTCTGGAATCTTAATAGATAAAATCATACTCATTTTTCGGCACCGTACAAGTTGTGCCCTACTGAATTGCTTTTCACGGCTGAACAAGCTTCATTTTAATGCGCTGTTTCGCCAAAGCAGTGGATGCCTGCCATTAACTACCAGCTATTGCAGCAAAACATATATAATTAGCAAACAGGCATTTCAAATCCGAATGCCATCTCTGACAAATACTAATGACGTTACGGAGATGGTCAATTCCAAAATTGGACATAACTAACTCGATTAATTTTAACAAAACTGCTCAGCAAAAACGTCAAGCAGCAATGAAAAGCAAAAAATTGTGAGTTATAACTATGGAGGCAAAAGTCTACCCCAGTTTTGGATCTTTTTAAGTACTTTAAGATAAACATCTATTTTATTCTAAGTCGATTTCTACAAGCATGCAGTGCATTGAAGTGTACTAATTTTGTATTCTGCATGTTGGTTTTGTATTCTAGTGGTGGCGTATAAAGCGTCCGTTACGCAGTCACTAGACCCGGGTTCAATTCCCTTGTCGTGTCATATTAAAATCTTTCAACATGGAATTCACAGATTTCTTGCTTGGCACTCAACGATAAGAGTAACGTGAAATATGCAACTATTTCACTCAGTAATGATTATAAATGGTGCAATGGACATTGACCAGAGCACGTAGCCGCTATTGGCAGCATATTGTATTCAGGTGAAGTACTACTCTCATAAATAGGCATCTGTTTTAAATTAAAAGACACCAACGTTGAGCCAGCCGAACTAGCTACCTAGTGTGTGTGTGTGTGTGTGTGTGTGTGTGTGTGTGTGTGTGTGTGTGTGTGTGTGTGTGTGTGTGTGCGCGCGCGCGTTTTTACGGCTCCTTTTTTCGGGATGGCAGCGCCACATGAAACAGTGATGCTAGGTTCATATGGTAAACTCAATCAAAATTAGGTAAACTAGCTGGAGTAGGCTACCTTCGGTCACCGTATACACATTTTCAATATGTAGCTAGTTTGGCTAGTGAAGAGCTGACGACTTCCTTGATTTGATCGGTTTTACCTCAGAAGAGAAATTTATTGTTGAAACTAGAGTTCTGTTTGATTTCAGGCAAATAAGCTCGCTGATGCTTGCAGTTACATGAAATGCAAAGGGTGTAGAGTTGAGTGTGCCTTAGATGGTAGCAGGCAGCGATCCCTACTTCACGTGATGCCGCGTTACTTCTTTGTAATCATGTGCCGCTACTTGTGCTAATTATGAAATCTATGCTGCAATAAGTGGAAACTAAACAAGCTTTCAAATACATCCTTCCTGGAACGGAGCGACAAAATACAACGAATATCGCAAGTAAAAATTTGTTGCCGTTAAAACACGCTACAAACGTACGTGATAGGCCTGAAGGAATTCCGTTGCTGTTACGGTAAAAAGAACAAAATGTTCGAGTTAAGCTTGCATTGTGTGCGATGAAAAAAGATTCGAAACTAAGTGAATTGTGGTTAGTTTAAACAGGCCATGGATAGAAGGGCTCTGCAATTCACAACGAATTGATACAGGTATTCCTAAGCAAATGATGCCTCACAAGACCAGAAAAATCAGGCGAAACAGTGTCACTGTCTGCGGTTTGAAAAGTAAAAAAGATTCCTTATGTGACGTAAACTTACCTCGATCTTTTGAAACAGCTCCAAATCAAGTAGAGTCATTTGTTCAGCGATTTTTTCGCTGTTAAAATCGTGAATGGTATAATTTCTGAAAACAACAAAGATTTATTCAGGTAACTACTTTCGTAATTACACATTGATTCTTGAGTTGATAACAACGCCGGATCCACGCCTCCAGAAGGTAGAGTCAGTACAAGCGACTTGCAAGTGGTTGGAATGAAACTGCTCTAATTCCATTTGCTCGCCACGCAGTACACCAAACCTACTGGGTCTGAATGGCGAGATAACACAGACGCTTCTCGAAGTGTGTCTTGAGGCAAAACCCCGCAAATCAATGGTCTCAAACAAAAGCGGAATTTAATGTACCTTAATAGCTTGGAAACAAGATGTTTGACCCAAATCTGTTCGTCATGTACTCACGGGTGGTGGCAACGTCAGCACCCAAACCAAAAGTTATTTCTTTACGGGCACAAAAACAGTACACATTGCACCTCAAGAATAAACAAGCCCAAAAACTGCGTTAAATCTGTTTCAACTCTCATGCTTTACATTCGAGGGTGGGATTAAAATTTTTTGTTTGTTTTATATAGTAAGCGCATCTTTAACGCATGAGACGCAAAAATGCTCTCAGAGTAAGTTATTAGTTAGTTTAGTTTAGTGTGTGCGAAAAAAATGACTGGCAAGACATTTAATGACTTCATTTAAATTATTGTGTTAACAAAATTAACGCACGGCTTTGCTTTTGCCAGACTGAGGCTTATAAGACCTGAAGGTAAATGCACCTGCAATTCTGTTCATACAGTAACATACGATGCGGATTAATTGCGATCACGCGACAGAGAATGCAAGAGAAGGATCGTTAAACGATATTCTATGCGCACATGAAATGGTTTCGATGAGTAACAATATGAAGGATTTGAAACAAAAACTTTGGAAATGGAAAGTTGTTTTTGAAAGTAAAGATTAGAAGGTAGTCTCGATAAAAGAGTCGAGAAGTGGAAACAGTAAGTGCATTTTTTGGGAGGAGACAGATTGAACGCAGCAGTTGGGGTGAAGTGGCAGCGTAAAACAAGACATGGCTGCCTGAAATTTCAAAAATATGGATTTCACAAAAGATAAAAGGAAAATCTATCAATGCTCGGTAAGTCGTCGATGCTATACGGTAGTTACACAAGGCATTTGAAGAAAAATAAGATCGAAAAGTTGAGAAGGACCGAGAGAAATGATAAGGGCGATGTACGTTTTAAAATGGATGGATAAACGGTATAGTGAGAAAAGGAGGGATATGCTAGGGCAGTAGAAAATGGTGGATGGAAGGACAAACGATGTCGATGGTTTAAACATATCTAGAAACGGTAAAGATGAGTTAAAAAAGGCATTGGATTATGAAGTAAGTGGTAATAGAAATCAAGGAAAACCAAAAGCGTTAAAATGCAGACGAAGAAGAAAATCAAGATTGGCCGAAAAGGAAGAATATCACGAATTCAGAAAAAGGAAGTGCATTTTATTGCATGCAAATGAGGTTAATCCGGCCACCTTCGAATAGGCAAAACTATCACATTTTAAAATACGGACCAGCATTTCTTAATTTATACAAAAACACACATCGCAAGACAAGCTAATTCAAGAACTGCTTGAAGCATACACAAGCTACAGCACAACACGCCGCTATCTGATTTAAAGCTCTACAGAAAAAGTAAAATGGAAGAAATACTAACTTTGTATTAACTTGTAGACTTGCAATCGATACTAAGGAATGTTTGTTTCTGCTGCTATTACGATGGTCATATTTGCTCAGTACTTTACTGCGCAGCAATCTGCCCAACATAAGCTGGCCATGCATTAACAGCTGATAAACCAGCTGCATTAAAACATCCAAGATTTCGTCCGTGATATCCACAAGACTGTAAAAAAAGGTACAATCAACATCAGTTTATCAGCAAAGATGCTGAAAAACAAAAAACTGCAAAGTTACAAGCGAAGTGCATAGACAACTCCTTGTGCTCCAGCTTATACAAGGGCGGCACTGGAAAATGCATGTAATCATGGCTCTTTTACGATTTAAAAGCCTGGGGTCCGTGTCTCTGTCTACGTCTTTTATTTTCCACCGCATCCAAATATTTTGATTAAGTGAGAAGTAAAACGTTATTTTGATTGGAATCGCGGAGTGGAGATGGGTGTTTCGTTCTTTGCAAAACTTCTAATCGCAAGGAAGAAGGGCAAAGAATAAACTGGCCAGCCGCAATATCCAAAATAAGTCCCTCTCAAGCATTTCTGCAGTCGTAACCGTCACACCCCCAATACGGGAGGCGAAAGATGCAAAGTCGGGAAACTACACAAACCCAACATGGGGAGGAAATTGAAGTTGCTTTACAACTTTACAATCAACAAATCATACCTCAGTTCATCAACCACACGCAGCAAGAGGAAAATAGCATTGCGACTTGCTTTATAACGAGCTTGATCAGTGTCGAGTGACAGCTCCAATCCAAATTGCTTTCGCGTGAATATCAGTTAAGAAAAATACCTTCTGCTAATGGCAAAAGATTTTATCTCGCTATTGCACATCATTTTTCAACACAAAGAATCCAAACGCACAAAATTTTTGAGAATTTTTCTTTTCAAACTCTAGTCTCACAGTAAACCTTTACTAAACTTGACAGGCAACGGCTCCAAATCCAGGTTCAAAAAATTACCATCGGTGGTGAAAAATGCCGTAAGGATTATTTCCAAATACAACCCACAAGTCCACCTACAATCATTGCTCGCAACACCATTTTTGAGCTATCTAATTACAAGTTTTCACCAACTTCACAGCACCATGTTTGAGCTGTCTTTTTACAAGTATTCACCAACTTCACAGCAACCTAACCTCAAGCATTTATAAAAAAAACCACTGCAGAAAAGATCACTAGGCTATCATTAACCGCATAAAAACCATGGCTAATGCTAGCAGATCAGATTTAAAACATAAAATTGCACGAAACAAAAAGGATATCTGTAGAGCAACTTTCTCAGTAAATCCATTGGCGTAATGAAAGTACGGTAAGTGGTAAGGAAAGCTTCACAAAATATGTAATCTAAAAATTAAGAGTGACAAGGTAATTCTCGCATAAGCACATTAAAACACTAAGCAGTAGCAAAAGATCTCTTGTCTCTGGTAATCAATAATTTTGATGTAGTAATTGTTGCTGTTTTCCGACCCCTTCTTCAAGATGGGGGTATGGTGGAAGACCATGGAGCCCCCAAATCCGGAACCACAGGTCGTATACTGAAAAGACGTCGCCTAAAAGCGACCGGCGCAAAGAATACGTAGCCAAACAAAACAGAATGCGATGAAAAGTGTTCTGAGTCCGATGACCGCGGGCACTGCACGAAGGTTCGTGCAAGCGCCTCCGGTCATCCGACTCAGAACACTTTTCATCGCATTCTGTTTTGTTTGGCTACGTATTCTTTGTGTTATTTACTCGGTCAATTCCAGAGAGGTATATTTTAACAATCGACCGTGTCCATCGTTGAAAGGCGAGAGAGGACGCAGTTACCGCGAGGAAGAAGCGAAAGTTTCTCTAGGATTTTGATGACGCAGTACGCATCGACTCTGAAAAAGGAGATGAATGGATACGCGAAGTAAACGGGGAATGATTGCAAGGACTGTAGATAGTTGAAGCATGCAAATCCATGCGACTCACGAGGGAAAAAACGCAAGATATATGATGCTGTTATTGCACAAGACGTGGTAACGCCGCCTTAGTATAGTGGTGATTACTATTCCCTTGGAAACCAACGGCCTTGAGATCGAAACTCTAATGGAATTCGTCAGAAAAGGCTCCATAATTTAAGTGCTGCACTGTTCGAGAATAGTCTTATTCAAAAGCAACACAATGGCAGCCGACGCAATATTTTGCCTCTAAACTCAGTAAAACGAGAAAGAACATCTGCACCAATCAACAGCCGCCTCAACGTGGAGGCACGGTCCCCGACCCTGTTTGGGTTGGGTCGAATGGGCTGTTGGACTTCCTTAGGGTCCCAGTTACCCCGACACTCCCCTTTATTTTTTTGGCTATGCTGCCCCCTGAACGACCGAAGGGCAGCACGCAGCTTGCTTAAAATCAGTCGCCGGTTTTGTCTTTTCTCCTGCCTTTCTCTTGCCCTTCTTTGACTCCTCATTCTTCGTCTACTCTTGATGAGCGTTAACGCTCATCCCAACTTTGGCCCCATCTTTCCCTGCTCTGTGTGCGCTGAAAATGTAAGCTGGCGGGGCAAGTCAGTGCAATGCTGCACGTGCTCCAAATGAGTCCATCTAAGGTGCTCACAACTTTTTCTCTCCAAATTCAGAGCTCTTGACAGCTCTCACTCTTGGAGCTGCCCCCCTGCTGTGTCCCCACTCCAAACACTGTGACTCTCTCCTCGGACTCCTCCGACATGTATACCTCCACTGTACAATCTAGCCCTTCATCAGCTAATGCTGCACTCCTGCCCTGCCCTCATCTTCAAACTTCTTATCCCCGTCGACCCATTCTGTATCCTCTCCCTTTTCCCCCTCACCACAGTCTCTTGCTCCTGGCTGTCCTTCTATGCCTCCTGCCTACTCTCCTTCCTGACTCTCTCATGGTTCTTTAATGGAATGCTGGAGGTCTTCGACCAGAAGCACTAAACTGCTACACTTTCTTTTGTCCCATCCTGTTGACCGTATCTGTATGCAGGAATCCAATCTTAACTCTTCTTCCTCTTTCCGGATTCTTGGATTCTCTGCTTTCCGTTCTGATCGCACCCACTCCAGGTCTGGCATTCTCTCTCATGATGCCACAAACGCTAGCAACGGTGTCATCATTTTCGTCAGGCAGGGCCTATCTTTCTCTGAACTTTCTACCTCCTCTCTTTCTTCGCTCGATCCCTACTCTGATTATGTAGGGGTCAACATCTCACTTAACTCCTCCTCGCTCTCTTTTCTTAATGTGTAGGCCCCCCCTATTTGCGCCTCTCTGACGGATGGCAGAACCGACTCCTTTTCTCCCTCCATTCTTCCCTCCTCCAGAAATCTCTTTATTCTGGGGGACTTCAATGGCCATCACCCCTCTGGGACTCAAGAGGTACTGCCGACTCCCGCAGGGAGAAAGTATTCGACTGTGTCATCTCCTCTAACCTCCTCCCCCTCAATGACCCTGACATACCCACCCTTCTACATTGCTCCTCTGGTAGTCGCTCCTTTTCTGACATCTCCTTTGCTCCCTCTTCTCGTGCCCTTTCTTGCTCCTGGGACCTCTTCAACTTCCTTGGCTCCTGGGAGGTGCTTCAGAACCTGGGTTCTGATCACCTACCAATTCTTATATCTGTCCCTCTCTACCCAATCTTTCGCCCCGATGAGCGTCCCCCTTCCTTCAATTTTCAGAAAGCTTGCTGGGATGGCTTTGTCTCCTACTTTGACTCTCACTGTCCTGCAGAGGAATACTCGTCTCTTTCTCTTTTCTCTTCTGCTGCTCTCTTTACCTCTCTGGCACTGAATGCGGACAAATCTCCCATTCCTTTCGGCCGCATCAAACGCCATCATAAAGCCTGGTGGTCTGCTGAGTTGGAAGGTGCAGTTAATAAAAGACGCAAGACTTTCGCTACCGCTCACAGAAGTGATGAAGATCGCCAGGCTTACATCTCCGCTTCTCGACGCGCCTCGTCAGTCATCGCCCAGGCCAAGGCTGAGGTATGGCAGTCGACCTATTCTTCTCTTTCACCCAAAATCTGTATACTGTCTTCTCCGTTGTATCGCTGACTCTCCTTCCTCGTCTTCTTCCTCTCCTAACTTCCCCAACTGTTCATCCCCAAGGGAATGGGCTTCGGTCTACGCCGCTTATCTGAGATCTCACTTTTCCGTTTCTCAGCCAAAGACTCTGTGTAGCAGAGCCGGAGGCTACCTCTCTGAGTTCCGCCGTGCCACGTACCCGGAGGAGTCTCATTCGTCCTTTTGCTCTTCTTTCTCCCGACTGAACTTCTTGCGGCTGCCTCCAACCTTTCCTCCTCCACTGCCACTAACCCAGACAAAGTTGCCTATCCTATGCTGAAGCATCTTCCTCGCTCTGGCATAGATTTTCTTCTTCACATCTTCAATTTCTCCTGGACTTCGCATTTCTTTCCTTCCATCTGGAAGACATCTTCTATTATTTCCCATACACAAGATGGAAAGTGTCTTGACTGTCCTGGTTCCTTCCGGCCTATTTCTCTCACCTCCTGCATATCAAAGCTTCTGAACGCATCATTCTATCCCGTCTACTCTTCTTTCTGGAATCTAATTCATTCTTTCTCCCCGCCAAGCCGGTTTCCACCCTGGACAGTCTACTCTAGATCAAATTCTGTTCCTTTCTCAGTCATTTTCGGATGGGTTTAACAAACTTGGACGATCTAATCTACTATTGATTTCTCTAAAGCTTTTGACACTGTCTGGATTCCTGCCCTTTTGCACAAACTCATTTCGGCTGGCCTCCCTCCTTGCTTTGCTCGTTGGACTCATCTTTCCTTTCTGATAGGTGCGCTTGTGTGGTTTTTAAAATCACCAAAGTCGTTGCTTTCGAGTCCGTCGATGTGTTCCGCAAGGATCCGTTCTTGGCCCTGTTCTTTTCTCTCTCTTCATCAATGTTCTTCCGGCTTCTCTGCCTTCTTCTGTCAGCTGCTCTCTTTACGCTGACGATCTGGCCATTTGGTCCTCCTCTCCTCCTCAGTCCCCGCTGCGGTGGAGGTCTCACAGGAGCTCCTGTTTCGACTAGAGCGCTGGTCTGAGTACTGGTGTCTTCCTCTCAATCCGAGAAAATGTGAGGCCTCCTTCTCAGTGGATCCCTATCAAGCTAACCTCCAGCCCAACCTCCTCTTACTCGGCTCCCGCCTCCATTTCAACCCAGCTCCAACCTTTCTTAGGGTCACCTTTGACCGCAACCCTTTCCTTTTCTAAACATGTATCTTCGCTGAAGGCCAAATTTTTTCCACGTCTCAAGGCCTTTACGCTGTATCTCTGCTTCCTCATGGGACCTCTTTAAGGAGTCCTCTCTCTTCTGTATAAAGCTTTCCTTCGGCCCCTTCTCACTTATGCTTCATCGGGATGGTTTCCTTTCTAAGCACTACCAATATCACCAAATTGGAACACCTCCACCGAGCAGCAGTCGCGCTATCACCGGCTGCCTCTCGTCCTCCCCTATCCCACTTCTCTCGGAGGCTTCTTTACCTCCCCTACGAGTCACCCTAACTCATTTCACTCGTTCATCTTATGAGCGGGCTCTTTATCTCCAAACCTCGTTTCCTATTTCAGATTTGGCCAGACTAGGAGTGAAACAAAGACTCTGCAGATCGTCCTGGAGAGCTTTGCGTCCACTCACCCGCTTATACCTCCTTCTACATCTCCTAGGGAGGCTCTTTTTGCTTGCCCTCCCTTTCCTCCTTGGAATCTGCTTTCCTTCACTGTGGAGTCCACCCTTTCCTCTGCATACTCCTGCTCTGATCTCCCTCACTCTCGCCAAGGTGCGGCTCTCGCTCACTTGACTCTCTCCCCCCTCATGATCTGGTACTCTGGACTGACAGCTCTGTTCCTTCTCTTGGCAAGAGCGGCTCTGGCGAACTTGCCAATTACTTTCTCTGTGGCACTGAGGCCACTCTTTCCTTTTCAGCAGGCCCAGTATGTTTCAAGTTTTTCCGCTGAAGCCTGCGCCATTCTGCACGCTCTTTGCTGGTCTCGACAGCACCAACAAGCTTGCCACTTCTCTTCTCCTCCTAACTGACTCTCGTTCTTTCCTCGCCATCCTGTCCTCTCCTCCGTCTTTCTTTTTACCTGAATCTCTGTGGCAGATCTGGCAGGAACTGTCTTCTCTCTCCTGTTCTATCAGGCTACAATGGGTCCCCGGACACTCGTTTCTCACGGTGAACAACGCGGCTGATGAGCTGACCAGACGGGGAGCGCTACTTGCGCCCTCTGCAATCCCTTAAAGTCTCTCTCCTCTTATCTCTCGTATCCGCTCTCGTTTTTTCTCGGACTTGAGGCGTACAGTCTCATCTAAATTCTTTGACACACAGGTTCCCTCGATTTCCACCGACGAACTTCTGCTCTTTCGTCATGCTCGCTATATTCTCTCTCGTCTACGCTGCAACGGACATAGCCTACTGTTAAGTTCTTATCTCTCTAGGATTGGCAGAATCAAAAATTCTTCCTGCAGCGCCTGTGGACAGTCGTCCCAGGACACCTCTCATCTCATTCTGCACTGTCCAGCTACGGACTCTTTGCGCCGCTAACTCTTTGGTGACTCTCTGTCTCTTTACGACCTCTGGTCCAGACCCTGAAAAGTTGCCCGGCTTCTGGAGCTCCATGGTCTTCTGAGATGCCCCCATCCCTCGGAAGGGGTCGGGTAAACAACAACAACAACAATAGAAAGAACATAAAAAGTCGCCATTGTAACGTGAAATCGACCTGGCTTAGACAAAGAAAATTCTTGATTTTAACTACATAAGGATTCGAAAATAACGGTAGTTGGATAAAGCAAATAGAGATATCAAAGGCCCACTTTCAAATCCAAGACTGGTGAGCATGTGGCAAGTGACATTCAACACATCAGCAATGCAGGACTTGTAACGGAAGTTTTTATAAAACGATAATTTGTCCAACAAGTTAGACTCCCTCGGTCTTTTTTGGTTATTTTGCGGAAAAGCAAAGCAATCAGGTTATTGAGGCGAAACGAAAAAGTTGACAAATGACTTTATCGAAACTGAGTGCGGGGAAATTATCTGAAAAACCTGTAAAATCAATTGTGTAACTATTATTATAAAATCGATTGCATCCTGATAGGACATCATTTACATTTAAAGAAAAATTTCATGTTTTAAAACACTTCCTCAAAGGACAGTTTCGCAAGAATTGCTATCGCTTTCATGACATCAGAGTATTAACTGTGACCGACTTTTATTAGAGGCTTGGGTTGATAAAAAATCTCACTTTTTTTGCTTGTTTCAGCCGCATAGACTAGTAATGCATCGCAGCATCCTCCACAAACTTCTAATTCGCCGTGTTCGCTGTGCCTGTGAAAGCTGAGGTACTTGATTACATCCGGGGCATCCAGCAAATTTCCAGGATCACTTGGAGGAAGTTCACACGGGGTGTCATCCCGAGCGTTACGTCGGCTGGAGCTGGACGTACTTTCGGGAATTTTTTTTACGGACATTTTGATTTCTTTCATCAGTTGTTCTGTAACAAATATGTTTTAGCAATATTGCTGTGCAATATTTCTCAAGTACTATAGGATACTGTGGAGTGTGGGATAGTGTGGAGAACAAGCAGGCAAGCTTGCTTGTTGTGTCCTTGGGCAAGGCACTTAACGGGACGCCTCCACCTTTATGTGGCAGACAGGTGGCCCCACCCGTACTTCACCGGATTATGATTGTGAAGTTGCTAACCCAGCATGTCAGACGACTCTTGGGTACCCACCAGTGGCAGTCCTTCTTGTTGGTGGTGGGGCTACCAGTCACTCAAAACTGGTTCGAAATGGGCTGCCATCTTCCCCTAGCCTAATATCAATTAGGTTGACGGCATGAACCTGAATTACCGTTCATGCCGTACCTCCATCCCAAGGAAGAGGAGGGGTAAACACACACACACACACACACACACTATAGGATGTTGATGCAGAACACGTCCAACGTCAACCACTTGCTAGGCTTACACAAGCAAGCCTTAAATTATGAGAATGTAAGCATTGCGCTTTAGAAAGCTTTTTCAAACCTAGGTTTCTTCTACTGGATTTTGGAGGATGTCGGTTTAGTAGTCCAGCCATACTTGACCTGCGGCTTAAAATGAACGTATAGCTAAGAACCCGAGCTATACAGAAGGGGGGGGGGGGGCAGGACAAATTTAAAGAATGGCATTCAAGGCAGCAATTACGATCATGTCTCATCAAATTATGTATCACTAGAAAGTGGACTCTTACGCTCTAGCTGAGCCAATGAATAGAGTTACAGTTGTTCGCATGTTACACGAGTTTGATTAAATTTTCTTTGGTGCAGCGTTGAATGACAAAATGAAATACTTAACTTTTGGATGGCACTAGTGTCTCCCAGTATTAGCTAAATATTGTTACCTGTGCAAACAATTGAAAGGCACGTGAAAACAAGCGACACACGTTTTATTAGCTCGTGATATTTTCGCTGCATGGCACTTTTTCATCATAAACGTGCTTCTTTGCATAATTTACGCCATTTTCTACTTTAACAACGTGTGAAATACCAACACGTAAAAATAAAGAAACGCGTAAAATTGCTAAATATAGTAGACAATGTAAGCCATTGCACAAAAAGAACTTTGAAAAATCGGCTCTTGCTGGTAAATGGAAATTTTCTTACACTTTGTATAGCAGAAACAAGGAAGTCGAACGAATTATTAAACTGAATCCATAAGCAATGTTTTGGTCGCCAGCAATTTCACACAAAAAGTTTACTTTCTGTCCAAAACTTTGGTTTATATTGCTGTAACGTAGTAATATTGAACTACCGAATTTAAAGCCCAATTTGAGAATAAACTGGCAAGCTTGACGTTAAGATTCGAATTTAAATTTTCTGGTTTAAAAGCGAGTGTGCAGAAATAAGTATCCATTGTATTAGCGCGACTAAGCCAGCAAATATGTGCGAAAAAACATAAAATCATTTTTATACAATTTCTTGTATAATTTAAACAATGACTTTTTAAAAACGTCAATTTTTAGTGTTGTGATTTATTTTCTACACTATCCCGATTGCTGAGCGCTGTGCAGATGATCTGCCGGTACTTCGGCAAGAATCATCAAGACAACTGCACCCCGGCAATTAGTATTCTCATGCTACTACTAGAGATGAAGACACAATTCGAGACGGAACACATATGTTTCACACCGTAAACCAAATCAAACACGTAAAAACATACTGTTCGAGTGACTGGTAAACAATGCTATTTATTTGGCAATACTATTTATTTGGCAATACTATTTAAATATATTATTTAGCGATACTAGATAACTACTAGAACCAGGAGAAACAAGGAAAAAGGTTAAGGTTTACATGTCTGTTGTCAATTGGCATTAAAAATAAAAAATTACCTTTAGGGCTCAGCAATTCTCCGGTCAGCGTTGAATGCAGAAATGAGGATACACGACGAGTCTACAAATTCAAATATCTTGTCAACGACAGACCTCAAATACGTCGGCTTTTCTAGTACGGGATAGGCAATCTACTTATTAAAATGCGGCCGATGCAAGAGTTCTACTACGTCATACCCACATATCTGCATTGTTATTGCTAAAGTTCAAACAAGCGTAAAAACTTTTAGAGGTTGACAAGCTTTCACGAAAGCAGGTGGAAAGCTGGCATCGATGGCAAAGTCAGTGATAAACTGAAGCGCAGGGTAATAATAGTGAACAGCATCAACAAGCAAGGTAGATCGGAGTTAGGTTGCGGACAAGTGTGGCTTGACGTTTTAGTAAATCAACTGGTACTAAACTCAAGTTTTAGTGTGCAGAAACAAGAGGACCAGCTACAAATCGGATTCAATCAATTTGATCGAGACATAGAAAAATTCGATACAATCATCAAGTTAACTGCGCACCTCAGCAGACTTAAAACACACAGGACCGCCAGTCAGAAATACAAGCTAAAACCAATTCTTGCAACAGGTAATATGAATTAAGATTAGTGCCAGCGCAGAACTTTCGGTTTCGGGCTATGCCAGAGTATTACGTCAAGTTCTCGTATGCCAGCATAAAGCTGTCAATCGGCAACAACGAAAGAATCGACACCCGCGGTTTCTAATTCATATATACCACACCTTACCTTTGACATTTTAGAGTTGGCAGAACATTTCTTCACCGTAGTAGGCCTGGGTGCAGTGAGAGAGTTAAATAGGTTCATATCTTCATGTGGAATCGTTTTCGCGCCCACAACAGAGTTGCTAGATTCGCTTGTTTCAAGGATAGTCGTGCTTGGTCTCGGCTTCATTTTTGACCGATCTGGCTTTGTCCGGGTTACAAACTCGATCGATGGTTTTCGAATGTCGCCTGTTACAGTGTAGCTCTGCTGGCCAATAAGAGAATGAAGGAAGCTGTTGCTGCGTGGTTTGGAACGGCCAATAAAATCTCCTGGGGAACTACCGGGGGCGCCATTTGTGGTTGAAGGAAAATTGCCACCACTGGAGTCGGAATGTATTTGGTTTTTCAAAGCAAAGTTGTTCGGCCGTGACTTTACCGAATTGTTGTAAAGGAAACTTTTTGGCTTGAATTCCTGAACAAAAAAATCAAATTAAGCTTGGAAAAAGTAGCAGATAAATCTTAGCAATTTTGTCACACCTTAAATCACAATCCTGGTTAGAGATAACGAAATTACTGCAAGCATTAATCAATTGAATTCAAAGTTCGTGCAAATTGCTGGGGATGACTTTTAAAGCTGAAATCGATTTGAATAAATTTTTAATTCACTCGACTGATTTGTACAGCAATTTAATCGTCTTTAACCGGTACGCGATCGCCAATGATCACGAATTTTACTACTCCTAATATTTGGGTTTTGATTCGGTATAGGTAGCCTAATTGTTGCCAAGAATATTAAATAAAAGTTACAATTTTTGTAAGCTGGATGCTACAAATACACTGTCCTGCTGTCTTCACCCTCTGACTTTTGTATTAGGAAGTAATTATACTAGATAACCGAATACAACCAGGTAATCACATCAAACTACAGCATGCAAGTCAACAACCGAATGCACGGTCGTCAAAATATAGGTCAAATAAAGCTTTAGAGTGGCCAAAAGAGTGATTAATGGAAACATAATTGAGCACAACCAAGTGATAAGTTTTTTTCTTTTCTTCCACAGACAGATGTACGTTATACATGTATACAATAAAATGGCCAGGTTCAAACAACAAACTCAATCATGCAAAAAAAAATGTGCTGATCAAATTGGAAAAACAGCCATTGAAACCAGTCTTAAAGGCAGACCAGTAGTCATACCATTGCAAAGTAAAGTGCCATTATCCGCTACTACACAGTAAACTCGCATGTTGGGTGAACAGGATCACTGACCCGATGAAGCACTGCAGCCCAACTGATATGACTTGAGCCAACGTGCTTTGCAGCTTGTAAATTAGTCGCAAGTGTTGAACTACGTTATACAACAGCACTAAAGCAGCATTACCACGTGATTGGTTTTGGCCAAAGGAGAAGTGTCTTCCGGAACGGACTGCAAAGTGGGGGTAACTACTTCCGGTTGATCAGAGGCGAGAGAGCTTTCAGATGTGTGTAGTGAGGAAGTGTGATAACCGGAGGAGCTAGTCGAAGCAAGACTGGAAGAATCTCTTGCCCCCTGCGGAAATTACAATTGGCAACAATTTTTCATGAGACAAATAAGTAACATTAAGCAACGAATCAAGGAGTTTATTACCCCCAACGTTGCAACATTATCAGCCTTTAAAAAAAAGCACTTTATAGTCATTTTCATTGCGTGGTTGTAATGTCTGTGGTAGAAATCTTACGTGTCGCTTGAAGTAGTTCTACGTGTAGCCGTGGCTTTCCATGGCCGGCAGAAAAAATGCTATCCTCATTGAACCACCACAGCAAACATAGAATCATTTCATGAGAGTTCAAACCATAACCAATAAAGGTCTTGAAACCCCAATTGAAATAAAAACTAACACACGCCATGACGTGATTAAGGTAGTCTCGTACTTGATTACGAACTTTGGGGATGGGAAGATTCGGGCTTCAACTTTTTAAGTCCACGCTACTAATGAGAGCAGAGGGGGAGAATACATTTTTCTTGGTTGCTTTCCTTTGATAAAAATGTCTAAGGGCGTTTATTTCACCCTGGATACGGCTAGTGAGCTGTTTTTTGAAATTTCGACACAACGGATACTCGAACACCATTTTTACGTTTGCGACGCGATTGCCTTAATCTCCATACAAGGTTCACTAAGACATGAAAGAGCTCCTTTAATTCTAAATTAAGAAGTTTAAGAGCTATTTTCCGTTGGTTCACCACAAAGCGGATGTAATTGACAGCCCTATGTACAGAACTTCGTAATTCAAAGTCTGCGATTTTGTTTTGTAGTTACAAGCTCAGCCCATTTGAGACTCGTTACATTCTTTTTAACAATGACTAAGTAAATGCAGTTTCATATTCCACCCTTCACGTGACTTTAATCAATGAGCGCCAAGGACAAGATCAAATGACTCAAAGAAGAAATAAAACCCACGTCTACCGACTGTTAAGCAGACGCTCCAACTACAGTCTCCACAAACATAGATTTTCAAGTTTACCTAGATCAGTAAAAATAAGGCGTAATAAGCAAATTAGAATTCAAGCAAAACATTAAGTCATCTCGGTCCTTTTGATGATCGACCGCTGCAAAGTTAACCCCGGTATTGGGATCTGCACTTCTGCATTTTCTTGGTGTGCACCCCGTGTGCGGTTTATAGCAACTTGAAAATCCGGGGTACTTCCAGTAACCATTTTATAGAGACACCGGTGTTTAAACAGACCTGAGTTGCGCAGCTTCGTTTTGGTTCTTCTTCCAAGTCGGGCAGTTCAAACGAAGGTTTTTCGAGAGTGTTAGATCGAGTGGTGCGAGTGACATCAGCAGGGGCGGGTTGGCGTGCTTTTGCAGCCTGCGAGTTCAAAGGCAACGATGCCTGCTTGCTACGAGTCAGCCTGTCTTCAGGCGATGGACACGCGTTTGCACTCTTTGCATGATATCGTCGCACAGTTTCACGATATATGTCGGTCAAAGGCGGCGGCTGCAATTCGCTTTGAGCAAACAATTGCATGTATTGGTCGACTGCAATAACAAAAACATTGATTAAAGGCTGGTTTCCATCAAGCGTAAATTGCAGGCGTAGCGTGAAAAATCCTTTGTTTCTCTATTTAGTTTTATGCGCGCAGCGCTCTCGCTGCGCGCACAAAACTAAATAGAGAAACAAAAAATATTCCACGCTACGCCTGCAATCTACGTCAATGGAAACCAGCCTTAGAAGAGCCTTGTAGCTCACGTTGACAAACACTGCAGCGTTCTGGGTATCAAGCATGTGGTTGGAGGTGTAAAACTCTCGTAAAATCAGTAGCATGAGCTACTTCGGCTTAGTGAAAAGGCTTAAAACTTTGAAGCACACGTACAAAGATTGAAAGCTAAGCGTAAATTGGTATCGATTTGCCAAGTGTCAGTTGGCTCTGTTGTTGGGCTACTAGAAGTTTGAGGCAAAGGCATGTGGTTTGTAGAGAAAATACACTGTCGCAACAATGTTTCTCCCAGCGTAATATACGTTAAATAGTGTGAAACACATGACAAAAGGATAAAGTTAATTCAACAACTCACTTTTATTTTTTTTGGTGAGAAGCGGCGGCAGTTCTTCATCGTCGCTCTCTTGATTTAGTTTGCTGTCGCTGTTATAGCTGGTGAAATCAGCAAAAAGAAATTATTTGAAAGTGATTTACAGGAAGTGAGTGCGGTCACAAATAACGAATCATCATTTTAAGACGTTTAAATTTGAAGAGGATTATGTTATTTTACACTTTCAACAAGGGCATTTTTTCTACTGTCATCTTTTAGAAGAAACGGTTTCTATGAAAGTTTTTATACCTAAACAGTGCAGTATAACTGATTACTTCTAAACCCTTCCCATGATAAAAGTGTAAGCCTATCTCAAAATGACTTTTCCAGACATTCGAAAAAAGGTTGTGAGAAAACTTGGTCCTGCTTCTCTCGTTGAAAACAAAATAGTATTTTCGATGGCAGTGCTTATCTTCTATCATCGTTCTTTACTAAAAAGATGGGAAATGGACCGCTCATGTCTAAAACCACTTGATTAAGACCAAGAACTGTGGTGATCGCTTAAAATATGCGACAGAACACTTAAACCATAAATGCAAACCGGCAAGTCTACTACCGCCAAAGCTGAGACGAAGACAGAATAGAATAGCCGCTTCCCACACCCCGGCATCGAGCAAACTCCGCTGCATCACGTATGTTTGCTAAGCCTATGCCAATATTCATCAGTGGTTAGTAATTGGTAGCAGTAGTAGTAGGTAGTAGTAAGTAGCCATAGTAGAAGGAGTAGTAGTAGTGGTGGCGGTCCTTCCTACCTTTGCGGACTGGAAGATCGGAAATTTTCAGATTCATTGCTCGACAATGAACGCCGTGACCCGACGCTCAACCTTGGATTACGAGAAAGAGCACTGAAAAGACAACAAAAAAAAAGAAGCTGAAATAAAGTAACACACTGTTGCAAAAACAGCTGTCATTAACGTCACCCTCATAACAAAAATGCCAACGTCATTTTTTGACCAATTGAGATTTTTAGCTCCAATGCACTATATTAGCCCTTGCTATTTCCTAGAAAATGCGCAATTGAGTAAAGCCACAAAGTGATTGATTTATGGTGTACTTTTGAGCATTTTTCTAGAAATTTGCAACGCTGTGCATGTGATTTGAGCTGAAGATCTCGAACTGGTCAATAAGTGACTTAGGCATTTTTGTTATGACAGTGACGTTAAGTTGTTTACCCAAATCACTCCAGTTTTCACAGAATTCATGCAAAAAAAACTTAAATACCGCCACTGTAAGCTGGCAAGAACGCATTGAAACAAATAAACTAAAAAAAATAAACAAGCCACAGGAACCAACGAAAGTAAAGTAACTTGACTACTTTAAGTTGGCTTGCTAGTTTCACCTCATTGAAATGTCTTGCCATGAACAATAAAGAGCAAGCCAAATCAAAAGTCAATGAAAAGCCTATAGTATAGTCTCATGATTCAGCTGGTCAACATAATAATCTACGGGAGCTGAAACCTGTGAAACCGTTGAAGGAGCAAAACAGTAGCGCGAGTAGCTTTGCTGTTGCAGCAAATCACGTAGTAAGGGTTTATTTCTCATCAAAAAAGCCACATAAAGACAAATAAAATGTAATAGAAAGACTAAAAACACTTGAGTACAAGTTTGTCGTGACACGCACAATTTTCAATTAGCGTGCAACACCAGACCAGCAATTCTATTTCTGTGGCTTGTAAGTGCTTCAAGCCAATTTAGACTAAAGCGTGATCTGACTGGAAGTTAGATTGTATGCTTGCATTCATGTAGTGTTTAAACTAAGCACAAGTTAGTCGGCTCTCACAAAAGCAGAATACAAGTTGAAATCTTCTCATTTAACTAAAGGTCGATCCATTTTTTGAACGTTAACGCTCCTGAACGACAATTAGAAAAATACGTCACACTACGTCAGTTCGTCGAGGTTTCATATTAGTTCCTGTGCACTTCTTGGAACTAACTTGGAAGATTAATTGGGGTAATTTAAGACCAAGTTTCATTTTGAATTTTACATATTTCATATTTTTGACAAAATGCAACTTTTAATTAACACAAGTAGGATTTGCAATTGGGAGTTTACTGTTGAGGAGTTTCCCGAGATCGAATTGGTACCCAATAAACTCTTTTATACTTTATGCACTAATTTATCAGTAGACACCCAGGTCTGCTTTGAACTCACAGTGCTGCAAACTGTTAGTAGGTCGTGAACTGAAAAGAACAAAGTCCATTTAACAGTCTCTTATTTGAAATCAGTTAAGCCAGATACGTAATTTCTGATGGCAAACGATTTTTCCATGCCAAAATTCAACCACATAGGCGTCATTTACATGGATTGGAAAGTACCTCAACATACGGTAAAATCAATTGCGTGCATGAACACACGTGATAATATAAAAATAGCTCATCAATCTTAAAGAGAGTTGTTTCTCATCTTAACCCATTAATGCCGATTGGGAACATATGTGCCCATAAAAAAAATTGCCTATAAAATATTTGTTTACAGCATTTTCATCTTTTTGACGACATTGATGATGAGATTCATGTTTAATACATGTACAGCAAACGTTTCAGAACGATTTTTGCAGTCAGTCCCTCATAGTAGTCCGAGATAGTTGGTGCAGTTAGTTACATGAAAAAATGCTCAATTTTTCTTTTAAATAATTCTCGGCATTAATGGGTTAACAACAGTGGAAAGCCTAGAGAACAGAAACGCAGTTCTCAACTTGATAAACCTGCGTAAAGCCTACAAAAAGATATGTCTTGATAATAATTTTAAGGCATTTCGAATTGATTCGTCACTAGACTTCGACTAATAGAGCAAGCCTAAAGTGCAAGTGCATTTTCGAGCTTACATTTGGCTACTAGTTTTGCCTAACAAAGTTTAGAAGACCGACGCTGCATCAGCGCATGTGATATTTTATATATTTGCTATTGAAAGAGTTGACTTATTACCACTTGTCGGCTACTGCGTAATAAATAAAACACTGCTCACTAGTTAAAATCACATTTTTTCCGCTTAAAAATTGAAATTTAGGCCGACTCGAAAAATGTAAGTTTTAAAATATCAATAATTTCTCAGAATCAAGCAGCTAATGACTTGCGTCAAAGCATTCCCAAGTAGTACAAGATAAAGTGTCCGCAAATAAGTAAAGTAATGTCAGAAAATAATGCCGGTAGACTGCAGCAGCAGTAACTTAAACAAGCTTTCAAAGAGTTGAATTTCCACAATACAATATAAATATCTTGACCAAATCGTTTTCAGAGAGAAAATCAAACCGCCTGTTGAAATTAATGTCAAAAATACAATTTTTTCAAATCATTTCAAAAACTTCTTACAAGAAAATGGAAGTTAGCAACTGTGTAAGTTGTAAAATCACGCAAATCCAAACGTTATTGCAAAGGGAGAGGCAATTCGAACGTGACAAAAACCGGACAACTATTTCTAAAGCTGTGATACTATAAACGTAAAGGTACAGCGGTCAAAAATCATTTTAATATATAAAGAGCAATTCTGTCTGAGTGTCTGTACATTGTAACTCCTCTGAAACTACTGGGCGTACAAACATCAAACATGGCACGACTGACCGCCTCCTCGGGGCGAGTGTCATCAGGTTGTTGAGGACGTCATGATGAAGTCACAATCAAAGATAATTTTTCTTTAATTTGCATTTCTTAACAAAAAAAAAAGTTTTTTGCGCAAACGAACGCCAGCACCCAACTAGCACAAATATTATTACTTTGAGATTTATAATGACGTCACAGCTAATGCTTGATCACATAATTTGTGCTCTGTATTTTCTCAAAAACTATTGATCGTAGAAACGTGATTGTACTCTCTTTCAGGAGATATTAACAAGATGCTTTCGATAAAAGGAATTTCGCAGCAATTAAAACTGGTATGAAGACGCAATAGCAGATTTGTTTTTTAAGTATTCTAAAGCATGCTTCTTCGCTTTTTTCCTGCGCGCTTCAAACTCGCTCTATGATGTCATAATATACTTACCTGGTGCGATTTGAGACAAAAAAGTAGCAAACAAGCTACGCATACGGTTTTGATTCACGGTTATTTCAAAAGCAAACAATTTACATGCTTACTGTTAAAGACTAATGATACATAGCATTATCAGCGTAGCGATTGGTGAAAAAACCTACTTTATTTGTAATGCATCGGCAAGTTACAATACTTTCGTACAGTCTTGTCCTAAGCCTGACCAATCCTAAACCCTAACATACATTAATAAAATATAGCAAAGTTAAACAAAAGGATTATTTTTCATGTAAAATGTTACGAGAATAACAAAAATTATCAGCATTATTAGCTCAAATACCTGGTCGATAAATTACACTCTTCAGCTGCAACCTAAGCTATTATAGCTCAACTGCAA
Source organism: Trididemnum clinides (assembly GCA_963675345.1). Taxonomy (NCBI): domain Eukaryota; kingdom Metazoa; phylum Chordata; class Ascidiacea; order Aplousobranchia; family Didemnidae; genus Trididemnum; species Trididemnum clinides. Next base: position 20,085,070 of record OY776305.1, read on the forward strand.
ATGCTTGACTTTGGATAAGTTGGCACTTTCTCTAGCTGCCATTATCCCAGGACCCAGCAACATGCGCGCAGCCAGAGATTTTAGGTCATGCAAAACGGCATACAATTACAAAAAGTCGTTAGCGATATGCCAAATATTCAATAGCCTTTTCAGAAATCGCACAGCAATTACTTTGGCACCCCTCTCCACGGCTTTACATTTACGCTTACAAGCAAATGATGATCTAGACCAGGGGTGGCCAACCTGTGCTGTACAAAGATACAAATTAATAGAGGCGATCACTGAAAGAGCCGTTACACGACTCTTACTTCGAACTAGCGCAAATTCCGTACGAAAAGGTGCTGACCTCATTTTTTGGAGGTACCTCTTGACATCACCGACGCATAATCATACAGGCAGAGGTGACCAGTTTTTTTCAAAGATCATTTTCAAAGTCGATGTTAACCCTGTATGACCTTCCACCTGCCACGGAATCCAACATGCCCATCTCAGTTTACACATCTCTACGCTCAATCACTGAACACCAACGATGAATCAAAAGAGCCGCAGTATAGGACCCCGAGAGCCGCCGTTTGGCCACCCTTGATATAGACGAATAACAGTCGTAGTTATTGGCTCCTCCAATAGTAAACAAGTCCACTCTCTAAGTACATGCTATACACAAGGCAAATAAGATTTTGCTAGGGACTTCAAAAATCTTGGAGAAATGTAGCCTCATATTTTTTTGGATTCCAATGTAACAGACGTTACTTTTGATTTTGAAACGAGAACTGGTTATATCAAAAAAATTTTGCTTACTATTTCTGTTCTCACAACTACACATAAGTAAAGCCGGCTAAACCGATTTGCTTAATCAGGACATTACTGACGGTGGCTCTGCGATTGTAACAACTCAACTGTGAGTGCTTCACTTCGGGTAAGTTTGCTCTTCTTGGCTGCGTTCAATGCCAGGGCCAAACAATATGCGCGTAGCAACAGGCTTTAGATAGTACAAATAGGCATACAATTACGAAAAAGCCGTAAGTCGTGGTTCCAATATTTAACAAACGCCCCCTCTCTTCTCACAACTTTTAAATTATGCTTCTACGCACGTCATAAAATGAACGAATAAAGCGATTTAAAATCTATGGCTGTTTCAAATATAAGAGAGTCCAACACCTAAGCGCGTCTCTGCTGAAAAGTGGGAAAGCAACACGGAGTCAGGGGTACTACAATATAAGTCTTTATCTCATTGGCAACGCCATGGTCTCCGCATAACTACAAAACGTTAGCTACTTTTAAGAGCTTCGTGGGTTTGGTCAGTGGCTTACTTAGAAACCATTTCTTTTTTGGAGAAGGGGGGGAAGGGGAACTTCAACTGAACTTAATCATATCATCAAGCAATCTTAAAACATAAGTAAGCGCTATTCAATTAATATTTTGGGAGGGAGGGCAGAGCATTAAGGGAGTTAACGTTTAAGGGAGAACCTTGCCTATTTTAGTCTCCAAACAAGCATGAATAGCTTTTTTTTGGAGGTCAACGTTTTGAATGTAAGAAATTTGCCCACATTCGTGTCCAAACAAACATGCTCACTTTTTTCTCGTAGATTAAGTTTTGAACGTTCTTTCATACCGTTTGGGGGCCCTTGCCTTTTATTTTCCCCTGATTGCCCGAGGCATAAATAAGACGTGGCAAGATTTATCACCAACCTGGTGTTAGTGTCATAAAAAGGTTTGTGACATCACGATGTTACCATGAAATAAAATAGTTTTTAAACTCGCATCTTTTGACGGAGGAAAACGCTATTGCGCTTAAAAAAGCCAAGCACCCAATTCACCACACTTCAAAAATTGCATTAGGTTGTTGTTTAAGGTGACGTCACAACCGACGATTTATTGTACAAGTTGTTTTCGTCATTTTCTCAAAATATATCGACCGTAGAAAGTAGTAGTAGTAGTAGTTATTCAGTTTTTATCCGGTGTTTTCCCTTTAGCAGAGATGGCCGGATTTACCCCATTCCTTCTGCAATTTTACGCACTCCGTCCCTCCACTTGTCTCGTCTCAGGGCATCTTCCTTCTTCAAACCAATCTTCTCTGTCTCCTCTTCCACTTGCTTCTTCCAGGTCTTCTTCGGTCGTCCTCGCTTTCTCTTGCCAGTCACTTCAAGATTCAGAGCAACCCTCAAAACACTATCGTCATCCCTCCTCAGTACATGTCCATACCATCTAACTCCATTCGCTGTTGCTAACCGGTCTATTGTTTCCTTCAACCCTAACATATCCATCTGTTCTTCAGTCGTCTTTCTGTCTACCACTTTCTGACCGCACATGGCTCTCACCATAGCTCTCTCTGTTCTTCTCAAAATCGCTTTTTCATTTTCTTTGAGACACCATGTCTCACTTCCATACAGTATTGCTGATCTTACGCAACAACAATAAACTTTACCTTTCATCTTCAGAGGGAACCTATTTCCAAGCAACAACTCTCCACATTTCCTGAATCTTACCCAACCGATTCTTACTCTTGCTGTGACTGCCGCTTCACAACCACCACTAGCATTCAGTCTGTCTCCCAAATAACAAAATCCATTCACTGTCTCCACTTCATCGCACAACTTCTCGATCGAATCCATCGTCCCTTCCATTATTCCTTTACATTTCAAGCAAACAAAATGCATTGCCAACCTAGCGGTAACTCTCTTTATTTTTGCACATTTGCCATGAACCCAGTTTTCACATTTTGTGCACAACACTGAGTTAGCCATGACTCTCCTTCCACAAACTCCACATGGATCTATCTTGCTTTTGTATAGTTCGCCTTCTGACCCGCTTACCATCATTTTTGTTTTTCTGGTGTTGACCTTTAAACCTTTACTTTCCAGTGCATTCTTCCAATTCCAAAACCTTTCCTTCAAGTCTTCCATGTCTTCACTCATGATAACAAGGTCATCTGCATATAGTAATTCGTTAACCACACCCCTTCTTGCATTTTCAGTAACAACGTCCACCACTATTGCAAACAATAGTGGCGACAGCACAGATCCTTGATGTACACCAACATTTACTTCAAATTCCTCTGAATATGCAGATCCCACCCTCACTCTTGTCTTTGCACCATCATACAGGCTCATAACTGCCCGAACTATTACTTCTGATAGACCCTTCTTTCTCATGGCCCATTCCATCACTTTTCTCGGCACTCTATCAAAAGCTTTTTCCATGTCAACAAAACACATATACAACTTCTTGTCCTTCTTTTGATATTCTTCCTGCATTCGTCTCACAATAAATACCGCATCCACTGTTCCTTTTCCTGGCATAAATCCAAACTGCATTTCATTCAAATCGACTAGTGTTCGTATTCGCCTCTCTAGCACTCTTTCAACAATTTTCATGGCATGTTCTAGCAGTTTCACTCCTCTGTATGATCCGCAGCTCATCACATCACCCTTTCCTTTAAAGATAGGTACAATCACACTTGTTTTCCACTCATCAGGCATTCCTCTACCATCCAATACACGCTGGCACAGTTCCATCATCACTTTAACCCCGATTTCGCCACTTGCAACTATCATCTCCACACTTACTTCAGATGGTCCGGTTGCCTTTCCTGATTTCATCCTTTGCATTGCCTCCACAATTTCATTACGAGCCACTTTTTCCACTGGTCCTTCTACTACATCAGTTTCCACCATGTGGTCCCATTCGTTCTCTTCATTCATGATCTTTTCCATATGTTCCTTCCAAATTTTTGCCCGGTCTTCTTCAATAAAACCCAATCGTCCATCTCCTCCTCTCAAGCACCTTCCTCCTTCCACATCCTTCCCTTCCTTTTTTATTCTTCTAAGGAAGTAGAAAACACTATTAGAATTATGATATAAATTATTCAACTCCTGATTAGCTTCCTTTCTCATAGCTCTAGCAACAATTTTCCTTGTTTGATTTCTTATAGGTTTGTATTGAGTTTTATTTCTTCTGATGGGAACCTGCATAGCTCTTTAAATGCCGCCTTCTTTCTTGCAATGGTATCCTTGACCTCTTCATTCCACCACCACATGTCTCCTTGATCTCTCCTAGACTTCTTCTTTCCACACACTTCGTCACAAGCCTTTAGAACACCATCCTTAAAAGTTTTCCACAAATCAGGTGCATCTGCATTCACTAGTTCTTTTACTCTTTTTTCAAATCTCACTCTTGTTCGGTTTTCATTCAACTTCCAAATCTTTCTTCTTATGATTCGTTCCTTTCTCACACCCTGTTTTAGAACCTTTTTATCTAGATCTGCGACCACCAGCCTGTGCTGAAGTTCCCATGGAATCACTTTTACATCCCTGATATACTTTCTATATTTTTCCCCCACAATCACAAAATCAATTTCTGTTTCACACCCACCGCCACTATAAGTAATTTTCCTTTTGTCTGTCTTTTAAACCAAGTATTTGCCACGCACAGCTCTCTTTCATCACAGAACTCCAGCAATCTTCTTCCTTCTGCATTTCTTTTCCCAACACCATTCCCCCCGTGAACACCTTCAAAACCTTCAGCACATTTCCCCACATGTCCATTGAAATCCCCCAAAGAAACAATGATTTCACTACAACTTCCCAAGTCCCACTCCAGAAACGGGATCGAAACCTTTTTTGAGAGATATAAAAATAATTTGTTTATAAATGACACCAGCTTCCATCAAAGAGTATGAAGTGTTTTAAGAAAAACAATAGATTTATTATTTTATTTCTTACTTAATATTACAAGTAAATTATCTCTTTACCTTCATTTAGTGTTCGCTTTTGTGAGGAATAATTAATTTTAATTGTTTCAACATTAAATACGTGACTCAGTGGGATAGCTACACTTGAGCATAAAAAGGATATTGCCTGTTGTTAGTTCGATTGTCTTCTGCTGACTGACCTGCTTTGCTACTTGACTCAATCTTAAGTGTTTCACTGGGTCGCCTGTATTTTGTGCTCTAAGCAAGATAACCCAATACACTGGCCACTAGCAATTTCCTCGGAAGCGTGCTGCATAAAAGTAACATAAAGGTCAGGACTACGGACATCATTTATGCTAATAATTTTTTTGCTTCTTTGCTGTTTATTATTTTTAAAAGGGGGTTCAACTAAGTCGTGAGATATGCATACCACCAAATAACTGATTTCTGTAATTGCAAAGCAAAAGCCACTACGGTGTCCATTCCCAACTTTGCGTTTGTTCTCCCACACTTATTTCAACGAACGAATAGAATTTGCGAAATGATATAATAGGACCTCTTCATTCAAGCGCTTGAACTACGGTCGGGATTTGGGGTAGAGGGGCGATGCCTCCTTTAGCACAAACTATCACTTATGATGTTAAAAATATGAATTGGTTGCAGCCGGCACAGCCGGATAAACCGATATTACTAAACCAACATAACTGAGCGGTAGCCTTTCCAAGCGACGCCGGCTAATGATGAAATAAAGAAAGACTTAAACGCATGAAAAAAATTCGATAACAAACTGTAATGTTAATAAAGGTGCAATTAAAGACAAATTGCTGCTTGTTTGTTTCAAAAATGCTTGGTAATTGTAAATACTCGTCAAATATCAACCTGATCACGTAGGCATTTCACATTTTACTCAATTTTATGCAAACTACACAGACTAGAATAACACATCGAATCTGTTTTCCTTTTTGCAATCTCGAACGGTGTGTTTTGCTTCTCTATGTTTCTAAAATGCTTAAGTGAGCTCACTTTTTATAAAATAGAACCATCATAAATGCTCCAGCGTTCGCATGTTATTGAATGGTAACTGATATTCAGATCTACACCAAGATGACCACTATAACAAACTAATTTCCGGCACTACGTTTCAGGTTTTGTAATAACAAAAACAAAATCAGTGGCCCTAAACTCTGCAAAATGCAGAGGCATGCTGTCACTGCCACACCCCGGCAATGCTTCGTGATTTGCAATCAAATATTTGGCAAAACTACATTCGTCGTTACCATAAAAACGTTTATTCGGTCGAGAAAAATATGTGGTGATAGTGGTTACCTTACCTAAAACACCTAAATTGGTTGGGCCTGTGGCGAGCCAAATTTAAAAACCCACTAGACCAAGTTAGCGCAGCCTAGTGGAGGATTCCAGAACATAACAGTTATTTGAAAAATTGCATTGATTTGAAAAGATGCCGTGCAGCACAAAGTGCAAAGCGTTGCATTTAGCGTCATAATATTATGAGATTTGTACGACAATCCACAAGGATAAGAATAGAAAGTACACTCTGAGCGTTAAAAAAAAAAGATTTCAGAACTTCGAGTATATCATGCTAAACGATTTTTATTTGCTGCTTTATATCTTACTATTGCTACGCATTCTGGTCCTATTTCACCTTGCGACTAACGTAACTACATCATTTCAAAGAATGGCCAAATGGCAAGCTAGAAGAATGTCGTTTTGACGTTTCAAAATTTTTATAATACGGCCAATGCAATAAAACCGGCAAAATATGCGATTTTTGACTTGAAAAATCGAAGGCAATAAAGAGTTGAAACATTTCATGCGCACTGAACAATTTTCGTCATTCCTTCAAGCAAAGTAACACTTTAAAATGTAAGCGCTTCTTAAAGCGTGATCAAAAGACGTGTTCAAGTTAGGCAAAACGATCAACTTTTTGGCAGCGATTTAAGGCAAGGTGTAAGAACCTATACCTGACGGGGCATGTTAGTTCATAAAAAGTTAAATGCTTGTTGGAACGGCCCTCTGGCTTGTAGTTGTGGCAGTAAGTTCAAAACGAAATTGGCATTTGTTGGTTGCTATTCTAAATTCGGAACCGTGAGCTCATAAAAACTTTACCTGGCTGGACGAGACGCATATTGACTGGTAGACGAAAAGGCTTGTTCTATTTCATCCAAAAAGCTACAACCATTTGACCACACAGACCAAGGGTGTGTGACAAACTGCGGACTGTGAGGAAACATGCAAACACAAAATTAAAAGCGTGCAGTCTGTGTAAACAATGGTACATTCGAGACGAGAGAGATGACGAGAAAAAAAAGGAAACAAATACCACGCAACTTTGTACTTTTGATCACTAAACCCCAAAATCAAAATTTATTATTATAAAAAAGATCATTATCAAACTCAATTTCGAAAATAATCGACCCTCTTCTCCGAATTATCCAGGGAAGGCAACAAAATTGAATGCTAGCAATCAAAACATAAAAGCATGCAGCAATTCGTAATTCGTAAGACTCACATAGACAAAAAACACCCAAATAATGGCATACTGCTCTTATATGAAATAAGCATGATATTCATGTGTGGTAATGCTTAATAAAAGAACCTAACTAGTTAACCATCGTGAACAGCTGAACACTGAGAGGCTAAGTGTGCTAATGATCTACGGGTTCTTATAGTCTGCCCTTTACATGGAGCGAAGGTCGGTATTTGTGATGAAAAAAACAATTAACCTTACATTAATACAAAGAGCATTTTTTCACAGTTAATAGTTGAAAAAGCAACAAAAGTTCAACTCAGGCTTATTGCTCAAAGGCTGGAAATTCAGATAAAATAAATAGAATTGAATTGGGTGCAAGGTGTTGCAGGCAAGTTTCCGTTATTAGCTGATGTTCAAGCGTAATCAGAAGCACGCTTTGTTAAATTACGTCGAAATTCACGCTCGCATGGCCTAGTGTTGAAAACTTGCTGCAATATAACATACAATCAAAAGTAGCTTCTGATGACGCCCAGTCCCTAGCTAAGTAACAACGGGCCATGTTCAAAAAAGAAAAACATTTTAAGACGGAAAATGCCCACTACAACTTGAGCAAAAGCACTTGCTATCTTATTTTCTCAAAACACTAATAGTAGATGATTCATCAAGTTCAAGTGAAACGTAAATACGCACAAAAGGTACATAATGACAAAAATAAAAGCGATTGCAAAAGAATTCGCTTTACTGCAACAACAAAAATCATTTTTAATAAACACGGTGTCACAAGCAAGCAAAACAAAAAATGTATCGTGCAAACCGCCTACCTCATTGACATATACGGATTTAGTGGGTAATGCTGTGGACTTGAAGGGGCTGGAAGGGGAGCATCGGGATTGCACGCGTCGTAATCCCCATCTTCCGGTATACTAGGCCATTTTAAAAGAGGTGTCCGATGGGTTTCACAAACTTCACCATTAGGTGTAGAGTTATCTGAACATGCACAGCAATCTTAAATCAAGTTGAAATGAAACAACTCCGTTCTTCTTATCTCACTTCCGAGTCGTATGATAATAACGGCAATCATCATGGCCAGAGGGGTAGCAAAAGAGGCGGTCTCCCTCGAGCTATTTTTTTTCCTACCCGCTAGCACGGGCCAGTTTTGTTCAGACACGCTGACAAGTTAGCGATCCTTTGACTCCTTATTGTTTGGTTCATTTTGGAAAGAGCTTTTCAGAGTTATGCTCAGCTCTGTAAGGTCCATTGCACCTCGCACTATACACGAACAAGACGCATCCAATATAAACACCTAACCTAATAACGTTTCTTTAAATGCTAAGCGCCAGGAAAAGAAACTGTGAATATGAATTCTATTCAGTCTTTGTTTCCACTCGACTTGAAGGTGAACCCGTGGTTCACACGAGCCCACGATTCACGAAGCAGGCTCTTTACTCTTTCAGCCTTCGTGGCGGTGTGTCACGCATTGTATTCTATCAGCAGCACTGCTCGAAAATTGGTGAAAAGCGATGCACAGAGTACAGGTCAGTTTATATTTCGTAAAACTGGAACGTGCATTTTAGTTTGCTTTACCATACGTTAGCGCTACTAGTATACTACGTAACATAACAAACTAATTCTCAGCTCCTTTTTGAAAATTGGCCTTAAAGTGTTATCTCGAGGTCACGACTAATTGAGGCATAGAAAAAATTTGACGGCGATACTAGCATATTATCCTGCGGAGTAATAGCTGGTGACAACTTGATGTATTAATACATAATGCTCGTTTGAACAATGGGGTAGCTAGAAGGGCGCAGGGGCCATGCCTCCAAATTTTTTGAAACCAATCAATAAATGTGCTTTCAGTTATTACGGCTACAAAACAACGATCTGCAAAGAAAAACTTATCCAACAAATTCGGGGTAAAAATTGACGAAATCGGGGTTTGAAATTATCGACCTCAAAAAATTTATCGACCCCCCAAATGTCCTTCTAGCTAGCCTCTCTTTTTAAACAACAAATGAAGTCACTGCTATAGGCTCATACACAATACATGTGTAACTGACAGTGTTCCCTCTAAGATTTTAGTAGGTGCGTAACTGCCGGCACAATTGCGAAATTGCTGGCAAATGTACGAAAACCGTCGGACAAATTTGCAGGGAAAGGAAAGTCAAAACTGTGACAATGCGCTTCCGTGACGTAATAATTAGCGTGACTATGTCAGCCCCAAAATGTTCACAAACAGGTAGCCTATCGGTTGTTATAAGACGGCGGCGAAATACCTGGCTATTTTTCTTCAGTAAGTTAATTGTGGTTAAATTTGGTCTCAAACTATACAGCCTTTGCAACAATGATTCGTAAGTACTTTGGAATGACAGATGAAAAATGCGCGTAAATAAAATTAACCCTTTGCCGACGCCCGACATGAGCAACAGAAATAGAACTTTTATGAAGTAATGTGATGTTAGGTAGGTTATTGCGACTGACACAACAAAAATTACTTGCGAACTTTAACTGTTGCTTGATTACGGTAAATAATTAGATAACTTACATTGCTCTATCGTAATCAATTGAACAGCAGATTTTTGCAATTGCAAGCAAACTTTCAATCTCAGTTCGGAAAGTATTTGAAGGGAATTCAAAACTAAATTGGTTAGAAGTGGTATTCTTTTTTATTTTTAGTGTTTATAAATGGCAAGTAAAAGAAGGTTATTTATTTGTAACGTACAAAAATTGAACCAATCCCTCAAAAATGGTGTTTTTGTGCTAACTAAAAGCGAGAACTATGTGCTTTTTTATCTTAACAAGCACGATTAAAGTTAGCGTTGAGACGTAAAGAAAACATAAAAATTTTAAGCAAGTTTAGTTTCAAACTTCCCTCGATTGAAATCGCCTGGGAAAAAGTAAACAAAAAAATTGATTTTACTTCAGGTTAATTGCTGGAGAGATAATTTGTTTTACAAAAAGGTGAGGCAATGGCGTGTGCGAAAGTTAAGTCGCCGTCACCCGCTGTGTTGCGTCACAGCCCCGCGATGTTTGCGTGAGACGTTGCACTGCTCTAAAGAAGCATCTGTCCTAACTTGGATTTCTTTTCACTGTCTCCCATGCATTTAACAGTTGGTTAAGATTTGGCCAACAAAATTGCAAAAATTTTAACAAAGTGAAAAAGTTACCAAAAACCGCCAGACTTTTTTTACGCACCGTTGAATTTGAACTGCGAATCCGCCGGACATAATTTCGAAAATTCGCACTTTTTTGGCGTTTAAAGGGAACACTGGTAACTGAATACATCAATCATAATGCATCGTCATACAAAAAACAACTTTTATTCATAGACTGCAAAAAGCCTAAGTTATTATATACGCCATCAGGCCAACAACACTTTTAATATATTGGTCAAGGATTGACAAAACTATAAACTACAAAACGGCTAAAAATATATTAATAAGCAAACAAAAAGAAAATGAGAAGCCGCACCTGAAGTTTCGCCGTTTAATTTACTTTGACTACCGGAGCTGGACTGAGATTCTTCAGACGCCTGAGCGTGCAAGAACGATTTAAATCCGTTCTGCTCCAACAGTGATTCTTCAGATCGAGTTAATCCGTGTGAGCGCAGCTGAAATAATGACCCAACCGCGAGCTGAAACAAAAAAATGGCGACAATGCAAAGGTCAATAACACTTTAATAAACTACCGACAGATTGGTGTTTCTACCACTAAGACAGGTTTTTGAGACCATCCAACTACGCTTTAAATCTTATAGGTACTCTTAAATCATTTTAAACTGGTCAAAGAGATTTTGATGTAAAAAAATATTACTTAAGTTTTTGACAGTTGCTTTAGAGAGATGTTTTTGTTTTAGATGAAGTATAAAGTATTTAGTGGTAGTAATCACATTCAGCTAAATTAAAGTATAATGAAGTCACAAATTTTTTTTCCATTTTGAGGCGTAACAAGAGGTATTGCAAAAACGTTTGTAGACAGTAAACGCACTCAACAGAAGTATACAGTCTTTCCAGACATTTCTTTATTTTAACACATATACTTAGGCAAAGCATTTTAAGCACTACGTTGAAACAACTCGTCATTTACCGTAAAGTAGGAAGGGAAACAAAATGCTAAAGCACAAAACTTGGTAGAATTTAAAACGAAGTTCCTCACAATGTTATGTGATGGTAATGCCTTCATGTTAGTGGTGAAAATATTAACAGCTTAATTGGATTTTTGAAATTGGCCAGTCTTAACTACGTAAAATTGTCACCGCGCCAAGTCCAAGTCGACTTGATACATGTCGTGCTGAGGCATTCCAGTCGAGACGTCTTTTTTCCAGCACGTTTTTGGCTTGTGCTCTGCTAGCCTTAGTACAAATAGGTAAAAGTGGGTTAAAAGCGCTGAACGTACGCTTGTGATAATAGCATGACCTGCTGGTAAGTGACACGAATGCTGCTGCCTTGAGTATGCGATTGATGGCAAAATGTCTTCATTGTTTTGCGTTAGTTATAAGCCAGAATGCTGACGTACGAAATAGTTTGTCGTTTTTGCGACTGTTACTCTGTATTACACAGTACCAACGCAGCGTATTGCATACGCCAGCAACTTATCACCTGATTTTGCATCTAACATTAAAGCAGGAAACCAGTTTTAAAACGGTAATCGCCTTTTGAATATAATCATTAATGTTACGTATCCCAACCAGACCTGTGAACCCCAAAAACATTTAGAGCGGCTTTTATTTGATCACACGGCAACACAAAAACCAGCTTGCAAGCGCACGTCATCTGCTCAGGAGCTAGCTTACATGAACCAAGCTCTTTCAAAACTAGCTTAAGCGAAGTAAAAGCGCATGCATGACACTGCAACAATTACAAAAAAATATCTGCTTACATCGTCAGGTCTATCAAAAGGAAAGCTTTCATTGACAGGTAAAGTTGATTTTTGTCTTTTCTTCAGAAAAGATGGAGAGTTGTGCGAAGCGTGTAAATTGCTTTTTGACTTCTTGATTTCGTTTTTGAAAAACTCTTTGCTACAAAAAAAATTCTTTACAAAATACAGAAACACAAAAACACAGTCTTCGAAAAATTGTCGAGCGACTACTAGTTGGACTGTAGGTACAAAATTTACAAATTGAACAAGACGAGTATTGTGATGACCGACGCCATGGCGTAGTGGTTAGAGCGTCCGCTTCGTAGTTGGTAGACCTGGGGTTCATTCCCTAAGTCGAGTCATACTAAAAGACTTTAAAAAATGGTATTTACAGCTTCTCTGCTTGGTGCTCAGCATAAAAAAGGGATAGTGAGGAGAACAAGCAGGCAAGCTTGCTTGTTGTGTCCTTGGGCAAGGCACTTAACGGAACGCATCCACCTTTATGTGGCAGACAGGTGGCCTACCCATACTTAACCGGGTTACAACTGTGAAGTTGCTCGCCCAGCATGTCGAAAAAGGCGACTCTTGGGTACCCACCAATGGCAGTCCTTCTTGTTGGTGGTGGGGCTACCAGTCATTCATGACTGGTTTCAAATGGGCTGTCATCTTTCCCCTAACCTAATTTCAATTAGGTTGACGACATGAACCTAAATTGCGGTTCGTACCGTGCCTCCATCCAGAGGAAAAGGAGGGATAATCACAAAAACAACAACAGCATTGTAATGCTACTGTTACTGACATGAACTCATAAAATCGCAGTTTTAGTGAAATAACATGTCAGCAACACCCTTTTTGTTGTTGCTACTTGTAACCCAAACAATACACTCGACGGAGTCCAAGCTAAATATTAAATAGATCTTGATTCAAATTTACGATGTAAGAAAGTAATGGCCTAGTTAAATCTTAAGCCAATCTACAATTACTACCTCGCATAGCAAGCTTTCCACAAAAATACAACTGTTCGTTTTTGTTTGACATAACGTACGCCAACAATGCTTTTTTTGTTTGTATGTTCATACTGCAAGAATGGCAATTTCTCTTTACGAATATAAATCCAAGGAAATGAATTTTTTTGTTAATCGCTTGATAGACTTAGTTGGTTGTCAGACGACCATTGGGTTCCACTATTGGCAATAAATATGTAATAGTTTTAAAAGCAAAATCCAAAAGTTTAAATCGGACTAAAATCCAGTCTAAATTAATACGAGACGAGACCTCAATTGAATGCAAATTAATACTGTTAATTTAGACGACATCACTTCGTTTATAAGCACTGAGTTGAAACGCATCAACTTAAAAGCTTGACTACATGATATTCTATGAGCTGCCGTTCACTTCCCATATTACCAGGTGCTACTAGTAATTTGAAAATGGATTTTCACCTGCATAGTCTATAAACATAAACTGTACAAGAAATGTGTTACTCAATTTCTTTCAGTCACGGACTATTCACCAAAACCCACCGACTGTCAATTAGAACAAACAATTCAAAGCAAAATCAATTTGATGTCAAGTTTCGCTTTTGGGATCAATAAGCAGCTAGTCCTTGAACTTGTTCACAATTTTGTCCAACTGTGATGCAATGGTAGTCAATGCACGTCGCACGTCACGACAAGCTAAAGTAGAGTTGCGGCAATGCGATCAGGGACAAGGACCGTTTCGCCATTCCGTAGCTTTATGTAGCGTTTTCACGATGCCCTTTGCTGCTTGCCACCGTGCAGCAGAACTGTGCTTGCGTGCTCCACCAATCCCTTCTACGAATACAAACGACTCGGCGGCCTTGTGGTTAAGAAACACTGCGCTAGAGCCTCTGCTTGTTTGTAAACCACTTTTACTATCTCGGAGAAAATGTAACTCAGCGAACGGATATTGAAGAGTATGCAAGTATCCTCAAGCAGTGCTAGAGACATTGTAAGCAGCAGTAACATGAGCATTGGGCAAATTGAAAAGGTTTGATCATTATTTTACGATACAGCTAACACTGCAATAATCGCTCGAAGCAAAAATAAAAAAAAATAGAATGGCTGCGATTTTTTATCACGTTTAAAACTTTCTTGTGTTTAAAATACATTTATGATGAAACTCAACAGCATAACGACTTTTTCTATTTATACTTTAACTGGTAGTACTTTAGAACGATCTGTATGGTAAGTGAGAAATTCAGTCAATTTTAATTTCAATCTGTTCGATCAATTTTTATTTCACTGGAGGTCAGAACTCAAAATGGCATAACCATTTTGACTTCAAAATAAAATTTCACCAAATAACATGCGTGGTGTACAAATGTTAGCCAATGAAAGCACATCAATAAACGTCGAAAGAAAGTAGAGGTTTACGTTTGATTAAAATCTGAAAACAAGCTTGTCATAAGCAACTCGTGGCATTTGCTACAAGAAATGCCTATAGTGGTATAAAACCTACATCAAATTTTCTAATGTTGCTGTCAATGGGCAAATTTAAAGCAAGCCCGTTAATCAAACGTTAACAAATGATAAACTAGATAATAGCATTGAAAGGTTTGATAAATAGAACAGTGCTTTTCAACCTTTGGTGGGCCAACCCATTTTTTTCAAGGAAAAATGGCCAGCTACCCATCGTTCAAAAGCAGAAAGTACCCACTACTCGTTGATCTTCCCCTTAATAAATTATCACCGATTTACAGGGCAGTAAGTCCATAAATATTACGGCCTAGAAAAAATTTTACTGGCTAGTTGATTATTGAAAAACTATATCATTTTGAAATGCTTTGCGGTCCAACGGTTAAGAAGCATTGAGATAAAAGAAACTCAATTTCAGGCAACAACCAATGGTTTGAAACTAAGTAAGACTGATCCGAGTTCGACCTGTATTTGATATCAATGGGAAATCGTTAACATGCAAATTACCTTGAAACAAATGCAAAAGACGAACTTCGATTGCCGTGTGGCCGAGATGAGTGACTGTCAGGCAGGCTGATCATAAGTACAGAAGTTAGATCGTCAGTGAATCGTTAAAATCACAAGCATGCAATTTTAATAATTAATCATTGTCATAATTTCCGGAAAAACAAACAGGAAAAACAAGCATAAATTCCACTGGAATGTGTAATCAGAAAAGCAAGATTTCTCTCGCTACGATTACCTGTCAAAACTAGCTGATTAGACGATATTTTAGTAAAGGTAATTTCAGCTAAAGTGAAAATCAAATGTTAGCATGCTCTGCAATCATACACCACACCAGGGTTACTTGTAGTGGTCTGCCACGACCACATCAAAGCATACCGCAGCCATCTTCATATCATGTTTTTATAATCTGCGGCAGGTAAATCAAATTGTTAAAATTACAAAAAACAAAAAACATGCAACATATGTTAGCATTGGCAGCAGCAAAGTCTGCGAACTGCTTACCAGTGCAACACTTTACGATAAGTTTAAACTAAATCAACCATCTTTCAAGATTTCATACTTTTGTAGTTAGCAATGAAACAAAACCAGGCGAAATTACAAAAAAAACGAAGATTGAATTAAAACCTGCCTTTTGATTGCGTTTAGTTGTTATCAGTGACAGCAGTTATAAAGAACTATTACATTTAAAGCAGTCAGTGCTTAACAGGTTGGAGATCTCACGTCAGATTGTAAAGTATTCAAGCGTAAAGCCTCTTTTTACAGAGAATGAGCAATAAAAAGCACACCTGCTTGATCTGTTTGGAGTTGGTGAAACCGGTGCACTTGTGTAAGGAGTCAAGTTGATCTTCGCTGCTTCGCTTGCAAGCTTATCGACAGATTTTCTCACAGAGTCTGAATATCAAGGAATAATTACTTAATATCAGGAATAAGCTTGGGCCAGCGAATTTTGCTTTGCCAATACAAGCGAACTGTGAAGAATGTATTTCCAACAAAATAAAACAAACGCGGTTTGGGCTGACCGCCTCTATGCTCTCTGGCCAGCCCATAGTCCCCACAATAGCGCTCCCCAACCTTGCACATTCGAGAAAACTTTCACACGTTTTGTGAGATTTTGCCCTTTCTACATTATCAAAATAAGCACAAAAAATCCTGCGGGTAAATCTGATCTTTACAACCTCAAGAAAAACTATGGCAACCTATTCAGAGGTAAACATGTCAAAAGCACTTGCTTAGGAGGATAATAATATATCAGTAATAAACAAAAAATTACACCCAACTTTATAATGTACCAAATAGAAATCACTTTTTAATCCTTAATAGAAAAGGTCATCGCTGAAAGTTTAACATGCCGTGGCTGAACTTTTGATGAAGATACAAATAGCAATGTTTTCTTGCAGTTTCCTATTATAACGTAGCATACAGTATTAAATACTTGTTAAGAAGTTTTGGTAAATCAAACTAGGTACTGTACGCCCACGTATACAAACGTAATATGTCTTTTGTATTTTTAATGCTGCCTTTTCCTTGAAAAAAAATGCTTAGCCTTTACGGAACACCCAGAGCCAAAACTGTAGTAGCCACAACAGTATAAAAACAAGTTTCGTTTTCTCGTCAAATATCAGCTAAAAGCGAGATTCCAAGCGAACGCTCAACAAGCTGTCACCTTTGTTTCTTTCACTTTGTTGTGAAAGCATTCGCCCCAGCTTCTATTTTTTGACAAAACAAAAAATTTCGAGGTCAACTAGTAGCAATATTCAGCGCGCAAGTGCTATTGAAATGATAAAGAGCACAAAGCTTTTTTACACCGCTGCTTACCAATTATGTCAGGAACTGTTTTAATTCGGGTATTTTGCGTAGAAGAATCGGTTTCCAGTAACATTGTGTCTGCCCAATGAATCAGCTTTGCGAGATTTTGTATCAAGTTGCTTCGGCAAGTCATTAAAGCAGGAGTGCTGAAACACGAAAACTGCGTAAGTGCAGCGGTCAATGGATGTTGCTCATAGCCCACAAACAGCCAGTACAACACTTCTTTTCAAGGCAACCATTTCGAAGAAGACTGCTCTTAAATGGCACTACAGTCATCAAACAAAAACCAGAGCCTCTGCTCCAAAGACAGAAGCTGAGTCAGCTAGACACTATTACAAGTATCGAGCTACGTCTCTATATCTACATCACAGGTTGATATCTCATAATATTTACTGTCTGGTCGATCGATCGGCAACCTTTTACGAGTGAAGACCCATTTGGGCCCAATTTCCTTCAAAAAGAGAACAATAGGAGCCGCAAAACATCGTATTTGGGTGAATACGTATGATATAGCTAGTCACATCAAGAAAGCTCTTTAAAAAAAGAAGCCTCCTCCTTTAATTTGTGACAAAAAAACAAATTTCACGACACACTCATCCCGTACACATCTTAACAGAAAGCTTTCAAAAAAAAAGGAAAAGAGCCGCAACTTGCCGATCCCCGACCCAGGGGACAAAAACTAGGTGATGGGCGAATCCACAAGCATATAAAATACTGGAACATAGTTTGAAGTGTGGCGATGCGTTTTCTTTCACTCTACTGACTAACGTCGAATAAGTAGTATTACACGATTAGCCTAGGCATAAACTCATAGACCATTACCTCAATCTTGGTATATTGTTGTGCACAGTTGAGAGTAAGTCCAAAATCTTCATAACAAATTCAAGAATCTGTGAAGCAGAGCCAGGAAACTGTTCCATTCTTTTTTTCCTAGCAATGACTTCAAAATACATAAGTCCAATTTTAATATCTTTGCACATCTCTTGAAATTTTTCTTCGTGGTTCTCGTCCTCCTGTGTTAAAAAAAAAGGAGAACTAACTGTTGGCTTATTATAATGCAAATGGCAAAAACAATTGCCACTTAGCGTCTAGTTAATTGCCTAATCATAAAAGGTGTTTCTACTTCAATAAAGCACCAAAACCAGCTTGGTTATCAAAAAATGCCAAGTTGACAACTAGGCAAGTCCTCCTAGCTCTACTAATCGCGAACAATGGAAAACTGATGACAAACTCCAATTCCGGATTACCTTGCTTCTGGGGAAAACGGTAGAAGGCAATTTTGCACGACTGATTATATCTTGCAGTTTAACAATATTCAAGACGACTTTGAAAAATTGCTAGCATTTACAATAAAATGATTAACGCAGTATCGGAAACAAAATCAATTAAATGTAAAGCTCCTTTGTCAAAAATAAGAGCAAAATGTGCGTTAAATGACAAACCTTCGGAGCAGCAAGGTCATTAGGAAAGCTAAGGTCTTCATGACTTCCGTGAGTGGATGGTCCAGGTTCATTTTCATTCTTCTTGTTTGATCGATCACCTAAATCATCACAACAACTTTAAGCTAAATTAAACCTTCATTGCGAGTAATACGCTGCGACAATCAAAACTAAAACAAATACCGTAATTGAAACTGAAACAATCGAAACTTCTCGCAATTCTAACAGCCATCAAACCTACACAAGGTTAATGCTAAGAATATTGCTTCAAGTAACGGGAACTCGATTCAAAATGAGTTTTGTCTATATTTTGGTTATATATATATAATAATTCGTAATATAAATATACATTTGGCTAAACCTAGTGTTTAACTGTAACGAAGCTTTAAATAAAAATTAAAATCAAGTTAAGGTAAATCTAGTTAAGTTTATTATCAGCAAAGTAAAGTGACTGCTTGGTTAAACCAAAATACAACAACGCAAAGACATAAAAATTCAAGTTCTAGCGTTCCGTATACCATCCTGGCACAAACTTGAGCAAGCACATTGAGTGATTGCTGGCCATGAATCCTAGAAATCACAGAAGCTGTTTGATACATTTACCAATGATTACTTTTATGTTTCTTGGTCCAAAAGTACTTTTCGATGTAGAAGTCTTTCAACGTGGTTGATTTGGTAAAAGAATTTGCAATCCTTTTTTTCGCATTACGCAGCTTCTTTCCAAATTTCGTGGATTTACCGGACCCGCTAACCACATCTTGAAATACAATAGGCTTTAATACATAATTACTACACTGTCTATACATGAGCAACCATAACAGACCACGTGTGACTACTAGCCTACTGAAATGTTGGCAGTGCATTTGAAAAAAATGAGGTATAAAACAGAAAAGTATAATATGGTTTTTAGCTATTCTGATAAATTTATCATTTTTTACTCTAATGCTACGGATGTGACTATGTCCATAAGCGTGATACCTTTTTTTCCTAAGGAACATTTAACTCGACAAACATATGGTCATTTTATTTGTCTCTTCGACGATTTGACAAAAAAATGAACTTGTAACTCTAGGCGTGTAGAGTCTACACTGTATCAGAATAAACGATGGTTTGGCGTCACAATTCAAGCAAGCAGCTTTGAATAGTACCGAGTGTTTATGTGAGTACCCATCAGCTACTTGTGTAGAAAGTCAAAGCGGACCATGTAGCAACGCTCTGTCTATCAAAAGAAGCATGCAATAAAGTCAATCGATATAGAAAAGAAATCACTAGATAACAAAAAGGCTACAAACTCTATGAATTGCTTGCAGTATTTTTCGTTTTGTTTATGGATTGAGCTTGCTATTTACAAGGACCAATTTAAAAAGCTAAGCAAAACATTAAGATGAGTGATCACAAAACAAATGCGTCTTCTAAAGTATCTGCAGCACTACGGGAACTTACATTAATTCTTACTTCACTTCTATCTAACCCTAACCTACTTCCAGCCTAAAACGCTTATTTGCAATTTCTGGTAATTTTTCTGTTTCAGTGGTATACAATTCCACTTATCCGGCAATGCAGCCGGTTGTTTAGTACAGGGGTGTGCAACCTGCGGCCCGTGGAAGAATTTTACGGCTTGAAGTGGAAGCCAAATGTACAGATTCGATTTTCCAAAAATTGACCTCCAAAAAAAACAAAAAACAAAATGGGTTTTAATGTTAAATTAGAATGCACAGCATGTAAAAAATCACGCTTCAAAAATACTGGTCTCCAAAAAAAAAGCATCACCTTCTTTTTGGAGGAAAAATGCAAAAAAAAGGTGAAACCAATTACTGCTTCAAAACACATTTTGGTAAACAAAAAGTCTGGTTCACAAACTCTGACAGATACTGAAAATTTTCAATTAATGTGAAATAGGACTCCCTACAAGAGGCTGCACACATCTGCTTCAGTAGACTCGAAAAAATAACTGTAATATGCTACTTACTGCTTTTTTCTGGAGGATTTTGAGACATTTAGAAATAACCAATAATGTAAATACGTCAAATAAAAGTCACGTTAATAGACCAATCCAATTTCACATTAAAGAAGTCAAGTATTCCAGAAAAAAACAAAAGATGAGTAATGCACGGTTTTACTACTTCTATTTACATCTTAACATCTAAAAAAGTACACAGCAAAAATTTTTAGACAAGAAAATATGTTGCATATTAGCCTTTTATATAGGTGACATTCTTCAGGCTTAAAATAATTACAGAAACTCTTCTTGAACAAAACAACAATCTGCATATTAAACAATAAAAACAAGCATGATTTATTAACTAAGTAGTATAGTATATTCATCAGTGGTCCACTGATGAAGCCAAAACGCTGACATGTCGGAGCCAGTATGATGGTGTGTAGTGGTAATAAAAGTATGTCAGGGTAGTAACATTTAGGAATATCGTGTTTTTAGATAAGACGCCTTTAGCCTTGGTTATATGGTTTCAGTATTTACTGTTTCTGAAACATTTTGGTGTAACTACAACTACAACAAAGACCACACAAAAACAATAATAAAAATTCTAGCGTGGACCTCTACTTTAATAATACTATTCTTGATTATTACAATGCATTAATTCAGTTTAACTGACTGCCTTAGAGACGCAGTAGCCTCATTAGTGTTACTTCATGCAGTGTTCTTTCTCAGTTTTTTACAACTTGGCAAGTGCCCAAAAATCTTGACTATAAGCTGAACATTAAGCACAACTTGCTTTTAAATCTAGCAAACTTCCGAAGAAAAACAGCTTTGATACCAAGTGCAAAATTCAGTGCCTTTAATAATAAGTGCATTAGAAAACGTTACTATTTTGCATACAAAGCGCACCTGCTGTTATTTCTAGAGCATGTCTTGCGATTATTAATTCAGCATGCATCTAAAAATCGTCAATTGGCCAAAAAAAAAGTTAACTAATGGAACTGGGACTGCATATTAATTTTTGTTGCTCTTGTCCACTTGCAAAATGCAAGTCATCACAACAGACTAATATGTCTCGTTAATATAACATTCTTCTTTTACTAATGGCCTGTTGTACAAATGTTTTATAACACCAAAAACC
Organism: Trididemnum clinides; assembly: GCA_963675345.1. NCBI lineage: Eukaryota > Metazoa > Chordata > Ascidiacea > Aplousobranchia > Didemnidae > Trididemnum > Trididemnum clinides. The sequence goes on from OY776305.1 coordinate 20,106,375, forward strand.
TTCAACATCACCTATTTACTGATGGTATTTCCAGCTTAATTAATGCTTTATAAAGAGTTTTAAATAACTGGATAAATCATTGCTTAATTTTTCAAATTGACCTGAACTTAAATACAGCATAGACTCCACTAACCCAGACGATAAATAAACCCACTGCACAAAATAAAAAAATACGGCAACTAAGACTTGTTCAAGATTTCAACTAATAGTGTGCAGAAAAAGCCAGCAAGCATGCTTGTTACGTCCTTGGATAAGGCACCTAGTGGGATACCACCTATCTTCATGTGGAAAAAAAACGGGAAGATCAAGCAATATAACTATTATGGTGGTGGCCCAGTCTGATAAAAGACTAGCAAAAAAAGCATAAGCCTATACATTTTTGAATTTTTGAATACAGTAGCACATTTTGGCAAAATTACCACCTCTCCACTATGACTACTTGACTGCATATATAAATTTCACAATAATTAAATGGGCATAAAAAAAATTTATCGTTTGATTTCAAATTATTACTCCCAAGACAACAAATTTGCTGGGATCAATTATTTCAATATTAACAACTTCAGAGTAAATGAGCTATTATTAAGTTAGGTTTCCCAAGTAGACTAATTTCTGTTTCATTATAACTTATTGGTTTTCATTCATTTATCTACTTTCAATAATTCTATATTCATCTTTTCTTGCGATCATTTAAGTTATGAGAAAAAGTTATATTTCCATCATCTACAAATATGTGAATGTTAAATGTGTCTACACAATAGCCCTATCTTTAGTGCCATTGTTGTTGTCCGGTAAGTCTGGCGAATAAAAGTGCAATTAATAAATGATTCACCAAAACCTAGTGGCAACTAAATACTTTTATGACCATCACAACAGTGAGTATAATGCTCTATTTATCTACAGCCTCATAACAAATCCAAATCAATTCTCTGTAACATTTTTCACTCAATGCATAAATTATCACAAACCTCAAAATAAGGGTCAATCTTAAACCACATAGGTAACTTAAAATATGGCAAATATAAATAGACTTAATCATTTATTAACCCATTAAGTACCAAATTTTTATTTATGTTTTTTTTGTTTGAATTTTGTGTATTGGTGTACTAGAAGAAATGTAAAGGCAAAAAAACTTTAATGTTGATTTTATTTTTAGAATAAATCAACATTTCTTTCTGATCCCCAATTGGGGATCACGGTACAAAATGGGTTAATGGCTCATAGAGATATTTTGTGCTTGTTTTAATGAGCACAATTCCTGTTCCTTTGGTCAAATAGTCAAAAAAGCAACTTAAAGCTCTTCATTTACATACAGAAGTTTATTTGCTACTTAATGTTTACTAAAAATAATTAGAACAGAATATTGAAAAGACATTCTTACACAGTTCAAAAGTTTGGCTCAAAATGATTGCTAATCCTTTGCCAAAAACTTGAAAACTTTTTTGAAATCAATAGTTTTTACAAAACATCAGAAAAGATAAAAATATTTAAATGCCTAAAAATGGCAGCATGCACCAATTATTTCATAGACACATTGACTGCATGGTCACAAATATTGTGCATCCATATAAAGGCATTACTTGTCAGGCAGAAAAATTAATTGTAAATTGAATCAAAAGTTTAGATCACTGAGTGGATATGTCAGGCTAGATGAAGCTACCGTAACTACCAGCAAAAATCCAGACTGTGGAGTCAAGCCCCATCACAAAAATTAGTTACCGTTCTAATATTCATAGTGACTGGTTTACCACTTTGAACTGTTAACCACTTTGGTAAACATCAACTAATAACACAATATATTTACATTTAGCATCATAGGTCTCACAAAATTTGCAACCTTAAATTTTAATTTTAATGTCAGGCAAGTGATACTCAATTCTGTGCACAAGATGCTTGCATCTTCAAAGTCACTCTCCCACTCAAGTTAAGTTTGTGTGAGGAGCTATTTTAGTTGTTTCAGCCATTTACTCTGTTGCTATCTACCATTCTCTATCGTTTTTGAATAACAAAAATGAAAAGCTTTTGTTGTTTGCAGACACATATTGAACAAGGAGTGATGACTACCAACACTGACACTACTCAAAAACTGCATTAACTAACTAGCTGAAAACACTAAGACATGTTCTCAAAATAAAAACACTGAGACATATTATTAGAACATTACATATCATGAGTGCACAATACAGCATGTTGATTAAATTTGCAAAGAATAATAAAATACTATTACTTAAATAAGTAGGGTATAAAGGGATAATTCAGGGCAAATACAACTTTTAAACTTTTATTTACCACTTTTGCAATGGCAATTATGGTCACATCACTTTCTTTTAACATTTGCACATTTATTTGCCACTAGGCAACACAGCATCTATCAGCAATATTTGAACCCAGAAATAAGTTCTTTAGTTGTGTGGGTCTGCTGCCACAAATTACCACATGAATGGGATAATTTGGGACTAGGTAAAAGGCCCAAAAATGTTTTAAAAAATGTTGCAATAGTTGAAGATAGTGGTTTCATAGCATTGTGGCTTGACCTGTGAATTGACCTAAATTTAATCTAATTCTAATTCACACCCTAATTCACACCCATTCTTGTCGGCTACATTTAACTCCTGGTAAATGTTTAGCTAGGTCGATGGCACATCAACATGTTGCATTTATGGTAGCCAAGCATCACTATGTGTGCAGTCAAGCAAAACTAGCTTGATTGAAGGCGCAAAAATTGTTTAGAATTACAAAGTCATTTATGCATCTTTGAATTGGGAGAAATATGAGTCCATTTGTATTACCTTGTCCCAAATAACCCCATATTCCAAATTACCTCAGTATACCCTACGTTCAGATTACAGTGACACTATAGCAAACCTACACACCTAGCATTGCTTCCCAGCACTCAGGTCACAGAGCGTAGTCTAAATACCCACAGTGCTGTGCAGCAGTAGTTAAGCCAATATAAGGAAAACACCAAAAAATATGCAAATCCGGATTTATAGAAATTCACATTGAAATATGGAATTACTAAATCAAGAAAACACATAAATTCACATTGAAACATGAAATCACAAAAATTCCCTCTAAAAAGGAATTACAGAGATTTGAAAAAACTACCAACAAAAGTAAAGGCAAAAAAACAACAGAAATACATAAATCTACACAAGATGATAAAGACTAGTAATAAACCATACCCACCAAACTGTCCAGCTAGGTAAAATAAGAAAAGCTAATTGAATCAAGTTAAATTATGCATTTCCACTACTTTTTGCAATTTAGGTTTTCATAATTTAGAGGGTATATTTTTCCTCATTTTGCAATATGGCCCCAATAAAACTAAACTGCAAGCTTACCCCTGCTATCTGTTAACTGTTTATCAGTAACTGAGTAACCAGTAGGTAGTAGCCTGGAAGCAATATAGACAAGTCATAGAGGCTTAAAGTTCAGATGGAGGATAAATATGCCAAAAAAAAGTCCTCTTGGCCTGCTGTGTCTAACAACCTTAACAGCTAACCTTCGTTTAGAAACTAACTTTTTATTAACCAATACAAACGTGAAGTGGGACATTCTGCTAAGTCAACTTATAACCTTTTGAGTGCCAATGGCCTCTGAAAGTAGCCATTTTAGTGCAATTCCAATAAACGCTTGTTTCTGCATCATTTTTGACTGACATAGAACAACTTTTGTTATTGTTTGTTCCATTTCCTTTTTTATTTTTATTTCTTTTTATCAGAAGAGTTGATTTGTGGTACAGAATTTGAAAATTGCAGAAAGGAGAGTATTCATTCTCGAAATACTCTCCTTCTGCAATTTTCTTTTTATCATGTGATAAAAACTTGAACCCAACTCTTTTTTTACATAATGTATTCAAATTATAAGAGTGTCACTTAATAGATTTCGCTTATATCTCAGTCTGCTGAGATCAGGGAGCATCTCGTCTCGATAACCAAAAGGTTTCTCGATGCTTCCTGGCTTTTGCTACTAGTGATTTTTCTTGTGTATTATTAATCTGATTATTGTGTCAGTGCGCAAAGCAAAATCAAATAAATTCTCTCTCTCTCTCTTACATGTTTCAAGTTTTTTTGTAGAACCAATAGTTTTTGCAATGCAATTATTTTAATTGATAGCAAGCCGACAAAAATAATGGCACCACACAAATGCACGTGGCACTTAAATGGTTAAGCCTGTAAGCACCTGCATATTACCAACATTTGACAGCCTGCCCCAAATCAAAATTTACAACCTGACTTGCTTATCTGCTGGTAGCCATCTATGCAATATGCAACTATAATTTAGGTTTCCTAAACCCTAAGCTCGGCTGTACAAAGTATGCGTGTAGCGTTGGTAGACCTACCTCTTGTTTTCAAAATTCAGCAGTCTAGGCCCCACCCATTAAACTGTTACGTTTTTCTATTAAATTGTGCTGACAAAAATCTTTTCACTTCGCAAAAAAAGGTATATAGTGAAAGCTTGCATTCGTTCTTGTGCACTGACGCTAAACCTCATTAATTTATTGACAACTTTAAAACCATAGTTTTTCCATCACAACACGCAGCAAAGGTATACACTCCTTCACCGAAAATAAAACTGGAAAGCTTTGACATCAGTGCTGCCACTCAAAATTTCCAAAAACTCTACTCCAAAATGTCAAAAATCCCTACATGTCCCTACACTGCCTCCATTTACTTAGAAATGGTAAACAAAATCCCACGACTCTGAACAGTGATGCCTCAACATTTGTCTGTGTTCTGATTTATCCAAAGTTTCCAAAAACCCCATCATTTGAGCATCGATCTTTAAAGCAAGAAAACAGGTCATCAATTTTCGGAATCGTTCCAACTTCCACAAATCTGCTGAAATATCAGGTTGCAGCACCACTGCTAGGTATTTTCAACAAGTTTCTCCTAAACAAATTTTAAAATTTTGGGATAAATTCCCGAGATTGGGTACTATGATCGCAATTCAACAACACAAAAATTGGGTGATTTGAGGTGAAAATCGACAAAACTGGAAAAACCCTCTACGCCCAACAAAAATTCCCGAAGGAATTCCCTAATCCCTACAGCTGACCAAAAACCCCTATCAAGGGGATATATTTCTAAGAGTGACAGTCTTGCTTTACATGCATTCTGAGAAGCGAAGAAAACTGCAAACCGCTGACCCTAAATTACATTCGGTCATGCCTGACTTATTTTGGAGAAGGGTTGGTAGTGGTAACCATTAAATCTTGCATTGGTAAAATTGATAAAAAAATTGGTAGAACAACTAACCAAATAAATGCAAATAAGTCTGGTCAATCCGGTGATCTTGAGGGCAACTTTACTAAGTACGTTAGCAAAATAACGTCCAAACACTAAAAAAAATTGTTCAACATTGATTTGCTTAAAGATGTAGGCTACATCCAAATGATATGAAAGCAGCGGAAACAGTCCCCATACATACAAAAAGACAATCGAGAACTTACTACGAACTATTGTACTCTATCGCTGCTACCAAATTTAATTAAATATTTGAAAAACTAGCAAAAATCAGCAGACGATATATGTTGAACATTTTGCATTAGAACTGAACGCTTTTAATTCATCAACATGGCTCTCGTCGGAGTATCAGAATTACACCTTTACATTACAACTGAAAATTAGAAATAAATATAAAAAAAATTGCTAATGACACATTAACAGCACATAAATAAGATATATATGGCCTAATAATATTGTTGCTGACGTAATAAACAAATGCAGGCAACGTCCGGACATAACAAGGGCGATTCGAAAACAAATGAAAGTAGGCTACACATGGAAAGAGCAGTTAAATAGTACGATCAATTATTGTACTAAATGGCTAAAGTACATTATTCAACTGTACCCCTGCATGGCTGCATCCAATGGTGTCTATGATAGGAATAGCAGAATATAACTTGGATAAATTTTAGAATAATTTAATTAAACCACACCAACCAGATACATATTTACTGAAGTCAACATCTCAATTTGTGGATCCAGTGAGGCAATTTAGGTTCAATAAAAATCAAATTATGGCTAACGTTTGATACAGTTTCGCTTTTTACCAATGTTCCTCTACCGAAAACAATTGCAATAATTGCTAATCGTCTATATCCAAAGGATGATTCACGGTGAAACCAGCTTCCACTCGAGAAAGAAATATTAAAGAAACTGATGCTCTGTGTTAGCAATGGATTTTTATGTACAGTATAAAGAAAAACAAATACATGGGGTGACAATAGGCTTCCCTTTGGGACCGACAAACGCAAATATCTTTTTAGGACATTTAGAAGAAAAAAGTTTTGACCATAAATCCATCTGCTTCCCTAAACTATATTTAAAATACACTGATGACGTATTTGCAGTGGTTCTTAAACTGGGTTCGATGAATCAGTATCAGGGGTTCAGCGGAGATTAGGATAAGTAGCCTATACACACGCTATGTGTATAGCAATTATAATGTCCTCTACTAAACACTAAAACGACCAAGCGCGTCAGTTGACGCACACAGCTGAAAGTTTTACAAGGAGTGTGATTGCCGTCTCCAGAACCATTACAACGTAAAAGCATACGGCAAGTGATAATCAGCATGGTTTTGGTTAGAGCTGTGATTGAGCATTATCAGATTACAGCAGGATTGGGATAATTTCTCTCCAGCGTTTTAATTCTGTAGATTGAGACTATCACGTGCTTGCGAGCAGTTAGGCATTTAGAAGGAAAGGCAGAGACTGCTGTTTTACACTGACTTTACTGTTATCCACAATAAAAGCGTTATTTCCATGAATATATAAGCATTTTCCAAATACATTTTAGCATTGGCATAGCAACGCAATACGCCGCCCTTGGATTTTTGCACGAAATGCCGCCCTTAACATCGTCATAAAAACTGATTTAAACTCCACACAACAGAAGAATTAAAGTAATGTTTGTTTAATTTTATTGAAAGTTTAAAATTGAATACGTTAAACTTTCATTGAAGCAAACTCAGAAATTATATCGCCAAAAGGTAATGTCTCGACTAAATCACTTTCAATGGACAGTATTGATAGCGCAGACAGCCTGCTTTCTCCCATAGTCGATCTCAAGTAAGATTTTATCAACCTAACTTTTGGAAAACTTCTTTCGCAGCTTGCGATAGAAACAGTAACAGTGAGGTAAAGCTTAAGACTCATAAATAGATAAGGTGTTGATTCACATAAACGATGTTTGCTTAACCACTGCAGCACGTCCAGCGCTGTAGCGTCATTTTTAAATGTAAAACCACTGGATTGTACTAGTCGATTAAACCTAGTGATTTCTAGTTTTAACTCGGTAAAATTTACGTCATCAGTATACGTTTTCTCAAATTTGCCCATATCTATTTCGATACTGTCACTTTGCAACAAGGTGTGGGGATTTAAAAAGCCGAATACTTCATTTAGCAAACACACTTTGCTAAACCGCTTTTCATCGGTCCATAGCTTCTAGCATGCATCTTTTGATTTCTTCAATAGCCGAGAGATCTACGTCTTCTGCATGTTCGCCAGGCATCTTTTTCTTCCTTCTGATCCGTCTTTCTTCAATCGGTATTTCTTGCTCTTCGCAGATCTTGATCGCTCTTTCAATGCATTGCTTAACCAGCGCATCACGCTCATTGATCAAAAAAGCAATAAATGCATTCATCTTGTGGATACAGTCTTCCAAATAGACCTTTTTGCTGTACATATTTTTGGGTGTCATAAGATTCTCTTAAGATTTCCAACCAAAACTGTAAAAAAGAAACAAAGAAAAAACGCTGAATCGCATCCAAGATTCCACGCGCTTGTCCTCGTGTATCAATAGGGTGGGGTAAAAGAGATAATTTTTTAGAGCCCTGTGTTTTCTATGGCCATTTTGGATGCTGAGTTCGAATCCGTTGAAATTTTTGACCTATGACCTTATCTGACCCCTTAAAATGCTAATTTATTCAAAATGGCGGCCAAAATCGAGATTTTTGGAGTTTTTTCAGCATAACTTAGAAATATATCGTGTAATATGTCTATATATATGTTTTTTGGGTCGTAGATTACAAAAATGACATTTTCGTGGGGCTCCCGTGCACGTGTGGCTTTCTATGTCGAATTCTTACTGGTTTTTGCTTGTTATGTAGCCATATTTGTGATATTTGATACTTATATTGCCTTACTCTGATCCTACTTATTTCAGATACATTACTACTAGGCATGTTAAGTGGGTTAACTTGCTTTTAGACCTATTTGTTTTACAGGATTTGAGCTGAAAATTCGGTGTTGTGTTAGGTATTAATGTATCTAATGATTTGTGTGCTTTCAGATAGATAAATTTAAATATGGCTGAATTCAAAAAAGATGCTCGAAGCAGCATCACTACTGTAAAATTACAACTGAAAGAATACAAAACGATAGACACTTACGAAACTAAATCGAAACTACCATCTGGACAGTACTTACAAGTACTTGGACGTATGATACACTTATGCCAACCTGTTTCTAAAGGAGAAAAACAAATCAGTAGGAATGGTGGTAGTAAGACTGTCGCATTTGAAATACGTAATGATTGAATATCAAAGAACGTCTACCCATTGACTGAGCGTGCGGTGGCGAAAAAGATTAGGGACGATTATGAAACGTTAATGGCGCTAGTAAGATACGAGCGCACAAGTCACAAAAAAGATGATAAGTGGACTGAGAAGGCTAGTAACTTCAATGACGCTATGTGTGCACATGCGTATGATATTAGAACTAAGAATATAGATTTTCAGAGGAGCCTGGAAGCAGAGACTGGAGTAAAAAGGACAGATGAAGATGAGAATCTTTACCTTGACAACTGCTATGGTGATTACATAGCAATATGCACACCTACTGTCCCGAAAGCCTGGACTAGAAAAAAGAAAAGAAAAGAAACTAGGAATCTGTTAGGTGAAAGAAAGAGAATGAAGATAGATGAGCTGAGTGATGCTGAAAGTCTTTCGTATGAGCCTGATGTGGAAGATACTATTGATCATGACCAAGACGACCATGATGTACATGATGAACCTTTGTAGCCACCAAGGTAGTACCGACCACACCAACTAGTTCTAGACAGACAAGAAGCAATCCAGTGGCTCCGTCTTAAGCCTCTCATGATGATGAAGCTGAACTCAAATACTTTCCTGACGTTAAAATCAGAACAGGAAGAAGGACTCTGAACGAAGCTTTGGTTAGGTGTATAGTGCAATGTGGGTCGGAATTTAAAGTTAGTCATGCAGATATTTCTGGCATTATAGTTCGCTCAGCAAATATGATATTTGGTCAGAACTGGCAGATATCATTTGATGAAAACGTTGATGAGGACGATGAGGCTAAACAAAGTGATGATGATTCTGGAGGTGAAAACACAGCTACTAGTAGTACTACCCTGATACGAAAGCGAAATAGCGTTGGTGATTTAACATATATCTTCCCCAGTAAGCGATGCACCTCAATGTATCTGCAAAATGCTTACCTTCTTAATATAAAACATGTTGCGTCCTACTTGACGAGTAAAGGCGAGAATGTCATAACAGTTGGGTTGGACGATACGACAAAAGCCGCCGGCCATAAAATGTACGACATAAAAGCTGATCATATAACAGTTCATGGACCAGAAGGTAAAAAATCTCTCACTACTGGTTTTATGGAAAACATATCGCATTCTGGAGAAAATAGTGCTGCAACATATGAAGAGAAACTTAAAGTCTTGGCAATTTTGGGTGACTCTACACTTGATGAAATAAAAAACGAAGTTGATTTTTGGATGAGTGACAGAGCGGGAGATAACGAAAAGTTTAGAGAAAGTATGGCTATTTCAGAATAAAAAATCTTAAATGCTGTGCTCATATAACACTTGGTGTTGATAACGCGTGTGATAAAGTGTTCAGGGAGGCCGAACAGAGAATAGGCGTTCATAATCTGATAAGTGTGAAAGTCGGAGAAAAAGCTTTCACTTCATCCGGTTCTTCTATCCACACCCTAGGTGAGATAGCTATATCCAAGTTGTTGAGTCCAAGTCATGCAGCCCACAGTGTTTTGTTGTACTCTGAATTTGTTCAATGGATGGAGCAAGAAGGTATTGAGAGACAAGGTTTCAAGGGCTTTACAGCAAACAGGTTCGGTCGTATAGCTCAGATAGCAAATCAATTCCTAAAAATGAAAGATCAGGTTCTAAAATTCTTTGACTCTGTGGTAGACATTAACTCGAATAAATTGGTCCTGGCTGTGTCCGTTTATATTCAAAGCAACTGTTTCAGTTTGTGCTGCGAACTTTGTAAAAAAATCGCTGATGTAGTAATTTTTCCCTTAATGGACCTGCTAGGAATTGATGAGAGAGGGAAAAACCTCAAGAATGTCAGAGACTGGTATGGTGTGCGAGATTTCTTTAAGCTGAAACTACCCGAAATTGATGACCCATGTGAACAGCTAAAATCTGGTAACGGTAAAGATCGTCTGTACTCTGCCATGCTTAAAGAAACGTCAGAAACTTTAAGGCGCCAGCTGTCAGCCATGCCATTTTTCTATAACATTCTGGAACATGATGACGGTCAAAACGACGAACTACCGGATCCGAATAAACTGACTTATGCTCCATTAACTAATCTAGGCTGCGAGAGCGAGTTTGCTTGGTTTGATAATCGCGTAAAAATTAGCGGTGGGACAGAATCGGTCCAATCAATATCAAGGAAAAGGGTGATCTGTACCAATGCACTCCTTGTAGATTCATCATTCGACAACTTAAGTGATAAAGAAAGATTGGATAGTTGGAAGTGGGCGAGAACCTCGGAAGAAAGTTCAGAAGTAAGGAAGCTAGAGAGAGATTTCTTGGCCACTGTGAAGATGTCAAAAAAACTTGTTCTCGCTAAGAAAGAAGCACTAAAAAGAGAGAAAAATCTAAGGTTATTGCAAACTATAGACATTTGTAAACAACATGGAGGACCTTTGACCGACAATAACTTGGAATTGGTTGAATCGTTGTCTGAAAAACAACTCATCTCTGAAATTGTGTTCCTGCGGCTCACCGTAGCGCCAAATGTTGGTCAACAGAGACGTGTCAAGGACTCTAATACTGGAAAATTTCGTGTCGAAAAATTTACTGCTGAAGAACTTCGTACAAGCTTCAGAAACACAATAAAACCAGAAGATGAGGTTAATAAAAATGTTGACGGACTGCTCCTGAAAATTTTCACTTGAACATTTGTTATTATATTGGTATTTTTTGGCTTAATCAATATAATCTCAGTGCTTTGACGATATATAAATATCCTATGTGTCAGATATTGATAAATTTAGTAGATATTTTAGAGAAAATTTTCATAAACATCTTCAATAGTGTATGTGTGCATCACGAAAGTGTCATTTTCGTAATCTACGACCCAAAAAACATATATATATATAGATATATTCAGTGGTGGGATTCAGGGGGTTCGCACGGGTTCGTGCGAACCCGTTCTTGGAGTGTCGTGATAATCAGCGAACCCGTTCTTGTTTTTTGTTATAGACCTTGGACGACCGCAGCAAATGGGCTTTCTAAAATGAGGGAACCTGTTGTTAGTGAGTTTGATACAAAAGAGAACCTGTTCTTAAAATTTTGAATCCCATCACTGGATATATTACACGATATATTTCTAAGCTATGCTGAAAAAACTCCAAAAATCTCGATTTTGGCCGCCATTTTGAATAAATTAGCATTTTAAGGGGTCAGATAAGGTCATAGGTCAAAAATTTCAACGGATTCGAACTCAGCATCCAAAATGGCCATAGAAAATGCTAAGCTTGTCCGAAAGTTTTGCAAAAGCCCGTTATTTACCCCACCCTAGTATCAATGCTTTCATTTTGATCACAAAGTTCGTTTAATGTACCTACTACATCAACGAAACATTGCTGAAGCGCTTTCATAGCTTCATAATGCGCACTCCATCGTGTGTCAATCACTCGTTTTACCACATTTGGTACATACTCAAGCAATACCTCCCATCTGTGAGTAGAAGCAGAAAAAAAGGAATAAACCCTTTCCACAACAGCAAAAAATGTTTCAGAAACTTCCGACAATCCCACTGCGTGAACTCCTGGAAGGTTAAGCGAGTGGTTTCCACGTGGGATATACAAGGTCTTAGAATTAATATCTTTTATTCGGAGTTGTACTCCAGTACGGACTCCTGCCATAGTGGAAGCATTGTCGTATGCTTGGCCTCTACACATCATTATGTCCAAGCCATTTTGCTGAAGCTTATTGAAAATAGACTTAGTAATTTCGTTTGCATTTTTTCCACGCAGTAGAAAGAAATTTAGAAAGGATTCCTTTATTTGTTCCTCATTATTGCCGTCGATTTTGAGGTATCTAACAACAAAAGTCATTTGATCAATATGAGAGACGTGAGGAGTACTGTCGAGTAAAATTGAGAAATACTTTGCTGTCTTTATCTCCTCCAGAATGAGATCTTTTACCTTTTTACCAAGAAGCTCGGTTGCTTCATTTTGGATGGTTGGTGAAAAGTACGTTGTCATGCCCTTTTTAGAGAGTTGGGTACTAAAAATGTGTTTGTTAATGACTGTACTGTAATTTGTAAGGAGTTTTAAAGTTTCAAAAAAATTTTCCTGGTTCCTTAAATTGGAATCTTTTTGATGACCGCGAAAAGGAAGATTTTGTTTACTGAGAAACTTTATGCTTTATGACTGCGACTACGCTCTGCAGGATTTCTCTCCACCTATTTTTTTCCTTATTCATAAGATTTTGCATTTTTTTGTCAATTGTTTGATGAACCTGAAGCCTCAGTGCGAGCTCATTCCATTTATCAAAGCACTATTTGTGAACTTTTGAATTTTCATGACTAGAAATGCTCGCATTAAGATGCCAAAAATTTACAAAAGGTTTGAAAACAAATGGAGAATTATCGTTTCCAGATTGAAATAACTTGCAACAGAAACAATATAATCCTGAGTGGCTATTCGAATAAAGCAACCATGATCTGAGAATTTCATCACCATTTTTTAGAGTCTTATAAAGTCACTTCTTACTCAGAAAGCTTAAGAATTTTTTCTCTTGGTCTTCTTCTTTAGTTACTCTAATCGCTGGCTTGAACGGTCCTCCTTCATTCTGAAACCTTTAGGGCCCTAATTTGATCATTTCAACTCTCATGTTATGAGTTAACACTTCTGGCCAAATAGCCACATCGTTATGAGAATAATAGTTATCATCTGTTTTATCTTTATCTGAAAGTGTTTCATTCATAGGCCGACTTCTTTCAATGATCACTTCCTTATTGTTTTGCTCGAGGTACACTTCTTCTTCCGTCTCAACTTGGGGTAGCGATTCACTATGGCTGCTAACCTCTTCTGTTTCTTTGGCAGTAGCAATTTTTACGAACTTCAAAATGGCTCCTTTATTCTTTTCTAGTTCCTCTTTTTTAGCTATTTTTTTTCTATAAAAAGCTCCACCTTTTTTTTACTCTCTTCATAGACAATTAACTTAAAAAAATGTGCAACTTAAATCTTGTTGACTGGAATCTCCGACACAATAGTTAAAAAACAACCGTAATTGCAAATTTGCTGAGTTAAGCTAAGTGATCTATTTCAGACCTGAAACTTTAAATTAAACCTTTGACGAATTTGCTACCAAAGCTAAAAGCTAAATTGACTGAACAATGCAATAGTTTAGAAGTTACAACCGACATTCTATTATGACTTCAACAGCATGAATATCATTATACCGTCACAGAGACCACATAGTGAGTCACAATCTAAAAAATTTGCAAACTAATTAGAGGCGTAACTTGTGTAATTTTTTTGCTTCACTTAGATCAGTGTTAACTTAATTCATTTAAGTCTGAGTCTTTCTGAGAATAAATTAATGTGACTGTTTTTGTTCCTTTAAAATATTATCACATTTTGTCGCCCCCAGCAACTTGCCGCCCTTGGATTTTCTCACAAGATCCAATGGGTTGCTACGCCACTGCATTTTAGGCGTTAAATTATATACCTCTGTGTTCTTAGCTTCAGAAACTTGTTCTGCTAGTCACAATGTAGGCAAAAATATGGTAAGACGTGTCACTGCGCAGCAGGCTTTGTTGCGGTTACAAAATATTTCAGCAGACTGCTCAATTATATTATTCAGTTTTTGACATTATTTCGTAAGGTTAAGGTTAGTTTAACTTCATTTAAATTTAATTTAGTAGACATTAATCTTTTTTATAGTATTTTAATTTCTTCATTCTAACAATGTCGAAGAAAATAAGGAAGTGGTCAGATGAATATGTACAATATGGGTTTAACTTATACTACAGAACTCCATGGGAGTCAGCGTCCTCAGTGCACTATTTGCAACGCCAAGTTGAGCAATTCTAGCTTAGCACCGGCAAAACTAAAGGAACACTTTCTAAAGATGCATGGCGATGGAAAAAACAAGAACACAACGCTCGCTGAATTTAAAATAAAAAGAGCCAGATATGTTGAAAACGCTACTATGTCTGTTTTCAGCTTTGTTCCCATCGACAAACCGATCCTCACGGCATCGTACGAAGTTGCATACCTGATTGCCAAACAGGCCAAACCACTCACCATTGGGGAAAAACTCGTGAAACCAGCTGCGTTGAAGATGGCGAATATCATGCTTGGAAAAGCAGCTGAAAACAAATTATCTTAAATTCCTCTTTGGGATGACACCACCAGCAACAGTGGTATTGTTTAGTGGCATAAGCATTCTAAAAAGTTGAAAACTTAAGTTATACTGTAGCCTAAATGACATGGCAGACTTATGTACCGTTTTTTCATAAGCTGGATTAGTTATTATTGGATAAAATCAGTAAGTTTTTGAAATTTGTTGTCAATAGTAATTGCAGGCCAGTCATATTGATATGTCAGATGTAATTGTGTGACCTTAACTACTCCTTAAACAATTGTTTGGGCTATTACCTAGGCTGCTGGACCAAGGATAATGTAAAAATTACGGTACCAATTTATTCATTCATGCGTATGAGCTCATGCTCTGTTTGCATGTCTTTCGTCACATTGGGTCACCATGACGGGTAGACTGCTTGGCCCCACCACCTGTTTGCTACATAAAGATGGAGGCATACCGTTAAATGCCTTGCTCATGGACACAACAAGTAAACTTGCCGGCAAGCTTACCGTACCGGTAGTAATGATCAAATAATGGTTGTTTTTGCTAATGCACCGACTGGTATCTAATTGGTGTAGTTTATTTTTAAGTGAGGAGCAAATGGTAGTTAGATGGCACTTCTCTTAGGGGCATTTTTTAGAAATTAGCACACTGTGCTAAGCTTATACTAGCCAACTGAAAGACCAAATCTTAACCAAATTGCTTTTGGTCAAATTTATTTGTTTCCGAGAATCCAACTAGCAATAATTCATTCCAAATTTTAATTAATTTTTTATTAGTTTTCAAAATAACCCCAAAAGTTGGTGTTTGCCCTATACCTTTCCAGCATAAATTAGAGCTTTTGGTCAGCCAGTTTTTTTGGCGCGAAATGTGTGACGTCATATGCAACCTTCCCATAGGAAGGTTGCCTGCACGTGATCAAACGTCATCAAAATGCGCTTTCGAAAAAAGTGGATGACCAAAGCCAGTGTTTTTGCATTGAATTGAATAGGAGTGATATCGTTTTTTGCAAAGCAAATGAAGAAACGTGACAGTTGTTGAATGAACGTTAGATATGTTGTTTTATTGATGTTAAGGAATGAATCTAAGGTCAAAGTAAGATAAGAGGTGCTAAGGTTTGCTTGTTATTGCTAATAGTTGGGCTAATTTTATGGGCTAAACATGCAGGCTTATTTGTAGCCAGCTTCTGTGAGGGTTTCATATTCGATTAATCAGCGTGTTTGGGAATGATGAGTTTAAGTTAATTGTAATGTGTAACTTATACAGTATATTTAGTGGCATAAGCATTCTTAAAAGTTGAAAACTTAAGTTATACTGTAGCCTAAATGACATGGCAGACTTGACATATGCTGGATTAGTTATTGTTGGATAAAATCAGTAAGTTTTTGAAATTTGTTGTCAATAGTAATTGCAGGCCAGTCATATTGATATGTCAGATGTAATTGTGTGACCTTAACCACTCTTTAAACAATTGTTTGGGCTATTACCAAGGCTGCTGTACCAAGGGTAATACAAAAATTACGATACCGATTTATTGATTCATGCGTAGAGCTCATGCTCTGTTTGCATGTCTTTTGTCACACTGGATCACCGCGACGGGTAGACTGCTTGGCCTCACCACCTGTTTGCCACATAAAGATGGAGGCATACCGTTAAATGCCTTGCTCATGGAGACAGCAAGTAAGCTTACCGGCAAGCTTACCGTACCGGTAGTAATGATCAAATAATGGTTGTTTTTGCTAATGTACCGACTGGTATCTAATTGGTATAGTTTATTTTTAAGTGAGGAGCAAATGGTAATTAGATAGCACTTCTCTTAGGGGCATTTTTTAGAAATTAGCACACTATGCTAGGCTTATACTAGCCAACTGAAAGACCAAATCTCAACCAAATTGCTTTTGGTCAAATTTATTTGTTTCCGAGAATCCAACTAGCAATAATTCGTTCCAAATTTAAATTAATTTTTTATTAGTTTTCAAAATAACCCCAAAAGTTGGTGTTCGCCCTATACCTTTCAAGCATAAATTAGAGCTTTTGGTCATCCACTTTTTTTGGCGCGAAATGTGTGACGTCACATGCAACCTTCCTATTGATAAGATGAGCGATAACATTTTGGCTCAAATAGTTTCAGACTAGATTTCGAGCCCAGCAAAATTTAGTCTCTAACTTGACGAGACCACTGTTATACTTCTCAAAGCAAGTTCCTTGAAGAAAGTTTATTTACAGCAATATTTACAGATTAACGCTAACACTTTACTTGCGTTCAATATATGCACGCATCTACTACTGTTGTCTCGCAAGAATGTTGAATAACTGCCATTAAAGCACTAGAACCACATGCCGCTTTATGACGTAATAATGAACACTATGGAAACTCAATTGCTAATACACCACAACCACCGACGATGCCAGTTTAAGCCAGCTTGTTGTATTCGTGCGCTATGTGAAAGAAGACGTGATAAAGGAAGATTTTATATTTTTTAGCCTCCAACAAAATCAACTAACGCTATTGACGTTAAGAAACTTATGGATAATTTCATCAGAGACAACGATTTTTTGTGGGATATGGTTTGTGCAATTTGTTCGGACGAAGCCCCAGCCATGTTAAGGCGAAAATCTGGTTTTGATGCGCTAGTGAAAGCCGATGCACCACACATAACTGTAACGCATTGTGTTCTGCATATGCATACGTTAGCAACAAAAACCTTCCCTCATTTTTATGACATTTTTAGTGCTCTGTTTAGCTGTTGTTAATCAAAACTGTTTCAATATAGTGTCTTGATGCAAACTTCACTCTTAAAATTGATTTTATTAGAATCGAAAGCTCTTAAGTTCAACCGGGTTCCGCAAAACTTTTTTGGTGGTTGCAGGGTGCCAATAGCCAAAAAAGGTTGAGAACCACTGACTTAGCCTATGCACTGATTTGTGGTCTGTTTTAGGCTTAGTACGGTTGTATTAATACGCAAATAGGAGAGGCTTACCAAATTCTGACCTAAACCAGGTTGACCCCAACTCAAACCAAAAAAAAAATTAGAAAATGTTATGATAGGTTTAACAAGAAAAGTTGGATATCATTGTCACCATAGAATAGCCTATTAAGATTACCAATTTCCGTTATAACTGTTGCCTATGCATTTGTTGCAGCCACTGCAACTTCGATGCATACATGCGCAGCTATCGCGACAATGAGATCTAGCTACTAAGAGTGGTATGAGCACGAAGATGTTATAAACCACAAACCGAAAGTTACCAACAGCAATGTTAATATATAAACCGAACGGAATCTACGAAAGTAGCTATCATGATAGAAGTGACTAGTCGCCGTATGGAGTGCACTCTTTTGACATCTAACTACAGCCAGATGCCTGCCGTTGCGCTACACATTCAAAAGTAGCAAACTAGGCGAGCCTACACCGGTATAGTATAGGTCTAACAGTAATCATACCTTCTGGTATTTTTTTTATGTAGAGGTGATTGATGATTTAAAAAATTAGCAGTTATGCCAAAGATTAGGCTACGTATTTTGCTGTAGAAAATGATTTAGAGAGAGGAAAATGTGTCACAGCAGAACCAGAAAATTTTCGAAGCCCTGTGCGGAAACATTTGTCAGAAATAGTTGATGCTGCTTTTAAAAAATATGAAGATTTTATTGTTTGCAATACATGCAAATTGATTTTTGCTCACGATAAATGTAAGAGTGGAACCACCAGGTTGAAAAACCATTTGTCGAATTGTACAAAATAATCTGATAAACCATCACTTCAAGAAAAGCAACAAAAGTTACCAGCATCTTTTGAAAAAGAAACTGCTTTACCTGCTAGTGTTCGACATAGGTTTAATAAAGTTTGTGTTGACTTCATACCAAATGATCTTCAGCCATTTAAAGCAGTTGAAGGAATGGCTTAAATGAATTAGCACAGCAAGCAATTTGTATTGGTGCCAAGTATGCAAAAAATATCTGCTGCAAAATTGCTTCCATCGAGGTTTACAGTAAAACGCGTCTTGCATGTGATAAAGCTATTGAAGTAAAAGTATGTCTTGCTCAAGCAGTCAACAATGCTATTAAAGAAAATGGACTCATCGGAATGACTCTAGACCAGAGATGTGGAAGCGGTTATTTTTCAAACGCTTCCGCTTCCACACCTACCGCTTCCACTTCCACCGCTTCCGCTTCCACCAACAAAAAACGAACGTTGACAATTTTTTTTACTTTTGTGGCTTTGTAGCCTGCCTTCTCCTACACTTCATCTTTTTGAGAAAACAAAAACCTTCATTTACAGCTATTACTTTACCTTCTTCGCTTGAGCTTATTGTTTCGAACAACTCTGTGTTTGCTTTTCTTAGATATCAAAACTCGTGCTGAATGAAGAACAGTGCTTTTCAATCTTTTTTGTCATCGCGGAGCCCCTAATGTACTTTTGCGTTTGTCACGGAACTCCCACTAACAAAAATTTAGAAATCACGAACTGCTTGCAAGAAAATCAAATATTTCGTTAATACAATTCAAAAAATAATCAAACACTTCAACAAATAGACAGTTATTACAAGTTCCTTCACTACTTACAGCTACTTTTACAAGTTAACTTAATGCTTCTCAGATCTAAACCGTATGATTCGATATTACAGCTCTCGACAATAACTTGTCGCCACAACAGCAAATTATACCGTATAGCGTTGATTTTCCCTCTTTATCCTCAACTAACTCTGACTTTGAGTTAACTTTAACTCTAATCATCATTACGAACCTTTTGTCCGTCCTCAAAACACGTTTTGTTTTGTTTTGTTTTGTTTTATTTGCCATGTTTATTTTCCATTCACGAGAAAGCGAATTGTATCGCTATACTTTGGACGGGAAGTCTGCACTCGCTGGGGAGTTGCCTTTTTCGAGGTTTATGGGCTACCTCTCTTCCACATAAAGACGGGGCGTCCCGTTAAGTGCCTTGCCCAAGGACACAACAAGCGAACTTGCCGGCTGGTTCTCCACAACCTACCATAAATGCCGAACGCCAAGCAGGGAAGCTGCGGATGCCATTTTTTAAAGTCTTTTGGTTTGACTCGACAACGGGAATGAACCCCTGGTCTACCGACTGCGAAGCGGATGCTCTAACCACTACGCCATCGAGCCATCGCACGTATTGACTCTAATCTTTTTGGATAGTGAAGTGCGAAATTTCTGTCGTATATGTAGTATGTACATGTAAAGCGAGCAAAATTGCACTGCACCAATCAACAGCCGCCTCAACGTGGTGGTGCGGTCCCCGACCCGTTTGGGTTGGGTGAAAATGGCTGTTGGCCTTCCCGAGGGTCCCAGTTACCCCGGGCACTCTTCTCACACAAACCATTTTTTCGCCGTGCAGCCCCCTGAACGACCGAAGAATGGTAGCACGCAGCCTCTTTAAAATTGGCCTGTCTTCTCCTGCCTTTCTCTTTCCCGTCTTCTCATTCTTCTCTTTCTCCTGATGATCGGCAACGTTCATCCTAATCCTTGCCCTATCTTTCCCTATTTAGTGTGCGCTGGAATGTGACCTGGCGGGGTAGGCCAGTGCAATGCTGCACATGCTCTAATTAAGTTCATTTAAAGTGCTCACTACTCTCCTTTTTTAGATTCAGAACTCTTGGCAGCTCTCACTCCTGGAGCTGCCCTCCCTGCTTTTTTTTGAGATTCTACACCTGCCAGCACTGTGCCTTTCTCCTCGGACTCCCCCAGCTGGTATACCTCCATTGCTCAATCTGGCTCCCTTCTGCTAATGCAGCACTTGCACCCCACCCTCATCTTCAAACCTCTAATCCTTTTTCCGCCCATTTTGTATCTTCTCCCACTGCACCCTCACCACCGCCTCATGCTCCTGGCTGTTTCTCTTTACCTCCTGCTTTCTCTTCCCCTCCCTAACTCTCTCAGGGTTCTTCAATGGAATGCTGAGGGTCTTCAAGCCAGGAGCACTAAACTACTACACTTTATTTCGTTTCATCCCGTTGACCTTATATGTATCCAGGAATCCAACCTTAATTTATCTTCCTCTTTTCAAATCCCTGGATTCTTTGCTCTGCAATCCCATGGCACCCACTCTCGATCTGGTATTTTTTCTACTAATGTCGCATACGCTAGCAGCGGCGTCATCATTTTCGTCAAGCAAGGCTTATTCTTCTCTGAGCTTTCTACCTCCTCTCTTTCTTCGCTTGACCCCTACTCTGATTATGTAGAGGTCAACATCTCTCTAAACGACTTCTCCTCGCTCTCATTTCTTAATGTTTATGCTCCCCCTGTTCGCTCTTCTACGAAGAATAGCAGAACCAATTTTTTTTCTCTCTCCATTCTTCCCTCCTGTGTGGAAGCGGAAGCGGTGGATTTTTCGCGCTTCCGTTTCCACAGAAAAAGTTCCGCTTCCACAGAAAAAGTTCCGCTTCCGCTTCCACATCCCTGGTTATTACTTACGTTTTTGTATGTTTCTGTTTGTAGACAGTAGCTACATTATTAATGAGGTAATTCTTTTTTTGTGATTAATATACATAACAATTTAATAGGATCATTGGCAAAAAGTAAGCAGATTAGCGTCAGACCTGGATCCTAAATTTCAAGGATCCGCTTATCACTGGCCTACTTGCACTTTTGCAGCAGCAGACAAAGCATGCCGGTCGTGACAAGTACAATGGCATATCGATTATATATCGGTATGTCGCTGACTTTGAGATACTTTTTTTGTATGTGTTTATGAAAACTAGCTTATTTATAATTAGGTTGTACTCTGTTAATATGTTTACTATAAGAGAAGCTGGTGATGGCAAATTGAGTAGTTTTAATAGGCCTGCTTTTCAATGGGGATTAAGAAACAATTCTGCCTTGCACACTGCAACTTGGCAATATAGAAGACAGCTTAGGGGAACGTTTCAGGCACTTCAATATCAGGTGTATGGAAGATGTTCGGGAGGAGTGAAGCGAAGGTAGGTTGAGAGTAATTTAACTAACATTAGGCTGGTACACTTTTAGTAGATTTGCAATAGACCTAATAGCAATTGATTAGTGGGTTATTTCCGAGCTTAGAACAGTAGCTAGGTGAGAATAGTTTATTGCTCAAAAAATATCAAGCTAATGACTAAAACAAATTAACAAATGCAATTCAATTGAAAATTAATAGATACTAATACTAGAAGAAAGTGACTATTTTGCTGTGGACTGCATTTTATTTTTGAAGGCCATTTCGCCATCATCATTCATGTGTGTTCATAAAGCCATAATTGGTATTTTTTGGCAGTGATGTTGTGGTGCGAGGTAGTGTACAATGGGAGGAAGTGCATAGTGTGGGGGAGTCAACACTATGGCTGCTAATTTATTTAAATTCATCATTAAAATTGACCCATCAAAAAGGACCAAAAGTCACATGTTTAAGACATCATTAAAATTGATCATTCACAAATGTTTCACAGTAAAATAGCTTCCACGGATAAAATGCCATTGATGGCAAAGTAGCCACTGCCATACAAGAACACTAGAAAATAATTGTAAAAGCCCAAGTATAATCAATAATAACGTATTTTACAATAAAAGGTTGCTAACAAAGACCAAGAGTTCCATCTTTAGAAGGCTTGTCAAGTCAGCAATCTTTATGAAATTTTTTGGAAACTTAAAAATGTACATATTTACAGAAGTGTGTATACTGGAGACACAATTCTTTTAAACGGTCAATAAAGTTGACTGGTCAGAAACAAGCAACAGTCACATGTTAAATTCATCATTAAAATTGACCGACTACAAATGTCTCATGGCAAAACAGTCTTTAAAGAGTAAGATGCTGTTGACAGCAAAACAGTCACTACCTAAAATTAGCAGTGGCTATTTTGCTGTCAACCACATTTTAACCATGACAAAACAGTCTCCAAAAGTAAGATGCCACTGACGCCAAAATAGCCACTATCAAAAAATAAGGCAATGGCTACTCTGTTTTCAATAGCATTTCACCTTAGGAGGCTATTTTGCTCCAAGACATTTGTGATTGGTCAATTTTAATGATGAACTTAAAAAAATTTGCACCCTTAGGTGTACGTTTTTCCTTACTCTATATTTTCTCCCAGTGTACACTACCCCTTCTATTCACATACTGGACCCCCCTCCACTGCCTTTCTCTAAGTGCCCAGCCAGGCAGGGACTTCAACCCATAACCATTGCTTTTTAAGGTAGCTGCACTATCCATGCACCACCGAATTACTGCCAGAATTGTAGCAATTATGGCTATATTAACACGCATGAATGATGATGGCAAAATGGCCTTCAAAGGTAAAGTGCCATCAATGGCAAAATAGCCACTTCCTTATTTTTATTATAGACTATGTTTATTCAAATGATTGCAAAGAAATTTAATTTTCTTTTATGAAAATGTTTTTTTTATAATTGATTAATTTTAGATAGCTAAGCTTTGAATCCATTTTGATGCACATTTTATGCAACTCCTATTTCTTAATGTTGCAATGTTTAAATCTAGTTGATCCATTGTTGAGGTGTTTCCATAATTGATAATGCTATAGTCAAAATGGGAGCATGCAAGGTTATAATCTCCATTTTAGCTAGTGTAGTGAAATAATATTTTTTTAACTTATGAAGAATGCCAGAAATAACAGAGTTTATTGAAAAGAAATAAGTTCTTTCCAGGATAGGGAAAGTTGGTATTTGTCAGTTGTAGTGAAAAGTTTTTTAAATTGCTGCTATGTGGATGTTTATGTATCTGATTAAGATGTTGTGATAGGTATTGTATATCTATGTCGTATTATATGAGTTGTGTATTGTATGTATACTATTAAACACTCTTGCAGTTCAACAGCTTAAAATGCAGTTCACACGAAACACAATTAATTTTGTTAGAAAGTTCTGATCTGCTGACCACTGAGTGTAGGCACCTGAATAAAGTTGAAGTGTAGTAGGTCATTTTTTGCTGTACAATTCTGTTGATGGCATGGAGTTCACAATGTGCTCTCATTGCTTCGTTTTTTATAGTTTGTTGTCAGGTGCCAGCATGACTTTAGATGAATTTGTAATAATGGTCGCTTTCAAAGAGATGTCGCATCAGTAGCCTTGATAAGACCTATTGACTTGTTAAAAGATTGAGAGAAGACAAAACTCACTGTTCCTTTTCTCCATTATACAAAAGGCGATCAGCCAGCATCATCTGTAGGTGCTGATCAGCAGTCTCTGGGTAAAGAATATTGGTTGGCTGTCTGCCTCAGATTTGCTTGAAGCACTTTTATGAAAACAGTAGCAAAATTGCTATAAACTGATAATTTCTTTTCTCAATGCTTTTTTGGCGATGGTTTTGGGTCCCAGCTTCCCTTAACTTAAATACAAGATTGCAAATGCATAGCAACTGATTGATGAATACCACACCTGTGATAAGGATATATATGAGGACTCAGCTCCTGTACCTCTCATTCCTGGATATGACTTTGTACTCTAGTCCCCAATCTCCCTTATCTTAATTCAAGAATGATCATACTCAGAAACAGCTTGTTAATCTACAAACTTTTATTCATTTCTTTCAGTGCATGGACAATATCAAAAAGACAGATATTCAAATTTTTGTAATTTTATAAAAAAAAACATGAAATTATTATATTAGAGAAAGATAGAAATTCACAAAAAATAACAAAAATATGGAATTACTGAATTATAGAAGAATGAAAAAACTACTGACTTAAGAAGTGCAAAAGTGTCAGAAACAACTAAAAATATAACCACCACAATGAATAAAATTAGATAATTGAATTGAGTGAAACCAAGTCTTTTGATTAAGTTGGTGTGAAGTTTAGTCATTTGATTTTCAAAATTTTGTTGCCCAAATCATGGTAGTGGACACGATATCAAATTATGAATAGTTCGTTAGTCTTCCCAATATTTTTCTGACTGTGATCTTTAGTCCCAATTCTCTTTGCCTTAACTTACACTGAAGGTGCACAACAATTCCTAGATAAGAACCACACCTTGAAAAACTCTTTAGTTATGTTCCCTATTGTATCTAATGTCTGTGCCCTTAAGTCATTAGGTCTCTTGTCGTTTCATCTTTTGCTTTACACTAGTGGCCCCCATAACCCATCATTGAAACTGAATTGTGTATCTGACTTAGCCGTTTTGTTAATTGCAGTTTATCTGTAGAAAAATAGAACTTGACAGCGAAAAAGGCAAAAATTTGGTTGTTTTTAAGTGAAATCATACTCAAAACAAAGCAGATCTATGTTTGAAGTATGCTGGAAATAAAAGCAGCGTTACAGATACGCTCAAAAATAGAGTTGCTTATTTTAGTGCCAATAGAGCTTAAGTCCTTGTGAATTTTTCTATTCAAAGTCCATTTTTGTATCTTCCGTAAAAACTTTTACTGCATTTCTGCGCTCATTATTTTTTGAAAAAATGAAGAAATTAAAGTTTACGAACACTTTGCCTAGACATCATCTTAACCTCTAAAAGCTTGCAGTAGGCTGTGTTGCAAATAGGAGTCAGTTTTAGCTTTTGTTTGAGTCTAGAATTGTACTCCTTGAAGAGATACAGATTTTACAAAACTTATTTCCAATAATGATCTCAACTACCATTTTTTGACATTTACCTTGGGGTGATGATCAATATTGTTCCAAGTTTCATGTTTCTTCGTTTGAAGAGGTAAAGCTCTCAATATTACCGACTAACTAAATTGTATTTCATGTATTAGTCAACAGTTGGAAGTAGTTAAACCACTCATTAAATTTTCTAAAGCAGTCAAAAGCGGTTAGTACATTTATGATATGCATTGAAATGCAATTTAATGCTACTAACAACAGTCTTGAGACATGAAGGAGTTATCCATTTTTGTCATTTTTTTCACCATGTTACTCCTGGGAAAGGTGTAATACCTGATAGCCTCCTTTGATAAGGTCTTCACGTAGATGTGGCAGGATGTAACTGTAATTTCAATACTTAAAGAAACAATTTGTGTATAACTCTACCTCACAATAAATACACTTTTGTTGTGCGTTTTGTTCATTGATAAGTAGGTATGTAAGCCATGCTGTTGCTACAAATTTTATCGTTCCTGTTGTATTCATTTATGCATGCTTTGACGTATTGTTTGATAAAGTTTCTTTCTGTCTTGGTTAGTCAATGTTTTCGTTTGGTGTTACATATTTTAAGTAGTTTGTGTGCTGCTTTGAAGAAGATTAAAATGCGCTACTGCTTGCTAGTTTGTACATGTACTTATCTTGTTTATGTAGTTGTAGGTCATATTAATTAGGAGTTATTTGCTATGTTTACTGCAGCAGGCAAATCAAATTATATTTTCAGTTTTGTATATGGAAAACAAGTACCATTATTTCAATCTGCAGTTTTGCGCCCGTTGTTTCGATTTGGTAATTCTGTTTTCACCTCTCATCGAAGTCCAAGTCCCTTACATCAACAAGAGTAAGCGATTGAATGTTTTTCTTTTATGTTTTTACTAACAACTTATTTTTTGCACCCAGGTCGAAAATTCGAGCTAGGAAAAAGCATTGCAAAATGATATTGTGAAACAGATTTTGAACACAATGTAGAATTGGCTATTTATTTTGCAAATGCTTGTAGTATGACTAGTAGTTATTTCTGTGCTGAGCTTGAAATCTTCTCATAAAAACATGCAAAAAGACTAATTAAAACAAGCAGTTTAGACTTGGAATTCCTGAAAAAATAAAACTAACTAGATTTTTTTATTGTTGTTTGCATTTGTATCGACTTGTGAGTTTAAGGGTATGCCAAGTTTTTGTTGGCCTGATATTGAGTTTTTGATTTTTTTGTGTTGCCTGAATAAACTTGATATAGGTGCTAGTAGATCACCTACTTACTGCAAAACTTTACTTTAGTGTACTTGTTCACATTAAAATGAAAGTAATATGCTGGACATCAAGTTTGGAAGTAGATACATCTAAGTTTATGTCGTGATACAGAGATGAAATCCGGTTAGGTTGATCGACACCGGTTGCCAGTCGAGTCAAAATTTCTGACCTGTCCAAAATCCTGTTTTCAAAGTGAAAAATTTGCTTCGATGTCTCTAGTTTTTTGGTCCGAGAGCAAACTTTCAAAATGATAAACACGTTAGCAACAAAAATACTTTTACTTCAATAAAATATTGTTTAGAATTTAGCATGCTTCATTAAGTGAAGTGTAATTTGTATGATATGCAATTGTTGCGTCACAAAGTATTCTATTGGATCAATGGATGCTAATTCCTGAGGTTGCCGTTTTAATACAGTACAACAGAAAGACTGAAAGTGCTGTGATAAGTGATAACGCATAGCCAGGTTACACCGTCATTGACACTGACTCGCGGCTGTGAAAGATTACAAAGTGGTAGGCTACAGATGCCTACGTATAATTTTAGTCAAGGATCAGACTACACAGTCAAGAGACTCAAGACTATAGCCTAGTATGTACTATGTGTCAACTTTGCTGTCAAGGTTGTCATAAATGTTATCATAAATCAAATTTCCTCAAAGCAATGTATTATAATGTTTCACTTAAAAATTAAAGTTGCATTATGTGCTTAAAGTCACGTACTTATCAGAAATATCGCAAAACCAACAAAAAAGTTATATAAAAAAACGGTAAGCCGGCAGGTAAATTTAATATTTGCTGGTCGAGTCACAAAAATTTTGATCGGTTCCATCTCTATTGTGATGTGCTTATGCAAGCATGCAATTTCTTAGGTTAAAGCCAGTCATTCCATCTTATGCTATTGGAGCTGGAGACGCACCACTAAACGTACATAGACGTGAACAATACAAACCGCAATTCACGTCCTTTGCTGTTCATAATGCGTCAAAATCTCTTAAGGATACCCGCACAGCCTTAGTTCCTTCAAATAATGGTAAGTTTTTTTTATGTTTACATCCTACTAATACTTTACAAAAACTCTATCAATAGACCTTTTATGCCCTAGGGCCTAGACTAAATGGCAAAATCAAAGATCATGTTCAAGATATTGCTTTTCCAAGGCATTTCATATGTACCGTATTATACTAACTTGCTGTCATGTGCAGAAGCAAGTATAAAAACGGTATATTGGGTAAATGACAATTTTTAACAACTTTAAAGAACAGCTTGTTTAATATTAGCGTAGCTGTATAAAATAACGTTGAATAGCGTAACCAATATTCTGTAATTTTGTTAATGTGTAACACGCATATTGTTAATGTAGCATCAAATTTTTTGTATAGGCAGAATATGTATATAGTATAGCGATATTTTGAAGTTAAAGCCGCAATGACAGTGGAATTGTGTGGTAACTTTCCTTTGTTTAAAGATGTTCATTGTTTGTGCGCGTTACAGATATATCAGAATAATGGCCTGGTCTATTTGCAATAATTTTTATGCAGTTACCCATTTTTATGCAAATTTGTGTATCCAAAATCTGGCGTAGGATTTACTATCCTGATACCTTTTTCCCGATTCGTCTGCGTTTATAGATCCTTTCGTTTCCATTAATTAGTTCTTTCAAAATAAATTCTGAAGTACAATATTGACAGAAATGTTAATCAATTTAAAGTTGTTGCAGAGAGCAGGCTGTCAAATGCGTCTGGTGTTGAATCAAGTAGAAGTGACCAAGGAGCGAATCGGAAAGTTGTAGATTTAGAGGCAGATATAGAGAAGAACATGCAGAGTTGCCTTGAGAAGTTTTTGCACAAAATTGTTGAGTTGCACGACAAACTAAATTACAAGCATTGCACAAGGTTATAAAATAACAGTTTCACTCATTTAAAAATCAGGCATGATACTAGAATAAATTAGGGAGGACGAAGGAGAGAACTTAAATTCGTTTTTTTCTTTACGAGGCACATGCTCTAATGTGAAAGATGACTGCTATATTGAACTTAACAATTAGACTACATTGTAAAGTTCAAGGTTTTGAAAGTTGTACCTCTAAGTGTTCTTTCGTCCCCGGTGTATATCACTCTTAAGTAGTAAAAATTGCTTACGATTGTAGGTAATTGTAATTTAGAATACTTTGCATCGCGGCAGCGTAGGCATAACAAGAAAAAGCATGTAGAGAAAGCCAATTGTTGATGGCTCTATGTTGAAAGAGAAAGTTGATCAAACTGTGATACTGTATTTCAACGCGCATTCTCTTAGGATTCTAGCAAAGTTCGTAAAATGGCTGTGAATGCTGCCTATCTTACATAATCCATTGTATACAAATGATTTCAGGTGGAGTTTAAAGTGCGAGGGAAAATGGTGTGAAAATGATAAACCAACCAAACAGTTTTTCTTTCTTTTTTACTCGCTGTTTTCGAGTAAAATGAAACAAAAATCAGGTCCAAGAAATTTGCGGAATTTGGCAACTTATTTATAATTATTGGTTAATAGACTCTGTTTATTGCATATTTTTGTAGTTCTCGACAATACGAAACTAGTATTAACCAGATCTTGACAGAATCTCGTCAGTATTTCTACAAACTTGAATCAGCAGCTTTATGCCAAATACTAAAAGAAAATGATGATTGGACCAATACTTCGTGTGTTGCCGATATTTTTCACCATGATGTAAGTTGAAAAAAGGATATGTTAATGTCGCAATAAAAGTTGATGTTGACTAATTTGTGCATTACTTCCTTGATGTGGAGTCTTGTTTTCGTCAGAAGTTGTAACCGACCAAGGGAAAGTTTTACAAAGAATCAAGATGTGCCCAAAAGATGTAGTATTTAAAATATTTAAGCATTCCTCCCTGACGTTCATACCGCTTGTCTGATTGGCCTTTGGTTTTTTATTGTGTAAACAATCAAACAAGAATCTCGATTAAAATTGTATTAAATACGGACCTATTATTCAATATGAAACTAAGCAAGTATAAAATGCATTCCAACGCGTTCATTTCAGTTGGCAAGTGTAGCCTGCTGGAGTTTGTTAGATTATATTTCATTCAATTTCATAAATTTTGATGTGTAGTAGTAAGAATGTTCTTGCCGTGAATTTGAATATTATTCCAGAGGTGCTATTGTCTGTACAGTTATTGTACTATGGTTTTGATTTCTTTCTGCAATATACATAAAGGTATCGTCTGCCAACTAGGTGTGAATTTTGCTTAAACACGAGAGGACTGGCATTTACATATTTGTTTTGTTCTTACCTCCTGTTAACTCGCTTTTTCTCTTCCATCACAGTCATTTGCAAAAGTTTAGGACCACCAAGCCAATTTTTTACTTGTGTGCGTAACGTACTAAAAAAGAGTGCATATATTTTTCAAAAACTTGAATTTGTTGATATTTGATTTGCTGGAACTTC
This sequence comes from Trididemnum clinides, assembly GCA_963675345.1. Taxonomy (NCBI): domain Eukaryota; kingdom Metazoa; phylum Chordata; class Ascidiacea; order Aplousobranchia; family Didemnidae; genus Trididemnum; species Trididemnum clinides. Next base: position 20,136,249 of record OY776305.1, read on the forward strand.
ATGAACAACTTTAAAACTACTAATTATTTACCGTCGTAGATCAAGATATGATGCACGTTTTATTTTTTTGACGTTGATCATTTTTTGAGTGGTGGTAAACTTTTCAAATGAATTACACATTATTTAGATTTCTTTTTTTAGTATTATTCATCTATTAGTTAAGTTGGTAAAGTCTTGATCAAGTCCAATCCATTTTTAAGAAAATGGTTGGCAACGTGGCCAAGAGAGTTAAAGCGGTCTTTTGTCATGTAGATGCAATGGCCATGATCCTAAACCTTATGTTGATTTATCCTAAACCTTTTTTATTTTCCGGCTATACGATATCCTTTTACTGGTTGTACTAGAACATCGTCGTGTTCAGACCAGCGTCGGAGTTAACAATTGACTGGCCTAGGGCATATGTACCCCAAGCAGGAAAATTAATGTGGATAGCTTTTTCCAAGGACGGATGCACTGATGCGTCTCTGGAAAAGGCATTTTGAAAGATAACCTATTTCTAGCGGTTGCAAGCAGTAAATTTACTGAAAGAAGTGTTGAGTAAATCAAGCGGAAAGTTGTAATTCGAACGCTGCGAAGCAAGCTGGGCGCCGCTGTCATCGTTCCTTACGTCTATACAACAATGCGCCGCTGTCATCGTTCCTTACGTCTATACAACAATTACGTTAAAAGCAATACATCATATTTTTATTTTTTATTATAGTATTTTACAATGGCAGACATTCTCTCGGTTTATTTGCTTCAGTTACTGCTTGCTTATAACGAGCATGGTTTCGTCCACATTGATCCATCTGGCACAGATCCATTGAGGTATGACCTTGCTGTGATGTGATGTAAAAATTTTAATGCTTAAACCAGTGAGAAGGTTATGAAGTTGCTTGATGCTTTGAAAAGAAGGCATAACATGTTCTGTTGCTTTGTATTATCACAAAAGCAACTTACTTTGTTGGGGTAGGAGGAACTGCGTCATTTAAACTCCTTGAAGTTTAGTGCTTTTAGCGATGTCAATATAAAACTGCAATGTGTTATGAGTAGTTTCGCAACTTTTTGTCATCACAATGAAATTGAGGAAAAATTTTCTTTTTAGATGAAAACCCATTGCTAGTGGCACAGTACGTAATATACTAGTAACTTTCAATTATACGGCTACTGACTTTAAGACCATTACTAAAATTTGCAGACTCGTTAACTTACTGTTCATGATGTTTTCAATCAGCTAATAAGTTTTCATTATCATTTACGCCGGTGGTTCAAATTTTTTTTCTACTAGAATACTGCCTCGCAATTTTTTACTGTTGTTGCGTATTACCAAAGACGCAACCAGAATGGTGAGCGTACCCACTTTACCTATATTCTTATAGCCATAAACCAACTAATTTTTATAAAAAATCATGTAAACATCTATTTTTGGAAACCCTTAATGAAATTTGCCTCTAAAAATTGCTGTGTATATAGAGGCTAAATTTTTTGGTTCTGAGCCCAACAACAGAAAAATAAAATGCTAATATTGTTGATGTTATGCACGTGATTCACGTTACAATAAAAGAGGAGGAACAAGGAACTTTTAGTTTTACTGTAATTATTTATTTGCAAAGAAGGGAAGAAAAATGCAGGTTTCAGCTTTTCTGTGATCAAAAATTTTCAAAAAATGCCAAGAAAAAGAAAATTCAAAACTTGTTTGATTAACCCATCAGTCGCCGAAACTTCTATTTTTGAAGTTTTTGATAATTTTTTTATAAGTAGGGTAAAACTTCTTTAAGTAAGATGTAAACCAGATTTTATGCAAACTTGGTTATTTTTCATGTTCAAAAGAAGCGTCCCATTTTTAGGACATTGGCTAAATGTGTATGCTTTTTGTCTAAAACTTTATAATTTAATACAATGATTTGTTATAATAGAATATGCACATACAATTTCTTAGTAGATGCAGTTTTTTATTCTCATATCAGACTCTAAGAAAGGAAGTTTAGGGAGTTAAGTCGTCGCCTCTTCCAGCTCCTAGGTGGAGGAAGATGTGCTAGCAACTGAATTTAGAAGCGAGGTCGATGAATCTTTTGGGAGATTTTGATCTAAAACTTGAAATTAATTGTAGCCTAAGCAAAGTTCATGCTGAAACATATCACAAAGTACTTTTACTTTGCATAAAAAGATGCAAAGCATGCAGAGGCAAGTGCAACGAATATAGATTCACTTTGGCTTTTTGCAGCAGAAAGCACGGAGTCGTTGTGTACCTATTGGTCGAACAAATGATTTTCTTCATCCAGCCTTTTTCCTTTGCTGACCTTTCCTGTTATGATTTTTTTTTGCGTTCTAGGTTGTAAATTGGTTTCTTGTTGATGAAAGAAACTTTGACAAAAAGCTCAAATCTATTTTTTTACGAGCAGTAAGGAAAAAATATCGTTCATACAAACATTTTGATAAAGACGCCAACCATTTACGATGGTAATGTCAATGAATTACGTAAACAACGGTAACCGCCATTTTTTTCTTTGATTCAACCTCTATACTGAAACACCTCCTTATCCAACATATCAACACCTTCCATATGTTTATTATATTCTTATTTGCATTTGGACAAATGGACGTTGATATGCTTCTTTTGCTTTTGAAAGTAGAGCCGAGCTTTGACAGTTGGAAATATCCTGCTCTAATTCGTGGCTACAGACTGGTTTGTTGTTATTCCACTTCGTTACAAAAATGTCACCTAATTCCTTTTCTTTTTTGGATTTGCTTTGAATCCAACAGCGACACTTTTTAGACAATTTTCCCGAATCGTACCAATGGACTTCATTTTTCTACCTTTTAGGACAGTCATGATTCCCATTTTCGAGAATAAATGATCGAAAAACAGTTCATAATTTTCTTTTTCATCGGACGGTAGCACTTCGGTCAATTTATTCACAACTTTAATGCCCAAAAGTTCTTTTGGTTCATCAACATCCTTTTTAAGGTATGGATTGAAGTTAAAAAGATTCCCTTCTGAACTGCAGAGGTACCAAAATTTGTACCCTAATTTTATCGGTATACTTCTCGTAAACATTTTGGCCTAATTCTGTACAATTTGCTGTGCAATGTGCTTATGTTGCACGCTTTGACATGGTCGATTAGTCGTACAAGGCAATGGTGCAATGAAGGCTTTCACTTGTAAATCGTTGAAAAAACTATCTGATTGTTGCAAAATTTCGTTGGCAAAAGCTTGATCATCTCAAAACGGTCTTCATTTGAGACTCCCCTTTTCGAAAATTACAGATCCGTCCCGGTAATGTGCCAGAAGGAAGATTTAATTAAATACGCGGCAAAGAGTTCAATTGGTAAAAATATTTCTTGCATATAAGCCTACTGCAGCGCAGTAGCCTCAAGCGAGAGACGTTTATGTTTATCCAGATAGCAATCATGTTACGCCATCCCCTCATTTATGGGACCTGAGATTAAAACCTACATTAGATCCACACCTTTACCAGTAGAGATCTTATAAACCAAGGTTGATATATTTAAAGTATGGTACATATTCATAATGGATCAGAAAAAAAATTTTTAGCGAGCTTCACAATTCCACAAATATGATTTGAAAATGAAATGCACAACTAGCAAAAAACCACAAAGGTCATTGCTAGACACTACTTCATCACTTAAAACCAAAACAAATGTAATAAAATTCACCACGAAAATATAAGCGATTATGCATAGCGTTTCGAAAATCGAACAATGGCGTGTAATGGGTAAAACAAGACCAGGAAATAGCGAGACTTATCGTTTTATCAATTTTCAATGAAAAAGCAAGTTTAAGCTTTTTATAAATAATTTTTGAAAAAGAGTAAAAAAGCGAGTTTCTGCTCTTCATTAGCATTATTTGAAAGAGTTGGAAAATTCGCGTTTCAGCATTTGATCAATGTAGAATTTTGATAACGTATACTTGAAATTCACAAAGCATTACTCCATACAGCCCACTCTTCGACCTAATTTTTTGTCAGGTCTATCCTATCACCAATCTTTTGTCAGGTTGTTCTTTTTTTTTCTTCTGTCATTTTAACCTGCCTTGAGCCTACATAAATATGACGAAAAGGCGTGTTTGTTTTTAACCCTTAAATTAAAAAAGATGAAGGCAACAAGTGGGCTTATTGCAAAATTCTATTTCGCTTAGCGATGAATTTTTACTCATATTGATATGGTGCCTGTACTTCAAAGTTTTATTACAAAGTGACTCCACTTTGTGGGCCTGCAGCCAAAGTCAAAAATTGTCTTTTTTCAATTTATAAAACATTTTTTGGTTTGATAATAAAACACTTGTTTGTGTTTCAGTAAGTAAACCTACAATAGAAAGAAATAGTTGTCAATTACAGTACTGTAGGCCTCAGTACTAGTGTTAGTGAGGCTTAAAGTAATGAGCAAATCTTTTAAGGTATATATGGTAGAGAATAGTTGAACAGCTGCTATTATAAACTGAACTACTAAATACCGAGTGCTACGCAGCCACACTATGAAGACTTGTTAGAGCTAGTAGGCCAGCCGAAAAACTTTGTTGATCTAAAAAAATTTGACCAATTTTAAAAGCATATTCTAATCAGCGTTTATGAAATTAAAAGTTTACTTGGTTTTCTAGGTAGAGTTGCTGGACGTATGGATCTAAATATATAGTTAAATGGCTGTAAGAATATACTGTAGGTATGAGGGAATGTACAGTAGTAAACTTTTGTCGTAAATGTTTGCTCAAAAACTTTTTGAAAACTTAATATTAGAGTTATGGTTCGCACAAACGATCACAAAATTTTTGCTAGAAGGCAAGCATGATGGTGAATTAAACTGATTTTTGTTTTATTGTTTAGAATAAAAGAGGGCATGACACAACCATAGTTATAAGAATGGGCAATATAAATTATATTGTGTGACTAAACTTCGCGTGTGACCCGAAAACGGCTAGCGTACCACCTGGAATACCATAGGCGCCGAGTTTGTGATTTTACCGGGCATGCGCAAACTTTATGACGTCAAAATTAAAACATTACCGTTTGATTGTCTATGACAGGGGTGTCAAACATACGGCCCGTGTAAGGATTTCGTGCCACAGTGCGAGCGCCTGGTCTCCGAAGTTGGTCTGCGAAATTTACGTGAAAATGTTTGTAAAGTAATGGCCGACAATCTCCAGAAGTTGCGGCAGGCATGACGGGTTGCGGTGAGAGAGGCGATGACCTTTTTTTTTGGAGATCAGCATTTCGGGCTACATCCCATAACTTCCGGAGATCGTTTGATCAAAGTTTGGGGACCATTGATATACACTCTTGCCTGCTTATGTTGTTTTTCAACTGACTCTAGCTTGTATCTGACCTCCATGTGTTGAGTGTAGTCAAATGTGCGGGCATGCGTGGCATGACCGCATGCCCGTAGTCGGCGCCCCTGTGGAATACAGTAGACTATCCTGATGGTACGCGTCATCACAGTTTGAACAGCACTGATTTACAGTATTTCAAAAAAGTTGCTTCGCGTCTAGTTTTTGATTATGCTCTCATCAGTGGTTGTTTCGCGTCATGTGGGAAAAGCTTCCGTACAGTACGTAATACCTTTCACAGGTTTGCAAAAACAATCACGTGATGTATTGCGTAAGCGTTGTTTTGGCTAGATTATAGCTACTCTATGTTGTAATTCTGGAGCTAAAAAATTCGGTCGCTTTAGCTTATTTTCATAAAAGCCGATACTGTGCCATCACTGATTAAAACGCCACAAGCAGTTGACAAAGCATTTTTATAGCAAAACTCTATTGCAGTAGCCTATATGTTGTTGGCTTCTTCGATCTTCATGCAAATGCAGAAAGATTAAGATCGGTGACCACCCCGATAAAACTTGTATCGCGACTGCTTTGGATCCCGAATAAATGTATACCTGCTAAAATTTAAGTTATTTTATCTTAAAACCAAGCTGGTAACAACATCATCCTACTTTCCTGCTTAAATTTACGGCATTCCCGCCAGCAATGATTTAGAATTCTGCTATTCTACTGTGCAGACACTAAAACAGACTGTGAAGCAATGGTTAAATTATGTAGACAGGAGTAGCGAGCGCATTTTTACGTTTTCACACTTCATAGTCAATTTTTGTAAACTTAGCATGACGAGGAAAACTTGATCGAATATACCAGCTCATTAATTTCCTTTAGTTCAAGTCTGATTCCATACTCTGTTGTGCGATCGTAGACAATCTGTTATTTTTCTTTTTTACTGATGTATTTCATAATCGAGTTTCAGAAGGAAGTGGCTGCGAAACTGTTATGTATAGCAGTGGTTCTCAAACTGTGCGTCGCGACTCCCCGGTGCGTCGTTTCAATTTTCCAAAAGCGTCGCGGAATATTTTGGTTTTGTGCCATTAAGTCTAGTTTTTATTGCGTCAAAAGAACTCTGATGGTAGATTCCTTTCTTACTTTCTTCTGACATTTTTACAATAGTGTTTTTAATACATTGTTGTAACGGTTGACTTGTTATTCAAGAATTAAATTGCAGAAGTTTAACTTAATTGGCGAAAAATATATGAAGAATAAAGCATTCAGTTGTATGTTGGACGAAAACAGGAAAGATGAGTTACAAACTTAGAAGAGCCTAATTTTACGATTGAAAATGACAGACCAATCCAAATCTCGGGAGCATAGGAGCAGTTATTTATGTAGATTATGGGTCACATTTATCTCGCAGTACGGCCAACTAAACTGTAGGATGCTGTCTGGTGCGTCGCAAAGTCTCGCAAGCTTTTTTAAATGCGTCGCATCGCAAAAAGTTTGAGAACCACTGATGTATAGGCTACAAATTATTTTGGCAAAAATTGTTTAGCGTGATAAACTAATATTATTTCCAAAGGTTGTTGGATCAACAATTAGCGTTTTGCTATTAACGTGATGCTTTACGTCAATTTCCCTTAATTTGTTGCAATGTCTGTTGTAGAAATGCATTTCGTGGTGGGTTTATTACCAATTCCACAGTATATCAGACAAACTCACATGAGTTTCTGTGAATGGTAATTTATGCGTGTTTTCAGCGTTTTATCATTTTACCGTGGCGAGTTTCGTTTGGGTCGCGTGTTGCCAGGCATCTATCAAATGCATGTGCTATCATATCAATATACAACTTGTACTAAGATGATGCAAGTGTCCAATGATTGTCCTTTATTAAGTTCCGCAAAACATGGGAGAAAATGCAAATGGCAGTCAGCTACAGATATAGAAGCAAACATACAACATTGGAGATCATGGTGCGTTATTTTTGAGGCTAGGTACCTTAGGCTACCAACAAAAGCGTCACGAATAGCTTTTTACTAAACCGTTTTTTTCAAAGTTGCAAACCAAAGCATTGATGTCGGGTGCAATAGAATTTCGGTTCTATCTCAACTTTAATTTTTCTCTTAAAATTGAGGCTACTTATAGCATCTATCGTTCGAATAATTAATTCTGACTGCAGCTTAACAGCTAGGTGATGATTGGTTTCTGCTAAAATACTTTGCACCACGCACTTCTCGATTAAGAACAGAGCACATATATTCACAAAAATACTTCAAGACTTTAAACTCCTTCGCTCGTCGATCACAGAAACTAATGCACTTTAACAATCAGAAACCAAGCAAAACTAAATCCACCAATTGACTGCTTAATTCTTGTCGCGCTGATAATCCACAATAAACCACCATAGAACAACACGCTTTTTTTTCAGTTTCTATTACTGTCGCGTTTCAATAGAATTTTCATTCTATTTCTCTCTTAATTCACTACTTAAAATTGACGCGACGTATAGTATCGCTCGAACAATTAAGTCTGGTTGCAACTTAATAGCTAGGAAAAGATTGGCTTCCACTAAGATACTTTAACCCACGCACTTCTCGATCACGAACAGAACAAATATATTCACAAACCACTTTAAAACTTCGAATTCCTTCGCTTGTCAAATACAAAAACTAAAGCACTTTACTATATAAATATCAGACTAACTAAAATTAAAACCACAAAATAATTGCCTGATTCCTGTCACAACAATCACCACAGAACAACGCCTTTTTACTACACTCTACTATCCGTACTAACTACACTCTGAATGAATAAAAAAAATCTCGCTGCCCTATATATACGACTGGAAAATAATCCAGAAATTGCTGGAACATCACGTGACACAGGAAAAACAACGTTAATAAATTACGTAATCAGTAATAAGTTAATAAAAAAAAGAAAAATCTTGGAAAAGAAACAAGAATCACTAGAATACACTGGAACTTAGTTACGTGGTCAACCATTGTGACCTCAGAAAGGCGTGTGAGTTACAAATCTATTAATAAATGCGAAAGAAAAAAGGTCGTTTTTCGAAAACAGTTTAGCAAGTTCAGGGCTTCAGACAATTCAAATTTACAAACAAAATGATTACTGTAAAATAAAACAACAAATTACAACAACCACACATATATAATGACTATTCTTATAACGCAAATTTACTTATTCGTGACAACTAATACTTTACCACTCTGCCTCTGAATGCGTAAAAATCTTGCCTCCTTATATATAAATTGGGCGGCAGGCCAGAACTTGCCAGAACAACATCACGTGTCGCAGCGAGAGCAGTGCGCGCATAAAACTACATAGAGAAACAAAACATTTTTCAGGCTACGCCTGCAATCTGCGCCTAATGGAAACCAGCCTTTAGACTCGATACACATTTTCGAATAAGATAATCACGGCAGAACAAAAGCAACAGATTACAGAAACCATGCATATATAAAAAACTATTCCTACAACGCAAATTTACTTGTGACAACTTACTCGTGACAATTGAAAACGAGGATTTTGGCACTGAAGAGTTCCATTTGTTTACAAACTACTTTAGAAGCAACCACTTACTCTTAGCAAAAAAGTTGCGGATTTGTGCTTACTTTTCTTTACATTTTTAAAATTTGAGATTAAAGCTGTAGCAGGAATCAGTCAGAAGTAATGCTCACACTTTACTGAAACCAATCGATTTCACCATTAAATAGCAGCATCAGTGTTCAAATAGAATTCTATTTGAATAAGAACACTGATGGTGCTATTTGATAGTAAAATCGATTTGTTTGTGCAAAGTATGAGAATTGCTCTTGACTGATTGCTGCTACAGCTTTACTCTTTGAAGTTTTAAGTTTGTGATATTTCTAGCGGAATTGTCATTCGTTTTCACTTGGGTATAGGTTTTCCTTAAATCTATGGTTTACTGTATTTATTTTTATCTGGCGCGTTCGCTTAACCGCGACAATGTCGCTTGTACCAGTTTGCTTTGGTGTTTCTCCAGTTTAAAATTTTTCTCGAATTACGGTAGAGAAGATTAAATTGCTGCTCAGGTCAGTTATTCAATTTTTTATTTTAGCAGCATTTTAATCTCTTGATCTCTTACACGCAATTGTCAATTGAAAACTCAATTACTAATTATATTATTTCTGGTTTTAATTTGCTAAAGATAGTAATTGCTTTCGCGAATTGTGCTTGAAAGCTAACATCAATGCTACTTTAAAGAATTGCTATTGATGATGAAGGGAAAGCAGTTGTTTCCACAAATTTTGATTCAATTATATGGTGTGGCTTTCTTCCCATAAAGTACTCTGCTTATTGCTGATTCGAGAAAATCATCGTGAAGTGGTTTTCTCAAGAATAGCTTATTACAGCGAAGCAAACGCGAGAATTTAATTCGCACGACCTTTCGATCTTCGTGATGAAAAGGCGTTTTAACACACTGGGCCGCGTTATCTTTGCCTTTTAGTTAAGTGATTGCATTTTATTACTTTGTTTCAGCAAAGACTGCGATCCATTTCACGTGAAAGGGCATCATGGATGTTTGGGTGGTAAACTTGCTGTTAAGAAGGAATTGGCTGAAAGTATTTCAAATGAGAAGAATTTCCAAACATCGAAAAGGAAAACTGGAGAAGAAGATGCTAGCCAACTGCTCAAAATGCTTCGTTGGAGAGTCAAGTTTATGCAAAATCCTGACCTTGAAGAAGAAAGGTAATTTCAAAGCTTAATTAAGGAATTGCTTTTAGCGTTGAAGAGAACATGGGAGAGAACTGCAATCAATTCTTAAACTGTAGTGTTAGTATATACGACACTCTCCTAAGGCAACATCTTAAACGTCAGTCGTTTCGCTTGTTCGCCACTTAGTGTTGCTAACTGATTGATTTTTTTCCATATTTGCTGTAACGTTTTCTAAAATTTGAGGTGTATGAAAGTTGGATTCCCGTGTTTAAACGCTCTCCCATAATTTTTGCTCTGGGTTTCTTTACGTTCGTCGAGGACTTGCAGTAATTTTTTTTCATTTAGGGGTACCCTTACCCCACACTCCCCTGTAAAAACTAGCTTCCTCGCTTCTGCCTTGTCTTCGAATCTTTTCCCAGCCTACTTCTTAATCATTGCTTTTTAAACCAGGGTTCCCACGGTCATGGAAAATCCTGGAAAAAACTTTCCTGGAAAGTCATGGAAAATTCGTTTAAAATTGAAAGTCATGAAATTTTGCTGAGAGCTGAAAAAAATTTTTTAAAGTTATTAGTACTATGGGTAGCATTAACTTAGCAAATACAATCGGTTTTAATACTTAATTTTATTGATTTTTTGAATTTTAGTAGGATAATGAATGATATTAATTTGTATAGCAAATGTTAGTGAGTAATAGGAATTAATTTGTTTGTAATCAGTGCTTGGTATGGCATCCAAGCGATGTCACTTTCGTGAAATTTGGTTGCAAGATCCGGAGTTTACTGCTCGGCTGCAGCAGACAAAACATGACAGTAAAGGGTACTGCAAGTTGGGCAGAAAATTGTGTGGTATATCAAACATGGGGATCGGTGCTGTTAAAAGTCACATGAAAAGCAAACAACACAATCAGGTTGTCGAGCACAAGCAAAGTTCTTACACACAGTCAATTAGTGACTTCTTTGGCGGGACAAATACGCCTGCGCCTGCCACCAACAAATCTGGTGAACAAGTTCATCCTCTGTGGCTATTCCTGAACAAACCAGTGACGTGTGAACAGTGCCGGTATTATCACCAAGCACATCTTTGATCACATCAGAGGAAGTGTTGCATGCAGAAGTTTTTGAGTTATTAGAGTATTAATCTGTCACTACTCATTTATAGTTCTTGCAAAGATATTAGCTCTTTATTTTCCAAAATGTTTCCAGATAGTCAGATTGCACAGTCATTTTCATGTAGAGCTACAAAGTGTGCTTATTTAGTGTGCTTTGGCATTTATCCTTATTTTCACGAGCTGCTTATAGAAAAAAATTCGTGCAGTCAAGTACTATATTTTATCGTTTGATGAAAGCTTTGATCAAATCCACCAGAAAAAGCAGATGGATGTGATAGTTAGATTCTGGGACAGCGAAAGCAAAAAAGTAACAGAAAGATACTTTAATTCAGAGTTTGTGGGTCATGCTACAGCAGCAGATATGTTGGCTCATTTTAAACATGGAATGGTTTTACTTAACCCCAGTAATTTGGTGCAAATATCTATGGATGGTTGCTATGTAAACTGTAAATTCTATCACAATCTTTTTCAAGAACGCAAAGATGAAGAACTCCCAGACTTGCCAAATATATTTAGCAGTTCTTCCAATATGTATTGGAAGTTGTAGTTTGCATGTAGTCCATGGAAGATATAGAAAGGAAGCAAAAAAATCTGGATGGAATCTTGGCAATACTCTGCGTTCTCTGTGGCACATTTTTCATGATGCTCCTGCCGGAAGGGAAGATTTTATTCATGTTACAGGCAATGATTTGTTTCCCTTTCAGTTTTGTCAGCATAGATGGGTAGAAGATATCAAGGTTTTGAACAAGCTTTAAAAATTTGGCTTCATGTCAACAAATATGTCAAAACTGAAGAGTGAAAGAAGAGCTCCAGCTTCTGCTTTTGTTTCTGTCTCATCTACATGCGACAATACTCTAATTAAAGCTAAGCTAGAATTTTTTATTGCTGTAGCAAAACTGCTTCAAAAATTTTTGTTGAAGTTTCAAACCAAAGCTCCAATGACTCCTTTCTTGACTTTGTCTTTGAAAGATTTGTTATTGGCTATCATTGGTCGTTTTCTAAAAAAAGAAGTTTTAGAAATAGCCGATACATTCAAGAAATTGTCTACTATTGACCCTGCTGACAAAAAGAACCAAAAAAACCCAAAGCATGTTGACATTGGCTTTGCTACTCGAGGTACTTTAAAAAAAGTAACAGAAGAATAAGCTGCAAGTGAACTATGTATTTTATCTATCAAAAATGATTGCATTAGGTTTTTGCCTGCTATTGTAATCAAACTGTTGGAAAGATGTCCTTTAAAGTATTCTTTGGTTTAGAGTTTGGTAATTGTCATACCACAGAAGTTGGTATCCGATTCTGCAGTAGCACTGGTTAAGTTTGAGCGACTTCTGCAGATTTTGCTCAATGGAAAGTGGTGTTCGGCAGAAGCTTGCGACGAAATTCTTGCTCAGCTCAATGGCTTTGTACTGGAAATGAAACAAAACCATCTTGCTGAGTTTTTGAGTTTCAACACGAATGCAGGCAGGTTAGATGAATTCTATTGGAATTACATGAAAGATGCAAAGCATGCAAAAGTGTGGGGAGTTTTTAGAATTATCTTCACGCTTTCGCATAATAAGCTGCAGTCGAGAGAAGGTTTTCAGTCAACAGCAAACGTTTGGTTGAAAACTTGCAAGAGAAAATTTTAGTTGCAAGTCGCTTTGTGTACAGTAGTGTCAAGAGTGATACTGATCATTTCAGTGAGCTTTCTTTTATCCCCAGACTGAAACGAAGTGTTTGGGCAGCAAGAATGCAATATCAGTTGTATTTGAAAGAGTAAAGGAAACTTCATGCTAAAAGTGATAAAGCTAAAAAGAGGAAAGCTGTAGAAGATGAAATTCGTGAAGTTGAATTAAACGAAGGTTATTAAATAAAAGCATCTAAGCTATGAGCCTAGAAGCAGACAAATTAGCTACGGATGCGGAAGTGAAGCCCAATTTTACTTTGCTTTCAAAGTCCATGCTTTCAGATTGAAGATTTGCAAAAGTGAAGAAAATGAAAAAAAGTTTTGTGACCAAGTACGTGCTTTGAAAAAAAGTTGAAGTTTATGGAATAACATTTATCTTTGTATGCTTAAGAAGTATCACATTGGTTCAATATTTAAATTGCCTATGCTCTATCATGACTTTTTGTTGAACTTTGATAGTTGATGTGTTTTTTTTCCTGGGAGAGTTGTTGATAAAGTATATTTCTTATTATGCCTTTAGCTCAATGCAATTACAGCACCACATAATTTACATGTTTAGGAATAAAGAATTTTTGTGATCTTTTTATACCAGACTTACTGAAAGATGTTTTTCTGTTAGATTGTGGAATCATTTTCTTGAGCCCTAAAATTTTCTCTCTGTGTGTTTCTTGTTAATTTTTAATGTGGCATTTCATCTTGGTATAACTAACTTGTTCATTCATGTTGTTTTTAGATTGCATAAAGTCGTAGTTAACATGAAAAGTGCTCACTATTTCTTGATTCAGTTAAATGAGAATTGCAATGGGGCTTTTTGCAATCTAGTCTTTCATATCATTAGTGATTTGATATTATTCAAATAACAATAATATTCCAGCTTAGAAATAAAGCTATTCTAAGTAAAATGCTCAGCTCAGAGATTGCAGGGTTAAAGACCACAAAAGAGGACTTTTTTTCTGGCTAGAAGAAATAATTGTTGTCGTATTGTTTTCATAGCCTCACTGTAGTTGTTTGTAAATTTAATTGCAATGTCCTGGGTTGTGGTAGTTTATATTTTATGATAAATAGTAGCATAAGCACAATTTAAGAAGACTTAGAAAGTTAGCTGAAACATTAAAAGATTCAAATTTAGTTAAGATAGTTTGAGCTAAATATGTCAGAAATGAGAAATTTAACTGAATGTCTTCTTATCAAGTGTTATGTTTCATGCCTTGTGAGAGTACCATTGTGGTAGGAATGTGTTTAACCAGATATTATATTTCTGAATGTTAAAATTGGATGATAAAGCAATGCAAGTTAAATAATATGGGAAATCGAAAACGTAGGCACAAGGAGCAATTAACAAGAATTTGATCTCGTTACTGAAAGCTATTTCAATGTGAAGTGATAGATGTATTTAAAAATGCATAAAATTGCTTTAATAATGGTCATGGAAAAGTCGTAAAAAAGTCATAGAAAATCATTGAAAGTCATGGAATTTAATTTTAAAAATTGTTTAACTTGTTTAACTCACTGGTTCAGTGCTCTTAAATGGAATGCAGGGACATATGAGGTCTAGATTTTATGTTTTTTTCACTAACTCGTCTTAACGTGATGTGGTATCAAGGAGTCCAATCTGCACTGTTTCAGATTCAGGTTTCTTGGCTACTCAACCTTGCGATTTGCTCGCCCATGTACTCGTCATGGCACTATTTTTATTGATAAATAACTCACTGGTGATGAGGCAATGACTTTCGTTCGGCTGGACTTTTCATTTTCTGAACTTTCTTCTTTTAATTATGCAGGGGTTGCTATATTTTTTTGCAAAAGTGATATTGTCTTTTTTTCTTAACGTAGATTCTTCCTTTTTTTAGAGCAATGAGCTCTGCTCTTTTTCTATTTTACAAGTGGAGGGACCGAGTGCAAGCAATTGCAGAAGGAATGGGGTAAATCAAACTATCTCTGTTAAAGGGACAACATCGGATAAAAACTGAATCACTACTACTACTACCCCCTGAAACCTTTTTGTTTGGAAAACTTTAACTGCTGTTACTCTTTCTGAGACTCAAGGGAAGCCTCAGTCGTTGTAAGAAAGATATGCAAACCAGTCATTACTTCTCCAACTTAACGATTCTTCATGCCCCATTTCCTTTCTTATTCTTCTGGCACTATGCTTTTTTCCCCTTGGGATTTTCCTCTTCTAGGCAACAACTGTTTGTGTACCCTTATTGCCAAAGTTGTGGAAAATGTTTTTGGATATTATAAGTTCTTGGCGGAACAATTTGAGGGGGAAAAGTTGCATATTTCCCCCAGTGAAAAACTTGAAAGTTTAATCTACAATTATTTTGATTTTTTGGTAGTAATTTTTTAGTTGACTAAATTGTTTTGTATCTCGTAAGCCAGTGATATCTAAACTGTGGGTCGCGATCACATACAGGATTGCCTGAAATTTTTTGGTGGTCGCCTATTGTTTCGTAAATAAGGGACATATGCTGCTTGTTTTGCAAAATTTATTTATTAGCAGTTTATGGCGAAACTCCATTTAAGTTTTTATTGTTGGCTAGAATTCCAAGTGGGGTTCACGAAAAATTTTCAAAGAGTTTGCAACAACCTTCCATGTTGATCGCAGGAATATTTTCTGCTTACAAAAGTCTACTTTATGAAGTTGATGTCAAATGAAAAAGTCCTGAAGTTGAGAAATGGTTAAAACATCGACTTTTGCTGTGTGTTTCACTATTCTTTCAGATTTAAAAAAATTTTATGAGATAAAATAAAAAATTTAGAGCAGTTCAATCAGAAATATCTTGTTAATTTGGAATATGCATTAAGATGCCGATAGCCCATACGAAATTTTTGCTGCTCACATTTTCATTATGGGTTCAACTTCAGCTTGCACTGGCATCGATGCGAACATCAAAATTCTCAATTGCGGTCACTACACACCGGTCTAAGGGCTGGTTTCCGTAAGGCGTAGATTTCACTGTGCAACACAAAAAAATTCAGAAAAGGCAAGAGTTACTTCTGGCTGTTTTCGGTGTGCTGGGCACGAATCTGTGGCCCGTTTGTCCCATCACCCTACAATTTTATGTAATTATGGTTTTAATTTTTTACTGCCCCCCCTACATATTAGACTCGGTCTTTTCACAATTTGTGAAAGCTTTAAACAAGGACTCTCCAGTATTCAGCTTATTGCAGTCGACGTTTCTCAGTTTGTCAAATGCAAAAATTAAGGAGGGTGCATTCATTGGACCACAGATACGAAAACTGTTTCGTAATGATGAGTTTAGTAAAATGTTGAATGAAGATGAACGCACTGCGTGGAATTGTCTCAAAGACGTATGCCAAAACTCCTTAAGTTTCCATAGAACTGACAATTATGCTGAACTTGTGACCAACTTATTGCACAGCTATGAAGTATCAGGGTGCAAGATGTCTCGAAAAGTGCATTTTTTAGCCTCTCATTTACATTTCTTTCACAAAAACTTAGGAAATGTTTCCGATGAGCATGGCGAGAGATTTCATCAAAACATTGCTGCCGTTGAAAAAGGTACCAGGGGAAATGGTCAGTGGGAATGCTGGCAGACTACTGTTGGTCCATAAAACGGGATGATTCTGACCTAAAGCATAAAAGGCAAAACGATGAAGGCAAGGAAGATTGGAAAGTTAATACGTATGTGACGATGAATGTTATCCATATTATAGGGTGTGTATTATTGTCTATATTCAATGTATGATCACTCAATACATCTCAAATTTCTACGAGGCTTGTCTTTAACTTTTCTCTATTGCTATTTTCCATGAGTACAATTAACAAATACCTTCGAAACCCCCACAAATAGTTTCTTTGCGTTAATTAGCCCTGCATATAGTTCTTATTTTATAGGATTTTCAACCCAAACATTACAAAATTTTCGAATCCAAATTTCTCAACATCCTGAAGTGCTGAGAAAAAAAGAATATAGCAAAGTACACACACAATGCTTTTTGAATCTTTTAAAAGCTAAACATTTGTTGCACAGTTGCACATAATTATAATTACAGGCGTAGCGTGAAAAATTCTTTGTTTTTCTGTTTAGTTTTATGCGCGATCAGCGTGCTTAAAACTAAATAGAAAAACAAAGAATTTTCAAGCTACGCCTGCAATTTACGTCTAATGGAAACCAGTCTTTAGAATTGTGAAGCTGCTCACCCAGCATCTCGTAAAAGGCAACTCTTGGATATCGACCAATGGCAGTCCTTCTTGGTGGTGGGGCTACCAGTCAGTAATTGACATTCATGACTGGTTCAAAATGAGCTGCCACTTTTTCCCTAGCCTAATTCAATTAGGTTGATGGCATGAACGTAGATTGCCGTTCGTGCCGTACCTCCATTTCAAGGAAGAGGAGAGGTAAACCAACATGTGTCTGTTGGAACACTCGGGGTGTGTGCTTCAACCGCTTGTTGCAGCTATCTAAGGGACCGAAGCTTCTCCTTGTAACACTTTACCTTTAGCAACACTTCAAAAGAAGATGTCAAGAGGCGCAAGATCTGGACTATGCGGGGACTAATCGAGTTCTGCCTACAAACTACAAAATCTGTTTCCAAACAATGTGTGCGAATGGCCCATAGTCTCGTGTTCTGTAACAGAGAGTTGCACCATCCTGCTGGAACCACAGAAATCATTTTTGGTTTGGTGTGTACAGTTAGTTCAGGCCTCATTAATTCGATTCAATACTTCGTTGTAGAGCTCGCCATTCACTGTGACAGGTCTTCCTCTGCTGTCTTTAAACCAGTATGCCCCAAGAATCTCTTTCTCTGCATTTAATGCATATAGAGCAGTAAAGTTTGGGCCTTTCATGCACCTTTTATCGATCTTTTCAGGTCTCTCATCTCCCCAGAGTTCATCGTTTATGTGATTTACAGCACCATTTAAGTGAAAGTAAGCCTCATCATTGAGCCAAACTTAGTCTTTCGGAAATGGATCCAATCGTTCTGCTTTTCTGTTGCACATTTTAGTGCGTATCTGCTTGTTTGTATCAGAGAGCTTGTGGCACATGGTGATTTTGTACGGTAACTTTGTCTGGTTCTTCCGTAGAATTTGCTGAATACTTGTTGATATTCCAAACTCTTGGCTCTTTCGCCTGAAAGACTTTCTTCGACTCCGCTCCAGAAGCACATACTCCATCCGCGTTAAGAGGAGATCTTGCAGTGATTGCGCACCGACTTTCCCTTTGCTGCAGTAAAGAACTGTTCCTTTAGTCGTAAACTTTTAGACAGTGTGTCGAATAAATTTCTGCTGTGAAGCTTCAACATAAAGCACACGAAATTCTCGAGCATAACGACGGCGAACTGTTGTATATCATTTTGACTAAAACCAAAATTCAGCAATTTTGATTTTTTGCCCTTTAAAGTAGACCGCAGTTAATTTAAAATAATGCATTCGTTGCGATATCAAATGACAAAGTATTTATAACAACATCTGAAACAGATTAGATGAAAAAAATGAGAACAAAATGGTTGGAGTCTTCAAAACTTTAAAGAATTGTAAAACACACTGTACGAGCGATCTTGAAAAAATAGCAAAACGTTTGGGCTGCAGAACCGGTGAAACAATTGCTTTAGAGCTGTTAACAATCTGCACTTGGACTGGTTTGCGACTACTTTTAGACTTCAAATTTTGTTTATACTACGGTCGTCAAAAAAAAGTTTGGGGACCCGGTTGTAAGCTACAAAATCTCATTTTTATTTTAAGTTATTTTCTCTGTTGCAAAGCGGTAAAACCGTACAATAAAGAACCCGAATACATCTTCCAATCTGACTCGTTTGAATACTTCTTGGGCCAGTTGATTGCTCCAGAATTGAAGTAAGATTAAGTATGCAATAGCCTACTAGTTGCTGGTGTTAAATTAAAATTGTGTAGGAATCAATAAGGTAGACTTAGAAGCTGTCTACGTGTAATTTGTCTGAACATTTTCAAAGATTTCTATCACTTGATGGCGTTCGCACTTAGCTTCTTACAAATCAGTGTACATAGTATGCGCTTTTGTCCGGTTTCATTCATTTTTTGCTCTCCTGCCTTTTTGTACGAAATTTTCATCTTGGATATTTACATGATGCTTTTGGCAGTTGTTTAAACGTTCAATTTTTATCCAAAAAATACTTTAGCAAAGAACTTGCAAAAACATACAAAAACGTATAATCTACTGTGTGCAGTATGGTAGGTCAATTTTTTTCTACAGAAAAGCGTATATTTGCAGTTGCTAGATAATTTTTTTTCTAAAGCCGCTTGCCGATTTGCGTTTTTTTCTCCTTTGCTGACTTTTTTAAATTTTCAAAAAAAGGAGTGAATTGAAAACGTATTTATCGCGTGTCGTCATGGCAGCTGCCGAAGCGCCACCTTTAAAATGCTCGATAAATGAAAACAAAAACGATACTTGATTTCTCTTTTCTATTTTTAACTTGCACTAGACTAGTGTACAATACTTCAAATTGTTTAAATACGAATACAAAGTACTTTCCAAAACGTAGTTAAATACAAACACAAAATACTTTTTGCCGACAGCTTAAAATGTAAAATACTATTACTTCTCAATTGTATTATTTAAGTAGCGGTACTTAGCAAATAGTTTTCAAATACTTTTTGTCGTTAGTCCATGTCACACTTGTTTGCTTTAATGATGTCAATTTTTCTAAGTTCTTGTTCGTTAACTTTCCAATATTGACCCAATTTAAAAAGAGTCGTTCCAGTGGCGCAAACAAAGTGCAGTGTTGAATTTTATAGAAACCTTCTTGACTTTTGGAAATCGGTTAAGCGATTCATGACTAGAATTCGGATCTTCAAGATACCTTCAATTGAGGTCTGATTGTGGGAGTTAAGTGTTGCACACTCTTTTTCATCTGATCAATTAGAAATATCAACCTTGGTTCTGATTGCGGTCTGAATTAGCTTGAATTTTTGTACTTATGTTATTCAGCAACAGTAATTGATTCTTGGTAAGTGCATTTCTTTTGACTTTTTGAATTGGTTTCATTTGAAAGTAGGATGCGAAACTAGCTGAAAGAGCATCTTTCACCACTGTAATGTCTTGATCAGGTAAGCTAAACTATTTAGTTTTCCTTGACCAATAAAAGCAGTTGTCATACTCATCACTAAACTATCATGCCATTATCAGCTTTAGGCATTTAGACATATTGTCACGTAACAAATGTAGGGGGTTGTTGTTGTTGATTACCCGACCCCTTCCGAGGGATGGGGCATGGCGGAAGACCATGGAGCCCCAAAAGCCGGGCAACTCCCCGGGTCTGGACCAGAGGTCGTAGAGAGACAGAGAGTTGCCAAAAAGTGAGCGGAGCAAAAAGTCCGTGGCTGGACAGTGCAGAATGAGATGAAAGGTGTCCTGGGACGAGTGATCGCATGCGCTGCAGTAAGGATTCTCGATTCTGCCAATCCTAGAGAGATAAGAATCTAACAATAAGCTGTGTTCGTTGCAGCAAAGACGAGAGAGGACACAGCAAGCATGACGAGGGAGCACAAGTTCGTCGATGGAAATCGAGGGAACCTGTGTGTCAAAAAATTCAGATGAGACAGTACGCCTCCAGTCCGAAAAAACAGAAGAGTGGATACGAGAGATAAGAGGAGAGAGACTACAAGGGATCGCGGAGGGCGCAAGTAGCGCTCCCCGTCTGGCCAGCTCATCAGCCACGTCGTTCCCCAGGAAAAACGAGTGTCCGGGGACCCATTGTATCCTGATAGAACAGGAGAGACAAAACAGTTCCTGCCAGATCTGCCACAAAATTGGAGATAAGAGGAAAGTTGGAGCCGGAGCCGCGCTTGCCAGAAGGAAAAGAAACAGAGCCGTCTGTCCAGAGCACCAGATCATGAGGGGGGAGAGAGTCAAGGTGGGCAAGAGCCGCACCTTGGCGAGAGAGAGGAAGATCAGAACGAAAGCATGGAGAGGGAAGGGTGAACTTCACGGTGAAGGAGGGCAGATTCCAAGGAGGAAAGGGAGGGCAAGCAAGAAAAGCCTCCCTAAGAGAAGTAGAAGGAAGCATGAGCGCGTGAGTGGACGCAAAAGCTCTCCAGGACGATCTGCAGAGTCTTGGCCTCACTCCCAAGTCTGGCCAAACCTGAAATAGGAAAGAAGGTTGGGAGACCAAGAGCCCGCTCACGAAATAAACGAGTGAAATGAGTCAGAGTGACTTGTAGGGGAGGTATAGAAGCCTCAGAGAAAAGAAGTGGGATAGGGGAGGAAGAGAGGCAGCCAGTGATGGTGCGACTGGCCGCTCGATGAAGGCTTCCCGATTTGGTAAGATTGGTAGCGCTTAGGAAAGGAAACCATCTGGGTGAAACGTAAGTCAGAAGGGGACAAAAAAAGATTTATACAAAAGAGAGAGGGACTCTTTAGAGGAGCCCCATGAGGAAGCAGAGATACAGCGTAAAACCATGAGACGTGGGAAGAACTTGGCCTTCAGTGAAAAGATTGCTTAGAAAAGAAAAGGGTGCGGTTGAAGGTGACCCCAATAAAAGTTGGAGCCGGATTGAAACGGAGGCGGGAGCCGAGTAGGAGCAGGATGGGCTGTAGGTTAGCTTGTTAGGGATCCACTGAGAAGAAAGAGGCCTCACATTTGTTCGGATTGAGAGGAAGACACCAGTACTTAGACCAGCGCTTCAATCGAAACAGTGCTCCTTGTGTGGCCTCCACTGCAGTGGGGACCGAGGGGGAGGAGGACCAAATGGCCAGATCGTCAGCGTAAAGAGAACAGCTGACAGAAGAAGGCAGAGAGGCCGGAAGATCATTGATGAAGAGAGAGAAAAAGACGGGGCCAAGAACGGATCCTTGCGGAACACCTCGACGGACTCGAAAGGAGCGGCTTTTGTGATTTTGAAAAAACACGCAAGCGCGCCTATCAGAAAGAAAAGATTGAGTCCAACGAGCAAAGCAAGGAGGGAGGCCAGCCGAAATCAGTTTGTGGAAAACGGCGGGATGCCAGACAGAGTCAAAAGCTTTAGAGAAATGGATAGTAGACAGGATCGTTCGAGAGCCCGGCCTGGGTTTGTTAAACCCATCCGAAATGGACTGAGAAAGAAACAGAATTTGATCTAGAGTAGACCGTCCAGGGCGGAAACCGGCCTGGCAAGGAGAAAGAAAGGAATTAGATTTCAGAAAGAAGAGTAGACCGGATAGAATGATGCGTTCAAACAGCTTTGATACGCAGGAGATAAGAAAGATAGGCCGGAAGAAAGCAGGAGAGTCGAGAGGCTTTCCCATCTTGTGTATGGGAATAATAAAAGATGTCTTCCAGATGGAAGGAAAGGAATGTGAAGTGCAGGAGAGATTGAAGATGTGAAGAAGAAAATCCATGCCAGAGTGAGGAAGATGCTTTAGCATGGGATAGGCAACTTTGTCTGGGCCAGTGGCAATGGACGAGGAAAGGTTGGAGGCAGCCGCAAGAAATTCAGCGGGAGAGAAAGGAGAGCAAAAGAACGAATGAGACTCCTCAGTGCATGTGGCACGGCGGAGCTCAGAGAGATAGCCTCTGGCTCTGCTACGCAGGGCCTTTGGCTGAGAAACGAAAAAGTGAGATCTCAGGTAACCGGCATAGACCGAAGCCGATTCCCTGGGAGAAGAACAGTTGGAAAAGTTAGGAGAGGTGGAAGGAGAGCCAGCGATAGAACGAAGAAGAGAGTATACAGATTTCGGGTTAGATTTGGATGAGGGAGAAGAGCAAGTCGTCTTCCATGCCTCAGCCTTGGCCTTGGCGATGACTGACGAGGCGCGTCGAGAAGCGGAGATGTAAGCCTGACGATCTTCATCACTTCTGTGAGCGGTAGCAAAAGCCTTGCGTCTTTCACTAACCGCTTCTTCCATCTCAGCAGACCACCAGGCTTTACGAGGGCGTTTGATGCGGCCGAAAGGAATGGAAGATTTGTCCGCATTCAGTGCCAGAGAGGTAAAAAGAGCAGCAGCAGAGGAGAGAAAGAGACGAGTATTCCTCTGCAGAAGGACAGTGACAGTCAAAGTGTGAAGCAAAGCCATCCCAGCAAGCTTTCTGAAAATTGAAGGAATGGTAACGCTCGTTGGGGCGATAGTCCGGAGAGAGAGGACAGATAGAAGAATTGGTAGGTGGTCAGAACCCAGGTCCTAAAGCACCTCCCAGGAGCAAGAAAGGGCAAGAGAAGAGGGAGCAAAGGAGATGTTAGGGTCGTTGAGAGGGAGGAGGTCAGAGGAGATGACCCAGTCGAATATGTCCTCCCTGTGGGGTCAGAAGTACCTCTTGAGTCCCAGACGGGGTGATGGCCATTAAAGTCCCCCAGAATGTAGAGATTTCTGGAGAAGGGAAGAATGGAGGGAGAAATGGAGTCGGCTCTGCCATCCGTCGGGGAGGAGCGAATGAGAGGGGCGTAAACAGTAAGAAAAGAGAGCGAGGAGGAGTTGTTAAGTGAGATGTTGACGCCTACGTAATCAGAGTAGGGATCAAGCGAAGAAAGAGAGGAGGTAGAAAGTTCAGAAAAGGATAGGCCCTGCCTGACGAAAAGGACGACGCCGCCGCTAGCATGCGTGGCATCATGAAAAAGAATGCCAGACTGAAAGTGGGTGCGATCAAAACGTAGAGCAGAGAATCCAGGAGTCCGGAAAGAGGAAGATGAGTTGAGAATGGATTCCTGGATCCAGATAAGGTTGACAGTATGGGACGAAAGAAAGTGAAGTAGTTCAATGCTCCTGGCTCGAAGACCTCCAGCATTCCATTGAAGAACCCTGAGAGAGTCAGAGGGGAGAGGAGGCAGGAGGCGCAAAAGCACGGCCAGGAGCAAGGGACGGTGGTGAGGGGGAAGAGGGAGAAGATATAAAATGGGCCGATGGGGGATAAGAGGTTTGGAGACAAGGGTGTGGTTGGAGTGCAGCATTAGCAGAGGGGGGGCCAGATTGTACAGTGGAGGTATACATGACGGAGGAGTCCGAGGAGAGAGTCACAGTGTTACGGCAGGGGGCAGCTCCAAGAGCTCTGAATTTGGATAGGGAAAGTTGTGATCACCTTAGATGGACCCATTTGGAGCAGGTGCAGCATTGCACTGACTTGCCTCACCAGGTCACATTTCCAGCGCACACTGAACAAGAAAAGATGGGGCCAGGGTTGGGATGAACGTTACCGCTCATCAAGAGAAGAAGGAGAATGATCAGACAAAGAAGGGCAAGAGAGGGGCAGGAGAAAAGAAAAAGAAAAAACAGGTGACCGATTTTGAAGAAACTGTGTGCTGCCCTACTGCGGTCGTTCAGGGGGCAGCATAGCGAAAAAGTGAAGGGGAGTGCCGGGGTAACTGGGACCCTCGGGAAGGCCAACGGCCATTTCGACCCAACCCAAACGGGGTCGAGGACCGCACCACCACGTTGAGGCGGCTGTTGATTGGTGCAGAAAATGTAAGTTAGCCTACTGGTATTTATGTAAGTTAGCCTACAGATATTTAAGTACAAATAGAAAATACACACTCAGCTATTGTATTTAAATACAAATACAAAATAGTGTATTTTGTATTGTAGATACTTATTTGTATTTTAGAATATAAAATACTTTCCAAGTCCAACTTAGCAATTTATTTTCCATTTTATTGTAATGCTGATAGGTACATATTAAGTCTTATCATTTTTTTTACAAGCAGATAATTTTTATAGGATATTTTGCTTACTGCATCATGGACTTTTTAAGACTTTGGAATCTTATGTTTTTTTTTAGATAAAACATTCTGATTGCGTTCGCTTTTGAAGCTTTGACTATAATTGCTTACGGACTAGTTTTCCATAAATTGCTTTGTCTCAGCTTGTGTAACAGCTATTTTATAGAATGTAATTTAACAACAGTAATATTTCAGTAGCCTAGCCTATAAAATGCCTAAGCCTGGAAGAACGCTTAGGTCTATTACTCGTCAACAAAGCAAGTTAAAATATGCTGATAGGCCATGCGTACTGCCAAAAATTTAGCGGAGTGCTAGCCGTAAATTGATCAGTATTATTGTTTTCTCAGACAAGTGAATCCTAATAAAAGTTTTGCAGAAATTTTGTGTCATATTGGAGCAGATTTAGTTTCCATTTACCAAGCAGTCAATCCGCGTTTGCCATTAATCTCCAAAAAAATTGATCCATCGGACGTTGCTAACGCTAGTTAATGTTATAAATTGAAAAGATGCAAAATTAAAGCCCAACCTTGATCAAAATTGGATATGTTTTTTGATATTTCTGCGTGCTCATGTGATTTGGAAACATTTTTATACAATGACAGGCTGATCAACTGCATTTTAGAAAACTGTCAACTAGAACACATACAGTGTTCTTCTCACCCAAATGCTACGGTTTCTGTATAAGATCGTGGGTATTTACGAGACCAGATTTATAAAAAGACTCCAAAAGCACATACCAAATGAAGTGGGATGACAGAGCTGCCCCAAAAAAAGCTCGGCTTCATGAAAAACACATTCCTATGGAGTTTGAGAATCTACCAGGAACTTCTTCAGCATCACAGTATTCCATAGAAGAGATAAATGTCAACAATATTTCAGCCATTTAACTAAACAATGCTTTATGAATTTTATCAATCTTGAGCGAAGTGGGGCTAACTTGAGACTAAATATTTAACTTTATTCATTTTTCTTATGCAGGTAGATGCATGGCAACCAACAGAAACTGAAGCTAGTTTTTACCTCACCAAGTTTCACAGGTTTGTAATCAAACTTATCCGAGGAGATTGCTTATCTGTTGGCGCAGCTCTTGGTAATGCCTTGCTGCTTCATACGCTGCACTTACTGAAACCAGGGATTGGCATGGATTTCATTCTTTTGGATAAATCCAAGATGGATCGGCCGAAAGCTTAAGTGAAACATATCAGCGAAGAGCTTCAAGCGTCAGAAATAGCTAAACTGATTTGTTTAGGAATTGATGGCAAAATGGACGATAGTGCGTGTGATTACATACATTACTCTGTTGATTTGATTGGTAAAAGCGGTTCGAAAAACCACGCGAAGCACAACATGATTCAATTTTCACATATGAAACAGGAGAAACACCTGGTGAATATCTATCTCACAAAACTTTTCCAAAGATTGGTAGTACCGCTGAAATACTTGCTCAACAAACATTTGAAGTTCTCAAACACTACAACTGTTGCATTGTGTTAGGGCTATATTGGTTGGCAGCACTGCCATCAATACCGCTTGGAAAAGAGTTTTGTAGTCAAATTACAAAATATCCTTGGTTGTGCTTTACATCAAAACACGATTTTTCTAACATTGTTTCAAAGTGTTGATGGTTGTGGGTTCAAAGTTTTAGTGCTCAGCTAGATCAAAAATACAAAGAAGACATCAATCACAAACCGCGAGTTCAATTAAAAAAAAATTGCCACTCCTGTGGCAACCAATATAATGCAAAATGAGGCATTAAATGACTAGTGTGCCGACCAGCGTTTGGCCCTCGTTTCCTTACCATTTGATCTTCCTCCCCCCTCAATCCCTGTGGTTACACAAGGAGCTCTGATTCGACTGAAGAGCTGGTCTGAGTACTGGTGTGTTCCTCTGAATCCGAGCAATTGTGAGGCCTTTTCTCAGTTGATCCCCACCTAGTTAACCTTCAGACCCACTTCCTCCTGTTCAATCCCATTCCAATTTTCTTGGGGTTACCTTCGGCCGTACTCTTTTTTTCTAAACTTGTATCTTCACTGAAGGCCAAGTTTTCTCTCGTCTCAGCCTTACGCTGTATCTCTGCTTCCTCATGGGGGCCCCTCAAAGGAATACCTCTCTCGTCTGTATAAAGCTTTTTTCTTCGGCCCCTTCTCACTTATGACTTATCCGGATGGTTTCCTTTTCTAAGCGATACCAACTTTACAAAATTGGAACGCCTTTACCGAACTGATAGTCGCGCCATTGTCGGCTGCTTTTCATCTTACCCTATGCCACTTCTCCTCTGAGGCGTCTCTACTTCCTCTACGAGTCACGCTGACTTGTTTTGCTCTGT
This sequence comes from Trididemnum clinides, assembly GCA_963675345.1. Lineage (NCBI taxonomy): Eukaryota > Metazoa > Chordata > Ascidiacea > Aplousobranchia > Didemnidae > Trididemnum > Trididemnum clinides. The sequence continues at coordinate 20,162,927 of OY776305.1, forward strand.
CATCTTATGAGCGGGCCATTCGTCTCCCAACCTTTCTTATGTCAGGTTTGGCCAGACTTGGAGTGAGTGAAATCAAGACTGCAGATCCTTCTGTAGAGCTTTGCAATCGCTCATGCTTTCTCCTACTTTTTCTAGGAAGGTTCTCTTTGCTTGCCCTCCTTCCCCTCTGTCGCGTTTCAATAGAATTTTTGTTCTATCTCAATTTTAATTTTATTCGTAACATTGAGGCAACGTATAGTATCGCTCGAATATTTAAGTTTAGTTGCAACTTAATGGCTAGGAAAAGATTGGCTTCCACTAAGATACTTTAACCCACGCCCTTCTCGATCATGAACAGAACAAATATATTCACAAACCACTTTAAAACTTCGAATTCCTTCGCTTGCCAAAACACAAAACTAAAGCACTTCAATAAATAAACATTAGAGACTAACAAAAACAAAACCACCAAAGTAATCGCTTGATTCCTGTCACAACAATCACCACAAAACAACGCCTTTTTACTACACTGTACAACTCGTTCTGTTGTTCTCTGAATTCTCTCTGTGAATGAATAAAAAAATCTTGTCGCCTTATATATATGGCTGGAAAATAATCCAGAAATTGCTAGAACATCACGTGACACAGGAAAAACACCGTTAATAAATTACGTAATCGGTAATAATAAAAAAAGAAAAATCTTGGAGAAGAAACAAGAATCACTAGAATACACTGGAAAGTCATGTAGACAGCCATTGTGACGTCAGAAAGGCGTGTCACAAATCTATAAATCCGAAAAAAAAGATATTTTTTGAAAGGAGCTTTGCAAGTTAGAGATACAAACAATTCAGATTTACCATAAAAAATGATCACTGCAAAATAGAACAACAGATTACAATGACCATGCATATATAAAAAGTATTCTTTTAAGCAAATTTACTCATTCGTGACACCCTCTTTGAAACCTGCCCCTCTTCACTGTGGAACTGACTCTTTCCTTTCCATGCTCCCACCCTGATCCCACCTCTCATCTTATTCTGCACTGTCCAGCTGCAGACTCTTTGCACTGCTCTCTCTTCGGCGACTCTCTGTCTCTCTACGACATCTGGTCCAAGCCCTGGGGAGCTTCCCGGCTTCTGGGGCTCCATGGTCTCCCACCACGTCCCCATCTCTTGGAAGGGATCGGGTAGCTTAATATTTGCAAAGAAATGAGAGTGGGAAATGTCGAAGAAAAATATAGTGCATGGAAAATTGGATCATTCAAGGTGAGTCACTCTTGCCATTCCAGTGTTTTTGCTTTACACTAGAGAAGTACAGCCTTCCCAAAACTTGATTAAACTGGTCCACTACATTATCAGAGTGTATGCTCCAGCATGCTTTGAGACTAAATCGTTTTCTAAAGTTCATCGGTCACCACCAATTTTATTCTCGGCAATTTCACGAATAAAACTACCGTTTGACGACATAGAACAATTGGTGAAAAAGAATATTCAAGAAAATGATTTCTGCCTCTTATCAGAGAAATTCTTTGCATGCATTGGTAAAAATGATGACGTAGAATCTAGAAACTTTGAGTGACAAAACAATTTGTTAAAAACTAATTCTACTTGAGTAATACGCAGGTGTCTTCATCGGTTACTATGGAGTAGTAGCTGATATATATTTTGACCCAATTCAAAGCACCATGTAAGTTATTAGAATACATATACTAAACTACAAGCTACTAATACGATAGTACTGGCATACGCGAGTGCGCACGAGAGCATGAGAGAGAGGTAAAGACGTTATCACTACTCCTAAACATTAGATTAATGAATATAGATATATTACCAGTCACAGCAATTACTGCTAAGCAGAACAAAGAAAACATGTGCTTTCGTTATGGAAGTAGGATAACGGAACTAGGATCCACTGTTAATACAATTTTGTCAATGACCAGGATCAACACAATCCTTTTAATTAGAAATACGTAAGTGATTTTTAAGTTTCACGGCTTTTGTTTTCAATTAAGCCCCTATTATCAATTGATGATAAAGTTTTAATAATTATGCTATTTTTCAGGTTGAGAAAAAAGCCCATAAGTAAAAAGCAAAACTAACTCATAAACTAGAAGGCGTCCTATTGGCGTGGTCTTGTTAGTACAACAGATCTTAGCTCTGCGCCGCTCTTAACAAACATTTTTCAACCGACGAACTACGTTCATTCCTTGATAATGGCATCAAACTTGACATTGTAAACCTTCCAACTCACTACCAGATTAGGCTAAGAAGTATCTCGTGTTTTGAGAGTCATCATAGGACAGTTCTAGCCAAGATCAAAAACCGAAAAATGAACCTGAGTTTTTAATCAAACTGCTCGTATTCCACAACTTATCTCACTTTGACATTATGATTAATGAATTAAATGGCGTCTATATCAGCTGGACTAGAAATGCACGGAAGCATGAACTTGCTAAGCTTAAAGTTGAATAGTGTATCCACTTGTTTAGTGTGGAAATAGTCTTTATTGTGCAGTTAAATCTACATTAAAAGTTCACTCTAAACTCAATGCCTTTTATAGTTGAACCACTGACTACTTGACGATCTGTGACATTTCGATTAATTAAGCAAAAATGCTTGTGTATCCCCATGAGCTATGTAGCGGACAGTGAAGAATCTGCTAGTTTTGATAAAAATTACAAATCAAAATTTGCAAAGCCATTTCTGAACGAAAAAGCTTTGTCTTTTGAAGTGTTTTTTTTAACAATGTTCAAGTGCTGCAAATATACGCTTATTGAATTTTCAAAAAAGTACGAAGTTGACCTACCGCAGTGTACTGTCACCTGAAACCGATATTGGTTGCTTGCAACACCTGAGCCATCTGTTTTCTCCAATATAATGTATCCCTATGAACATTTTATGATGAGGTTGAGTCTTATAACTCGCTAAAACCTTTCCTAGTAGGTTAACTCTATACGTAGTTTAAGAAAAGAAGGCATGATGTATAGCATTGGTCGTGTTACGTTCTAACAAGCTTATTTGTAGTTACATGTATCGGACAATGTTTATTTCATCTGCAAACATGTAACTTACCTGACTTTTTAGTTTTACTAATCCAAGTTTGGAAGAAATTATGCTTGATTGTCGACCATTTGGAAGTTTTAAAGTGATCTATTCGTTCGGACATCAACTGCCATTGTATTCAGTCGCTGTTGGAGTGTTGGTTGATTATTTGCGCCATAGAAGATTTAATAGAACTGTTTTTTAATCAGTTGTAATTCAAGGACATCGTGAATCATTTGACCATTGGTTTTACGTCTGAGAAAAGGGCATACAAGGTTTAATAATTTCGTTGGTGGCCACACATTGCAATATGTGCCTTTGAAGCGGTTGAACATGTAACTGTTCTACTTGGTCATTCCACACTTGACTGTATTCTACTTCTGATCAGAGATACAGAATGGTTGCCAAATATCATTGAAAATATGTGCGGTTAATGCAATTCAAAATGCAGCTGTTTTGTTGTTCACTGAGAACATAGCTCTAGTTTACATCTGGTTTGAAATCGGAAGTGATAACCAAGTATTTAAAACATGTGCCTATAATGCGGTTCAAAATGTAGCTGTTCAAGTTGACTGCAATTTTTTTAGGCCTATTATGTCATTACTTTTGTAAATTTTGTTATTGTTTAGTAAATACAGACTTTAGCTTATGCCCGTTTAACTGTCTACATTCTGTGTTGAGATATTTTAAGTCCACTGGTGACTGGTTTAAAGTTTGTTATTTTAAATACAATATGCTTTGCTTTTATCGTATTGCTGATAAGTTTTACTTTACTGACTAAAGAATGGATGCCCGAAGTTTTCGCCATTCAAACGGGCCAAGTTAATTGATTTCAAATATTGACGGTCTGCTTCGTTCAAGTATTGAGACAACGTTTATTAACCTTCAAAGCACATGTACCGGTAACCACTTAGTGATCCAAATCTCGAACTTCTTTATAGTAGATGTGACCGTTTTGTGAATTCTAATCGCTTTCTTGTCAGCATGAACACTCTTGGTGGAGGCAGTGGCATAGCTAACCATTGGATATTGGGGGTATATTTTAGGGCGGCATGCTGTTGAGGGCAGCAAAATGTAATGACTATTAGATTATCATTTTTTCGATTGTGCTCTTTGTGAAGACATAGATTGCTTATCACTCTGCTGAAGTCAAGTCGGCTGTATGCCTGGGCACTGTAGAGTTTGTTTAGCCTATAGGTTTTGGAAAAAAAGCATTAGATTTGACAGTTTTACGCCAGACTTAGAAGGTTATAGCTTGGCTACAGTAAATTTGCAACTACAGTGTTGTTTAATATTGCAGATTGCAGTTAAAAATGTTTGTTGCTGATTTTTTTAAGTTAATTAATTTACGTAAAGTTAGCCTATCAATGAAAAGAATAAAGGAGCTATTTTGAAGTTCGTAAACATTTTTTTACCCACTCTCTTCAGCTAACAAAAGGAATGAGGATAGCAGCTTCAGCAAATCTCTACCTCACACGGAAACGTAAGAGCCAGTTCAACTTGAGCAAAGTGATCATCGAAAGTGTTCCTAGCAACGAAACACTTACAGCTAACGATAAAATTAATGATATCAACGATGTGCCTACTTCCACACCAATCAACAGACGCCTCAACGTGTTAATGCGGTCCCCGACCCCGTTTGGGTTGGGTCGAAATGGCTGTTGTCCTTCCTGAGGGTCCCAGGTACCCCGGCACTCCCCTTCACTTTTTCGCTATGCTGTCCCCTGAACGACCGCTGTAGGGCAGCACACAGTTTCTTCAAAATCGGTCACCTGTTTTATCTTTTTCTTTTCTCCTACCCCTCTCTTGCCCTTTTTCGTCTCCTCATTCTCCTTCTTCTCTTGATGAGCGGTAACGTTCATCCCAACCCTGGCCCCATCTTTTCTTGTTCAGTGTGCGCTGGAAATGTGACCTGGCGGGGCAAGTTAGTGCAATGCTGCACCTGCTCCAAATGGGTCCATCTAAGGTGATCACAACTTTCCCTATCCAAATTCAGAGCTCTTGGAGCTGTCCCCTGCCGTAACACTGTGACTCTCTCCTCGGACTCTTCCGTCATGTATACCTCCACTGTACAATCTGGCCCCTCCTCTGCTAATGGTGGACTCCCGCTCCACCCTCGTCTCCAAACCTCTTATCCCCCATCGGCCCATTTTATATCTTCTCCCTCTGCCCCCTCACCACCGTCCCTTGCTCCTGGCTGTCCTTCTGCGCCTCCTGCCTCCTCTCCCCTCCCTGACTCTCTCAGGGTTCTTCAATGGAATTCTGGAGGTCTTCCAGCCAGGAGCATTGAACTACTTCACTTTCTTTCGTCCCATTCTGTCGACCTTATCTGTATCCAGGAATCCAATCTTAACTCATCTTCCTCTTTCCGGATCCCTGGATTCTCTGCTCTGCGTTCTAATCGCACCTACTTCCGGTCTGGCATTCTCTCTTATGATGCTAGCGGCGGCGTCGTCATTTTCGTCAGGCAGGGCCTATCCTTTTCTGAACTTTCTACCTCCTCTCTTTCTTCGCTTGATCCCTACTCTGATTACGTAGGCGTCAACGTCTCACTTAACAACTCCTCCTCGCTCTCTTTTCTTACTGTTTACGGCCCTCCTATTCGCTCCTCCCCAACGGATGGCAGAGCCGACTCCATTTCTCCCTCCATTCTTCCCTTCTCCAGAAACCTCTACATTCTGAGGAACTTTAATGGCCATCACCCCCTCTGGGACTCAAGAGGTACTTCTGACCCCACAGGGAGGACATATTCGACTGGATCATTTCCTCTGACCTCCTCCTCCTCAATGACCCTGACATCTCCTTTGCTCCCTCTACTCTTGCCCTTTCTTGCTCCTGGGAGATGCTTTAGGACCTGGGTTCTGACCACCTACCAATTCTATCTGTCCTCTCTCTCTGGTCTCTCGCCCCAACGAGCGTTACCATTCCTTCAATTTTCAGAAAGCTTGCTGGGATGGCTTTGCTTCACACTTTGACTGTCACTGTCCTTCTGCAGAGGAATACTCGTCTCTTTCTCTCCTCTGCTGCTGCTCTTTTTACCTCTCTGGCACTGAATGCGGCCAAATCTTCCATTCCTTTCGGCCACATCAAACGCCATCATAAAGCCTGGTGGTCTGCTGAGGTGGAAGAAGCAGTTGGTGAAAGACGCAAGGCTTTTGCTACCGCTCACAGAAGTGATGAAGATCGTCAGGCTTACATCTCCGCTTCTCGACGCCCCTCGTCAGTCATCGCCAAGGCCAAGGCTGAGGCATGGCAGACGACTTGCTCTTCTTCCTCATCCAAATCTAACCCGAAATCTGTACACTCTCTTCTTCGTTCTATCGCTGGCTCTCCTTCCTCCTCTCCTAACTTTTCCAACTGTTCTTCTCCCAGGGAATCGGCTTCGGTCTATGCCGCTTACCTGAGATCTCACTTTTTCGTTTCTCAGCCAAAGGCCCTGCATAGCAGAGCCAGAGGCTATCTCTCTGAGCTCCGCCGAGCCACATGCACTGAGGAGTCTCATTCGTTCTTTTGCTCTCCTTTCTCTCCCGCTGAATTTCTTGCGGCTGCCTTCAATCTTTCCTCGTCCATTGCCACTGGCCCAGACAAAGTTGCCTATCCCATGCTAAAGCATCTTCCTCACTCTGGCATGGATTTTCTTCTTCACATCTTCAATCTCTCCTGCACTTCGCATTCCTTTCCTTCCATCTGGAAGACATCTTTTATTATTCCCATCCACAAGATGGGAAAGCCTCTCGACTCTCCTGCTTTCTTCCGGCCTATCTTTCTTACCTCCTGCGTATCAAAGCTGTTTGAACGCATCATTCTATCCGGTCTACTCTTCTTTCTGAAATCTAATTCCATTCTTTCTCCCTGCCAGGCCGGTTTCCAACCTGGACGGTCTATTCTAGATCAAATTCTGTTTCTTTCTCAAACTCTGCAGATCGTCCTGGAGAACTCTTGCGTCCACTCACACGCTCATGCTTCCTTCTACTTGTTCTAGAGATGATCTTCTTGCCTTCTCTTTCCTCCTTGGAATCTGCCCTCCTTCACCGTGGAGCCCACCCTTCCCTCTCCATGCTCTCGTTCTGATCCTCCTCTCTCTCGCCAAGGTGCTGCTCTCGCCCACCTTGACTCTCTCCCCCCTCATGATCTGGCGCTCTAGATAGACGACTCGGTTCCTTTTCCTTCTGGCAAGGGCGGCTCTGGCGTTCTTGCCAACTGCTCTCTTTGTGGCACTGAGGCCACTCTTTCCTTTTCAGCAGGCCCAGTATGTTCTAATTTTTCCGCTGAAGCCTGCGCCATTCTGCACGCTCTTTTCTGGTCTCGGCAGCTCCAACAAGTCTGCCATTTCTCTTCTCTTACTGTTTGACTCTCGTTCTCCTCGCCACCATTTTCTCTCTTCCATCTTTCCTCTTATCTTAAACTCTGTGGCAAATCAGGCAGGAACTGTCCTCTCTCTTCTCCTGTTCTATCAGGATACAATGGGTCCCCGGACACTCGTTTTTCCTGGGGAACGACGTGGCTGATGAGCTGGTCAGACCTGTGGTCTCCTTTTATTTCTCGTATCCACTCTTCTCTTTTCTCGGACTGGAGGCTTACTGTCTCATCTGATTTCTTTGACATACAGGTTCCCTTGATTTCCACCGAGGAACTTGTGCTCCCTCGTCATGCTCGCTGTGTCCTCTCTCGTCTTTGCTGCAACGGACACAGCCTTCTGTTAAGTTCTTATCTCTCTAGGATTGGCAGAATCGAGAATCCTTACTGCAGCGTCTGTGTACACTCGTCCCAGGACACTTATCATCTCATTCTGCTCTGTCCAGCTACAAACTCTTTGCTCCGCTCACTTTTTAGCGACTCTCTGTATCTTTACGACCTCTGGTCCAGACCCTGGGGAGTTTCCCGGTTTCTGGGGCTCCATGGTCTTCCGCCATGCCCCCATCCCTCGGAAGGGGTCGGGTAACCAACAACAACAACATGTGGATACTTGGCCAGAAGTAATAACTCATTACGTGGAAGTTGAGATGGTCAAAGCAGTACCTGAAAGATATCAGAATAAAAAAGGATCGTTTAAGCCAGCGATAAGAGAAAGCCAGAAATTACCAAACCTTTTGTTAATTTCTGGCATCTAAATCCATGTATTTCTAATCGTAAAAATCACAAGCAGTGCTTGGATAAATGGAAGAAGCTTGCGCTGAGACTTCAACTTCATCAAACAACTGAAAAAGAAATGTAAGATCTTATGGATAAGGAAAAAAGTAAATGGAGAAGTTCTGCATACTGTTGTTGAAGTCATCAAGTTTCTATGTGAGCAAAATCTTCCTTTATGTGACCATCGTGAAGACTCTAACTCAAGAAACCAGGGAATTTTCTTGAAACTTTAAAAATTGCTTGTAAAATTTGATGCAGTCATTAAGGAACACCTTTCAGTTATCCAACTTTCTAGCAAGGGCATGACAACGTACTCTTCACCAGAAATCGAAAATGAGTTAATTGAGCTTCTTGAAAAAAACCTCTCATTCTGGAGAAAACAATGGCAGCAAAATATTTTTCCATTTTGCTCGATAGTACTCTAGACGTCTCATTGATCAAATGGCTCTTATCGTTAGGTACGTAAAAGTTGACAGCTATGAGGTACAAATAAGAGTCTGAATTTCTTTCCACTGCACAAAAAAAATGCAGATGAAATTATTAGGTCTATTCTCGATGAACTTCAGCAAAATGGGTTGGACGTAATGATGAGCAGAGGTCAAGCATACGACAATGCTTCCACCATGGCTGGAATCCGTTGTGGCGTACAATGCAGAATAAAACAAGTCAATTCTAAAGCAATATTTATTCCATGCTCTAATCATTGGCTTAATCTCTCAGGCCTTCCCGCAGTGGCATCGTCGGAACATTCTGCAACATTTTTTTGCTGTTATGTAAAGAGTTTACTCCTTTTTTTCTGCTTCGACTCAAAGATGGGAGGTGTTACTTAAGCATGTACCAATTGTGGTAAAAAGAGTGATTAACACTCGATGGAGTTCGCATTACGAATCTGTGAAAGCCCTTCAGCATTGTTTCCTTGATGTAGTGTGTGCATTAAACGAAAATTCTGACACACGAGGACAAGCTCGTGGCATATTGGATGCAATTCAGCAATTTTCTTTTGTTTCTTTTTTACAATTTTGAATGGAAGTTCTAAGAGAATCTTATGATACCCAAAAATTTTTACTGCGAAGAGGTTTGTCACTGGAAAACTGTTCTCACAAGATGAATGCTTTTATTGCTTTTTTGGTCAATGATTGCAATACACTGGTTAAGCAAAGTATTGAAACTGCTATCAAGATTTGCAAAAAGCAAGAAATTCCGATTGAAGAGCGACGTGTCTGAAGAAAGAAAAAGGTGCCTGGAGAACATGCAGAAGACGTAGGTCTCTCGGCTGTTGAAGAAATCAAGAGATGCAGGCTAGAAGCTATGGACCGATTTCGGAGTAATGCAGAAAAGCGGTTCAGTAAAATCTGCATGTTAAATGAAGTATTCGGCTTCTTAGATCCCCCGGTGTTGTTGCGAAGCGAAAATATCGAAGAAGATATGAACAAATTTGAGAACATATATGCTGATGACGTCAATTTTTCTGAATTAACTTTAGAAACAGCCAGGTTCAATTGGCTAGTACAATCCAGCGGCACTGCATTTCAAAGCGATTCCGCAGCGCTGGATGTGCGCAGTGGTTGACCAAATATCGTTTATTTAAATCGATACCTTATTTATTTTTGTGTCTTAACCTTTACCTCACTGTTGCTATTTCTATTGCAAGCTATGAAAGAAGTTTTTCAAAGCTTAAATTGATAAAATCTTACTTGAGATCGACTATAGATGAAAGGGGCTGTCTGATTTAGCAATCCTGTCCATTGAAAGTGATTTCGTCGAGATGCTATCTTTTGAAGATATAGTTTTGGAGTTTGCTTCAGTGAAAGCTCAACGTATTCAATTTTGAACTTTTGATAAGAATTAGTCATTCCGCGCATAAAACTAAATACAGAAACAAAAAATGTTTCACGCTACGCCTGCAATCTACGACTGATGGAAACCGGCCTTAAAACTATCACAATTATTTTTGTATTGTGTAGAACTTCATTGATATGTCCTTCGTTTTGACGGTGTTAGAGGGTGGCAGGTGGCGCAAAAATCCAAGGGCGGCAGGTTACGTTGCTACGCCACTGGGTTGAGGATCAACGGTCCAAAGTCTTAATTTTGTTGCGGGCAATTTTTATGAGACAAGTCACGAGTGGCAAAAAGTTCTTGGGCAGTCCTCAACATTGGATTGGTGCTTTGTGAAAAGTAATTAGGTAGACTGATTATTTAAAAAATGGTTTAAAAATTATTTAGCATATTTCTGGCTACGTAATTAATGGCGTAGTAACCATTGGCTACTTGCGTAGAGCGCAACCAATAGAGGCGTTTTTGTAAAAGCACCTCCCTATTGATTTATGAAGACTTAAAAGACGTCATTATTGTTTTTGTTGGTTTGGGATCTCCCCGCCAAACTAAAATTTCGGAGCAAGACATTGGCTACGTAGATATCTAAGGTGTCGGTACACGATTAAAATTGAAGGTACGCACGTGAGGTAAACTTTGAGACTTGTAATGCGCATAAATTAACGACATGTAAATTTAACTTTGGATAATGTTAAGGATATAAGTAGAGAAGACAGAGTCTGATCGCTACAATTTTCAAACTTCGCTCCCAGGCCTGTTCTTGGTCAATTTGCAGTCGTGTTTTTTTTGTAAATTGGTTAGTTAACGTCTTCAGCTATTATAACCTCATAAAGATTTGGTGTGCATACAACCATAATAAACATTTCATTAGGAGCCAAAAAAGCTGTGACAATCTGGATGAAGCTGTCTTGGTTGTCATAGCCCAATGGACAGGTTGTCACATCAATTTTTGTTTAGCCGCAATGTGTTAGTCATGCGCATTTTGTTTAGACATCGTTACAAAAAAAATACATTTGACTAACGCCCATACAGAATGATGCTTAACGAATAAACAAACAAACGAACACTCGTTATGCCTGCAAAAACAAAAAGAAATTGCAAAATTATTAATCACACAAAAATAAAACAGCCATTACGAAGCAAATAAATATCTAGGTCGTAACAAACTTTGGCAGATCTTCACAGTTACCCGGCATCGCGGTTGTGGCCTAGAAAAAGAGTGCACTTTTTATGTTCTCAGTTTTTACACACAGCTCACTGAGTCCAAGCCTCTCTCGACTTGCTGTTGGAATACAAGTCTAAACAGACAATGCGATACCATTCGTCTGTATCACGATGAAAATCCGTTGAGGAAAGTTTTCCTTCTTCTGTGTGTGTGTCATAGGCAAAGCTTTATCTTTTGATTGGTGAACCTTTTATGTGGAATAAATTTTTTCTTGTATTTTTTGGTATGCCCACTTTTTATAAATTTTCTTTTGACCAACGGCTATTTTGACTGAAGTGCCAGTTCGCATTTCTGTCTTTCTTATTGTTGGGTTTGCATTTGGTTTTGATTTGCATGGCTGAGCCTTTGTTAAAGGTCGTTAATGACATGGAGAAACGCCCACCGATCCACTTGAGCTGAAAGCTGCTTCCGATTCTTCATTAGAATTAGCGCCGTTTGATGACGTGGTAAGTTCCGAGCGTTAGCAGTAACGCTGTCTTCAGCTTCAGTACTTCCTTCATGATTGTAACAACTCTTATCTGTGGCCGCTGGTCAAGTTGTTGGTGTTCGGTTGATATTATCTGCTACCTGTGTACCTGGTAATGGAGGCTGCCGATTAGTCACCCATCTTAGCAGAAAACCTGCGTAGGTGAATATTTGACTGTTCAAAGGAAATATTCCTGTTGATTGAAAGCCATACAGAATGTTAAATGGGGTTGTAGCATTTTTATAACCAACTATTACTAAAGCAGATAAAATGTATATGGTCATGGCTATACCAGGGTTATTTAAATACCATTTATTTGTTTCTGTATTAAAATACTTTTTGAACGGTCCGTAGACAACAATTTGTATGAGATGCGTGCAGTGTGAAGAAAATTAAAGCATCACGATGTTTTTTGCGAAGTGCAATCCTTTGATACTTAAGTGTGATTTATGGCTATCCAGCAAAAAAGGCAGGGTCTTTCACGAGTGCAGCGCACATGTTCAAGCAAGTGTTCCAAAAATGAGTTAAAGTGTTGTTCAGTCATGCAGCCGGAAAGGTGTGTTCCGCCTTTACTTGTAGCTCCATTTATTAAATGTCTCTGAAACCTTGCACGAGGAAAAACAAAGTTACCACTTGCTGATATGATGCCTGCAACGGTATTAGCGTATCTTGCTCCGCGGATATTATGTTGTCTATTCGCTCTGTTTTGCGTCTTGCCATAACTCTGTCGGGTTTACGCACAGCAGTCACACCTCTTTCGTCCTTGTTCCAAATGTCTGAAGGCTGAAAGTTGTGCTTCTCTAAAACTGTTGTCAAAAAAGCTTTCAAGTTGTTTTTATTGAAGCTACTTGAACCACCTAAACTGTTACTTTCTAAAGTGCGGAGTGACAGTTGATTATGTCGTTTATAAAACTTACAGTATGAGTCAATCAAAATTAGCTTGCTGAGCGTCGTAGGCCTACGAAGTTTTTGGAATTTCTACCGTGTTAGGCTACAGCAAATCTATTTAATAATTTGCAAATTTCTTTCGGTGATTATCCCAAACAAATATCAGATGTACTTGAAAGATACTCAACCACCACTTTTTTCTTGACTGTCAGTAAATATCTCCCTGTTCCAGACATATCTTACAGAAGTAGTTGGAAATTGTTTGTTGATTCCCATCTCTTCTCTAGAAAACTTTTTTACAAAACGTGAAAGTGCTCTATAATTATTACCAAAATTTTTTGCTGTTTTTCGCATTCCAAGATGGTGATTAATTGTGCCAAGTGTGATGCTTGTACACTCAGTATTTTCAGAAGAGTTAATCCACCCCGTCACACCCACAGAACGAATTACCCTTTGCATTATAAATACCCATAGGCAGAGCTAGATGTACAAGAATCATTTCTCCCCAAAGTTTTTGTAGCTGATCAATACATAAAGGTGTTTTTAGATATCATGGCTACAAAACGTCGATTTTCAAAAGAAAACACATTCAAAAAATTTGAAAATTATCCTTTCCAAAATTAGCTTCTAACCACGTTAATGGCTATACCAGAAGGCTCTTTGTATGAAAACTCTGCCTGTATGATCCTTAGCATGCTGTTTGCTAACGAAAGTTTTTTCAGTAAAATTAACTTTACTCAGGAGTGTAGAGGTAAAAACAGAAGTGTGGGCTCTAGCGTTGATTCACTTTGGGCGTTTTTTCATTCCTAACCAGCAGCAAAACACGTTTCCCTTTTTTGTATCCTACCTGTTTTTGTGTTACAAAAAAAGTTCAACACAGCTCAGAGCTAAACATCTAAAAATTGTTTTTACCTCAACCGGTGACTATAAAACTAGTTGTGCTGTTAGAGCATCAACTCAAAGCCATAAAGGCCTCAAGCTGTTTACAGTCTACGTTCCTTGGAACCAATAGGCTACACGTAGGTAGTATAAAAAAAATTTGAAAGAAGATAGGGGGAGAAGAGTCTGAATTTTTCGTTTTGTGAAGACTTTTTGAAGATTTCTAAAAATTTTGTCAAAAATGGGCTACTTTTTGCAAAAATTACGTGACTACCTGAATTTTTTCTTGAGATTACAAACAAATTTTAATCACCTAGAGCTTAATAAGCTAATTTTTTTGCTTTATTGTTTAGGCCAACAGAGAGACTTTGTTTGATTTCCCCCTGAATTGCTGCATACCATTTTTGTTATTAGAAACACAAACGTTCCCACCACAGAGGAGTTGGCCTTATCTGTATTATTTGCACGTGTTTCTAAACTTAAACATCTTAATTTATATCAATTTTCTCCACTTATCTCCGTCATTTCATATGTGTGCAGTTTCGTTCGTTTTAGCCCTAATTTGCTCGACGTTGGAGTGCAGATAATCAACAAACTTTCTACCGTTAAATTGTGCGCTATTTTCTTTTCAAAGTTATTTGAAATTTCCAGATTGCGTCAATCTTTTATTATACCATAATATATACTCAAAATTGTTGTTCTACTCTTAGTATATTTTTAACAAGCAAGCATTGTTAATCACATATTTATAAATTTTTGTCTAAAAATAGCAGCAATACAAAATAATCCAATTACTCGTGACGTCGTGTAGTCTGATTTCATATACCTTCGCAGAAAATCTAATTCCTCAAGTTTAATAATATTTATTCTACCCACTAAAGAAGTTTTTCATATTCAGGCATAAACTTGAATTGTAGTTGTAATAAATATTTTGCGAAATCTTTGGTGATATTCAAAATACAAACGTTGGAATTTTGTTGTATTAAAACAGTATACCCTTGAGTAGATCACACAAAAAATACCTTGAGCATTTTGAGTTCATGGTGTGTGATTTATTTCTACAAAATTGTATGGCTTAGCTTCTACCAGTAAGTTTATCGGTGGCCATGAAGACTCTTGAAGCTTAGTCTTATGCATATCATGATCTGCCGACCTCCATCATCTTTTATATTCTACGATCTGGAAAAAATCTGACCCCAGATGCTTAACCCACCTTTGGCATTCACACCTTAAAAATCGTAATTTATTACTCAATCAACTGCTGGTAAGAATTAAGCATCAACAGGAAGGTTGCATGTGACGTCACGGATTTCGCGCCAAAAAAAGTGGATGACCAAAAGCTCTAATTTATGCTGGAGAGGTATAGGGCCAACACCAACTTTTGGGGTTATTTTGAAAACTAATGACAAATTAATTAAAATTTGGAATGAATTATTGCTAGTTGGATTCTCGGAAACAAATAAATTTGACCAAAAGCAATTTGGTTGAGATTTGGTCTTTCAGTTGGCTAGTATAAGCCTAGCATAGTGGGCTAATTTTTAAAAAAATGCCCCTAAGAGAAGTGTCATCTAACTACCATTTGCTCCTCACTTAAAAATAAACAATACCAATTAGATACCAGTCGGTACATTAGCAAAAACAACCATTATTTGATCATTACTACCGGTACGGTAAGCTTGCCGGTAAGCTTACTTGCTGTCTCCATGAGCAAGGCATTTAACGGTATGCCTCCATCTTTATGTGGCAAACAGGTGGTTGGGCCAAGCAGTCTACCCGTCGCGGTGATCCAGTGTGACAAAAGACAGGCAAACAGAGCATGAGCTCTACGCATGAATCAATAAATCGGTACCGTAATTTTTGTATTACCCTTGGTCCAGCAGCCTAGGTAATAGCCCAAACAATTGTTTAAAGAGTGGTTAAGGTCACACAATTACATCTGACATATCAATATGACTGGCCTGCAATTGCTATTGACAAAAAATTTCAAAAACTTACTGATTTTATCCAACAATAACTAATCCAGCATATGTCAAACGGCACAGAAGTCTGCCCTGTCATTTAGGCTACAGTATAACTTAAGTTTTCAACTTTTCAGAATGCTTATGCCACTAAATATATTGTATAAGTTATACATTACAATTAACTTAAACTCATCATTCCCAAACACGCTGATTAATTGAATATGAAACCCTCACAGAAGCTGGCTACAAATAAGCCTGCATGTTTAGCCCATAAAATTAGCCCAACTATTAGCAATAACAAGCAAACCTTAGCACCTCTTATCTTACTTTGACCTTAGATTCATTCCTTAACATCAGTAAAACAACATATTTAACGTACATTCAACAACTGTCACGTTTCTTCATTTGCTTTGCAAAAAACGCTATCACTCCTATTCAATTCAATGCAAAAACAGTGACTTTGGTCATCCACTTTTTTCGAAAGCACATTTTGATGACGTTTGATCACGTGCGTGCAACCTTCCTATAGGAAGGTTGCATGTGACGTCACGAATTTCGCGCCAAAAAAAGTGGATGACCAAAAGCTCTAATTTATGCTGGAGAGGTATAGGGCCAACACCAACTTTTCGGGTTATTTTGAAAACAAATGAAAAATTAATTAAAATTTGGAATGAATTATTGCTAGTTGGATTCTCGGAAACAAATAAATTTGACCATAAGCAATTTGGTTGAGATTTGGTCTTTCAGTTGGCTAGTATAAGCCTAGCATAGTGGGCTAATTTTTAAAAAATGCCCCTAAGAGAAGTGCTATCTAACTACCATTTGCTCCTTACTTAAAAATAAACAATACCAATTAGATACCAGTCGGTACATTAGCAAAAACAACCATTACTTGATCATTACTACCGGTACGGTAAGCTTGCCGGTAAGCTTACTTGCTGTCTCCATGAGCAAGGCATTTAACGGTATGCCTCCATCTTTATGTGGCAAACAGGTGGTGGGGCCAAGCAGTCTACCCGTCGCGGTGATCCAGTGTGACAAAAAACATGCAAACAGAGCATGAGCTCTACGCATGAATCAATAAATCGGTACCGTAATTTTTGTATTACCCTTGGTCCAGCAGCCTAGGTAATAGCCCAAACAATTGTTTAAAGAGTGGTTAAGGTCACACAATTACATCTGACATATCAATATGACTGGCCTGCAATTACTATTGACAAAAAATTTCAAAAGCTTACTGATTTTATCCAACAATAACTAATCCAGCACATGTCAAACGGTACAGAAGTCTACCCTGTCATTTAGGCTACAGTATAACTTAAGTTTTCAACTTTTCAGAATGCTTATGCCACTAAATATACTGTATAAGTTACACATTACAATTGACTTAAACTCAGCATTCCCAAACACGCTGATTAATCGAATATGAAACCCTCACAGAAGCTGGCTACAAATAAGCCTGCATGTTTAGCCCATAAAATTAGCCCAACTATTAGCAATAACAAGCAAACCTTAGCACCTCTTATCTTACTTTGACCTTAGATTCATTCCTTAACATCAATAAAACAACATATTTAACGTTCATTCAACAACTGTCACGTTTCTTCATTTGCTTTGCAAAAAACGCTATCACTCCTATTCAATTCAATGCAAAAACAGTGGCTTTGGTCATCCACTTTTTTCCAAAGCGCATTTTGATGACGTTTGATCACGTGCGTGCAACCTTCCTATAGGCTAGAGTTGCCATGCGTCAAATTTTTTGGTGACATGTCAGGAGGTATAGTGCTAAAACAAATGTCAGTGAGAAATGTTAAAAACACTTAAAAGTCAGGGGGTTTTCTCTTTAAAATCAAGTTGATCGCTAATGTGAAAAAACAGCTTCATGCTTGTTGTGACTGCAACATTGGTCATTGGTTCTCAACTAGAAGCCACTCTTGGCTCTATAAAAGAAGAATATTTACTTTTGGAAGGAATTTTTTTCTAGGCAGGAAGCAGAATAGAAGAAAAACCATATGTTTTATAATTTACATATGGACTTCACTATTTCAGTGAAGATACTGGCATGTAAGAAATGTTCCCCGAAGAAGAAAAAGGTCATAAACTTCAATTTAGAACAAAAAAAACATCAATTTAAACTTCGAAAATACAGATCTCAAAAAATGCCTCTTTGCAGGTTGCAACATTCAAAGAGAACCCAAACAGCAATTCTATTTAATTAGAGAGACGTTTTAGCCTCAACTGTAGATTATTCGCTGATCTCTGGACAAATAAAGTATAACACCAGATGAGAAACTTACAAGAAATACTGTATTTACACGAACTTTTTTACATGGCCAGTCAACACGATCAGTACAAGCTAACACGCTGAAGGCAATGAGCGCGCAATCTATAGGCTAGTTAAAGAACGGTTAAAGTCACCAACAATAAAACTCAAACCACCGCAATAAATGAACTAAGACTAATATTCATACAATTGTAAGCTGGCCTGCAAGATACTGTTCGCATTGAAAGAGGAAACCTAATATCGCTATTAGGCGTAAGCTACGTAGTTTTGGAAGTGTTATCAGTAAATTCCCATGGAGCATCGCTATGGCCCAACGTTGCAGCGAAAACCAAATGGAAAACGTCTCGAAAAATTATTGCCAAAGAGAGAAAACATATAACGGCGGCAAGGACTAACCGGTATAACTGAGCAAAATGAAGTTAATTATCAGTTTTATCACAAGGGGCTTGCAGAAGGTAGCCTAATAACGACATACCTCTCGCCGCAACACAGGTCTACATAATATATATACATGTACCAATATGACATATTTTGGTAATTTATGGTAGGTACAAAATAACGAGTGTGAGGTTTGTTATTCGACGAAGCAAAAAAATCAGTATTACTCAAAAAAGTCATGATGTGTGTTTCAACACGAACATGGGTACACGACTAGTCAGGGCCTAAAAGTGTGAATGTGACGAATAAAAATATCTCACGGATTGTTTCTTTTCAGTTATGGTAACCAGGGATGTGGAAGCCAAAGGGGAAGCTGGAAGCGGAAGCGGTCCTTTTCTGTGAAAGCTGAAGGGGAAGCGGAAGCGCGAAAATTCTACCGCTTCCGCTTCCACAAAGGTTATTTGACTTGAAGAGTAGCTTGGTAAAAACGTTGTGTCCATTTCACGATGTGGATTAAACGGTGAAGTTGCACAATAAGTCTGAATGAACATGCGATATCAGTAGCGCGAGAGAACAAGAAAAAGTATAACTAGCATCATATTTTACATCGATTATGGGTAAGAAAAAGATAGTATGGACAATGAAACGTAGCAAATAAAATGATGATTTAATTAAACTTAACTAACCTTGGTTAAGGGGTTGAAAGCGTTGAAAAAGAAATTACTTACGACAGAAACAATTTGATCATTCCGCATCAGTGCTCTTCAACAGAGGTTTCGCAAATCATACAGTTGTGTTCCGTGAGTTTAAAAGGCTCCGTGAAGGGATCGCGAAGATTCTTCGTTTATTACTAGTATTGATTTCTTATTTCAGTATATTGATTTCTTATGTGTAGTAGTGTTCCGTGTATAGGCCAATAAATAGTATTGAAATCTTGTGATAGCAAGTTGCAGATTGTAACGCAATTCTGTTTACAACTTTAGAAACGTCTGAATTTGCTAACTCCCTTCGTTACTTAATAGTGCGCCTGTAATTTCAGTTTTGCTGTTGTTGTTGTTACCCGATCCCTTCCGAGGAATGGGTTGATGGCGGAAGACCATGAAGCCCCAAAAGCTGAGCAACTTCCCAGGGCTTGGGCCAGAGATCGTAGAGAGACAGAAAATTGGCATAGAGCAAGCGACGCAAAGAGTCCATAGCTGGACAGTGCAGAATGAGATGAGAGGTGTCCTTGGACGGGTGTCCGCAAGCGCTGCAAAAAGGATTTTCGATTCTGCCAATCCTAGAAAGGTTGTATAACAGAAGGCTGTATCCGTTGCAGCGAAGGCGCGAGAGAGCACAGCGAGCATGACGTAAAAGCGCAAGTTCCTCGATGGAAATCGAGGAAACCCGTGTGTCGAAGAATTTCGATGAAACAGTATGCCTCCAGTCCGAGAAAAGAGAAGAGTGGATCCGAGAGATAAGAGAAGAGAGACCACAAGGGATTGCTGGGGAAACAGGTAGTGCTCCCCGTCTGGCCAGCTCATCATCCGAGTCGTCGCCCGGGAGAAACAAGTGTACGGGGACCCATTGCAGCCTAATAGAATTGGAGGAGAGCGAAATAGTTCCTGACAGCAATTAAGGTAAAAGGAAAGATGGAAGAGAGGAAAGGGTGATGAGGACAGAGTGAGAGCCAGATAGGAGGAGAGAAAAGAAGTGGCATACTTGTTGGTGCTGCCGAGATCAGCAAAGAGCTTGCAGCATTGCGCAGACTTCGGAAGAAATACTTGAGCATATTGGACCTGCTAAAAAGAAAAGGGTGGCCTCAGTACCACAGAAAGATCAGTTGGCAAGTACGCCGGAGCCGTTCAGAGCACCAGATCGTAAGTAGGGCATTTAGTGCCAGAGAAGTAAAGACAACAGCAGCAAAGAAATGAAAAAGAGACGAAAATTTCTCTGCAGAAGGGCAGTGAGAGTAAAAGTAAAAAGCAAAGTCATCCCGACGTGCTTTCCGAAAATTCAAGGAAGAGAGACGTTTGTAGGGGCAAAAGACCGGAGGAAGAGGGACGATTAGTAGAATTGGTACGGTAGGTGATTAGAACCCAGGTTCTGAAGCATTTAAGTAAGAAGATGAGCGACTGCCAGAGGAACGATGAAAAAGAGTAGGTATGTCAAAGTCATTGAGGGGAAGGAGGTCAGAGGAGGTAACTTAATTGAATGAAAGCACTGTTCTATATTCAACACGACTTCTAACTAATAATAAAAAAACACAATGTAGTTCGGAACAATAAGCTCCAGCGAAGTAGGTAATGTAATGGCAATAAATGAAGGTTTTTGTCCCCTCAAAATGATAAAGTGTAGAAGAAGGCAGGATACAGACTCACAAAAGTAAAAAAATTGTCAACGATCGTTTTCTCGTTTTTTGCTAGTGGAAGCGGAAGCGGTATAAAAATAACCGCTTGCACATCCCTAATGGTAACCCTACGATTAGTTACATTTCTATTTTGACAGTTGACGTTGTCTAAATCCTGAACTCTGTTGCGAAAATTACTAGAAAATGGCTGAAAAAATTTTCAACTTTGTGACACTTCATACGAAAGAACGTTATTTGCACGAATATTACTTAATGTTTTTACAGCCAATTTTTCAAGCTGTAGGTAAAGTCATTCATAACGCGGTTTTAACTCTGTCCCTACATGGATCCAATATCCAAAGTTTGTGTTTCCACTAATGTGAAGCATTACCGCATTGAGAGCATCAGTAATTGCAACTACGTGATTGCTTCTACGTGATCTACGTGAGTGATCATCTATACAGTAGTTGAATCGACATCATTTTGCATCTACGTGGTTACTTATAACTTTTAACTTGTGGAAAATAATGCTGGGTGTTGGATGCTAACATCCATTCCAAGCAGTTTATCAGTGGTTATTGATTTATTGATATGGAGTCCTTAGATTATGATTTTACCGTTTACGTCACTATTGTAAGAAAATTGTACAATATATGATGTCTGGCTCTTGTAAAATAATCTATGGTATTTTGTCGTTGATGTTAATGCATTTAGTTTTTATGGTGATTTTTGTTTATTGTATAGATCTGTTGAGAGAAGAGTAGACGGCTTAATAATGTGGCCTGATGGTGTAATTGAATCTACATTAAGTTTGCTAGACCTACCTGCTAACTAAATTAGTATTGGCAGATTGGTGTTTTTTCATGTGCGGATGTAGAATCAACAGTTAAAAGAGTCTGAGATAATAATCTTTGCTAGCTTAGAGTTTACTTACAAACATGGGAAAGATTAAAATATCAAGTTATATGCCCTTAATAACAGCAATAGCACTGATGGTTGGAATTACTGGCTTATTTTATGCTTCTCCGTGAGTACAGTTTTACATTTTATGTATTCTCTGCTAGTAATAAGTATGCATTTATGGTCATTAATTATTCTCTGCAGGACAAAGTTAAAGCAAGCCATTGAAAATATATGGTTAAGTACAAACATTTACTGTAGTGGGGTGGCAAAGCAAAGGAAGTGGCTATTTTGCTGTCAGTGTTAAAAGATTCACAGACTATTTTGCTGTGTGCCTACATGATTAGTGTGTCCTTGAAAAACCGTATGTGTAGTATTGCACTTACTATTGCTGTGGCATAATGGCTAGTATTGCTGTGTTTAAGCCATGGTTAGACATTTAATTCCTAGCGAAAAGCTGTGTACTGGTATACTAAAAACAAAGGGGAAGAGGTGGTAAGTATATCAGCTTAAGGGAGGTGTGCACTGAGGATTAAATTTTTGTCATGACATGTTTCAATATGTCATAGAAATTGACAAATTACAACTAAAAATTACCTTTCTAATGCCAGTACATCTCAGAAATTGACCAATCGCAAATGATTATTGGCAAAATAGAGTGCAAAGGTAAAATATTGTCAAAGGCAAGGTAGCCATTGCCTGAAGCAAATCATTGATAAAAAACTTTTTGAAGCAGCTTTTTGTTAGCTTTTCTAAAAGCTTTCTACAATTTTTTTTGGTCGCTAATTAATAAGAAAATATAAAAAATCTTCAAAAAAATGTTTATATTGACATCTTACTCTCTATAGGAGAAGGCTACAGTTTTGGCAAGTTAATTTCTTCTCTATCAAGCGATGTATGTGTATGAAAATACTTTTGATTAGAAAGGACAATTCACAGCAGTTCTATTTCTATATGCAAATAACTTAAATCAGAAACATGTATTAGATCTGTCTCAAAATTGCAAAACAACAAAGGCATCTTTTGCCGTCATCATATCCATACATAATGCAGTGAGTTAAGTTAATTATCAAGATAAAGCTCGTATAAATGTAATTTTTTTTCTTTTTGCTGATATTTATGGCGTTTTTTTTTTGTATGGAATATAATCACTCATTATATTCTTACTGTAGATAGTAAAATCAGTGTTTCTATGGATCACTAATTCAACTGAATCTATGTTTCTGCAGATTGCATTCATGCATGCATCACATACTGTAGTGACTCTGTCTCAGCTCTTGAAATCTTTTTCAGGTGTCATAGACCTAGCTTGTCAATTCTTTGCAAAATCTTTTCATATTTCCTCTATTAGTTAAAGATTTCTGTGGATCTGGTACTTGGATACTGAACCATATCAGTTTGTTTATTTTTCGGTTTTAATGTTAAGTAGCTAAAACCATAGTCTATGGTGAATGTCAGCAGACTGTAGATATTTACCTTTTTATAAACATTCAGCAGGCCTGTCATCATTTGGTTAGAAGTGACACAAAATAAATGCAAAAAATTACAATGGAAATAGCAATTATCACAGTGCTTGTTTGCCATATAAAAATAGCTTATTGACATGAGAAAAGAGCTGAAATACTAGCTCAACTGAGGCACTTGCAGCATATGATTTGTAAGTGTATTTTTAACAATAGAGACTCAAGGAATTTAATACCACAATACATGGGAACTTCAACACAGGCTGGTGGTTGTAGATCTAGATAAAAAGATTTTAAAAAAGGTTGTGAGAAAGGAACGAATCATAAGAAGAAAGATTTGGAAGTTGAATGAAAACCAAACAAAAGTGAGATTTGAAAATGAATAAAAGAACTAGTGAGCACAGTTGTGCCTGATTTGTGGAAAACTTTCAGGGATGGCGTTCTAAAGGCATGCGACAAAGTGTGTGAAAAGAGGAAGTCTAGGAGAGATCAAGGAGACATGTGGTGGTAGAATAAACTGGTCAAGGATACCATAGCAAGAAAGAAGATGGCATTTAAAGAGCTGTGCAGGTTCCATTCGAAGAAAATAAGACTCAATACAAACATATAAGAAATCAAATGAGAAAAATCATTGCTAGAGCTATGAGAATGGCAGCTAATCAGGAGTTAAATAATTTATATCAGGATTCTAATAGTGTTTTCTACTTCCTTAGAAGAATTAAAAAGGAAAGGAAGGATGTGGAAGGAGGAAGGTGCTTAAGAGGAGGAGACAAACAATTGGGCTTTATTGAAGAAGACAGGGCAAAAATTTGGAAGGAACATATGGAAAAGATCATGAATGAAGAAAACGAATGGGACCACATGGTGGAAACTGATTTAGTAGAAGAACCAGTGGAAAAAGTGGCTTGTAATGAAATTGTGGAAGCAATTCAAACTATGAAATCAGGAAAGACAATGGACCATCTGAAGTAACTGTGGAGATGATAGTTGCAAGTGATGAAATCAAGGTTAAAGTGATGATGGAACTGTGCCAGCGTGTATTGGATGGTAGAGGAATGCCTGATAAGTGGAAAACATGTGTGATTGTACCTATCTTTAAAGGAAAGGGTCATATGATGAGCTGTGGATCATACAGAAGAGTGAAGCTGCTAGAACATGCCATAAAAATTGTTGGAAGAGTGCTAGGGAGGCGAATACAAACACTAGTCAATTTGAATGAAATGCAGTTTGGATTTATGCCAGGAAAAGGAACAGTGGATGCAATATTTGTTGTGAGAAGAATGCAGGAGGAATATCTAAAGAAGGACAAGAAGTTGCATATGTATTTTGTTGACATGGAAAAAGCTTTTGATAGAGTGCCAAGAAAAGTGATGGAGTGGGCCATGAGAAAGAAGAGTATCAGAAGTAATAGTTCGGGCAGTTATGAGCCTGTATGATGGTGCAAAGACAAAAGTGAGGATGGGATCTGCATATTCAGAGGAATTCGAAGTAAAAGTTGGTGTACATCAAGAATATGTGCTGTCGCCACTATTGTTTGCAATAGTGGCGGATGTTATTACAGAAAATGCAAGAAGGGGTGTGGTTAATGAATTACTATATGCAGATGACCTTGTTATCATGAGCAAAGACATGGAACACTTGAAAGAAAGATTTTGGAATTGGAAGGATGCACTGAGAGTAAAGGTTTAAAGGTCAACACTAGAAAAACAAAGTTGATGGTAAGCGGGTCAGAAGGCAAACTATTCAAAAGCAAGATGGATCCATGTGGAGTTTGTGGGAGGAGAGTCATGGCCAATGCAGTGTTGTGCACAAAAAGTGGAAACTGGGTTTATGGCAAATGTGCAAAAATAAAGAGAGCCATGGCTAGGTTGGCAATGTATTTTGCTTGCTTGAAATGTAAAAGAATAAATGGATTCAATTGAAATGTAAATGGAAGGGACGATGGATTTGATCAAGAAGTTGTGCAATAAAGTGGAGAAATTTTAAGGAGAAAATGAAAAAGCAATTTTAAGGAGAACGGAGAGAGCTATGGTGAGAGCCATGTGCGGTCAGAAAGTAGTTGACAGGAAGTTGACTGAAGAACAGATGGACATGTTGGGGTTGAAAGAAACTACAGACCAGTTAGCAACAGCAAATGGAATTGGATGGTATGGACACGTGCTGAGGAGGGAAGACAATAGCGTTTTGTGGGTTGCTCTGAATCTTGAAGTGACTGGCAGGAGAAAGCAAGGACAACTGAAGAAGACCTGGAAGAAGCAAGTGGAAGAGGAGACAGAGAAGATTGGTTTGAAGAAGGAGGATGCCCTGAGACGAGACTAGTGGAGGGACAGAGTGCGGGCAACTGCAGAAGGAATGGGGTAAATCCAACCATCTCAGCTAAAGGGACCACACTGGATAAAAGCTGAATAACTATTATTACTAATACAACCTGTTTATTTATGTTCCTAATTGAAGATAAGTTTACTGAAACAGTTTGTAGGATATGACAAATACTGTTTTGCTGTTATTCAGGTTGAAAGCACCTTTTTAGTATATATCATAAAGAAAGTATTACACCTTGTTTTAACTATGATTGATCAAAGAATTTATGCAAATTCGGTCTACTTGCCCACAGTATTTGTACATGTGTAAGTTGAACCCTATTTTTTACACACAAAAGTTGTACAGAATTTTTTTTTATCTAACTGCTAAGATTAGGAAAAAATAGGGCCAGCAAGGTTGTACATTTTTTCATTGCTCTCTGCAGTGAAAATGCCTGCTTAATCTAAAAATGCAAGATAGCATTTCTTTTTTTACTTGTTTGCTAGTGTATATCTTAGCATTGGTTTTATGCTACCAACAAAATTTTTCTCCTCAACCTTGCTTTCTTAAATACAAGTTGCACCCATAATTTAAAAATTGCAACTGACATGAAGTTTAAAAATGATATGCATAGTACTACTTAAGTTCAACTTTCAGGAGCTTCATACTTCTTGACAGTGGGGTTAAATTTAAATAAGACCATGTTAACATTTTAAAACAGAAGGTATCATTCTGTCCATGTGTCTTCTGTTCCTAATATTAGACTTCTTTGAAACTACTTAGTGTAACAAAATGAAGCTTTACATGAATGATCACCACTCTGTTTTATGAGTCATAAGATGGTTGAAGACACCACAAATAAAGATGTATACTTAGAAATCTGCATCTTTTAATGGAGGAAAGGGACCACAGGCTTAAACAAAAGCCAATAACTGATTCATCAACTTGAAAAATTGTACCCCTATAAGGCTTTAAAAGATGTTATAAACGACATGTATGTAGAATTTATTTATTTTTAACAAAGTAGTGACCATAGAAATATGGTCAAAAGCTTTTACTGAAGCTAATAAAATGCTGCTTTAAAAAGCATTTTTTTTGTTGCTTATGTTAACAGAGTACAAGAAAAAAGCAATTGTATTTTAAGCAAATCTGTTTTGCTAATTTTCTGTGGCTTACTTCAACTTTGTCTCAGCTACTTCACAATTTTTTGGCACTTCAAATTAATAGTTATTGTTTTAAAATATCTAGTCTTAATTTATTGTGCAAGTATTCATCATGGTGTTATGCTTTAATTGGACTTATGCATTGAATTCACTTATTAAGGTTAAGGCAGACTTAACTTAAGGTGTAAAAATGGAAGGTAGTTTTAAATCAAAGGGAGGGGGATTTAGTTTATTATAATGATTTATGTCAATCTTTAGTAAAAAAACAAAGGATAGACGGCTAATACTCACTTGACAGCAAATACAAAAGGGAAGATTTGAAAGCACAGATGTGGTTCTTTTTGATATGGTATAGCAGGGGTGGCCAAACTTCAGCTAGTGAGCCATATGTGACTCTTTGGATCCTTGACTGCAGCTCTTTTGACACATCTTGCTTTTGTGTACACTGATGGAGTATAGGAATACATAAACTGTGGTGTGGCACGTTAAAGTTTGTGGTGGTGGAAGGCTGCACATGCATAATATTGTCTTTGAAAATGATCTCCAAAATGAAAATGGTTTTCATTTTACTGTTGGGATGAAAAATTCACCGGTTTCAGTTTTGTAAAGAGTGAATATCAAAAAAATGAGTTATTTTCTATTTAGACAGAAAATGTGTCAATTTGAACTTAAAATTGCGTAGCAGTGCTTATTGTAATGGCCTCTTTCGTTTTTGGCTCTTTGGTACAAGCAAGGTTGGCCCCCCCTGTAATATAGTATATTTTGTGCTCTGTTTGCTTGTCATTATTTTGATGCTGTTATATATCTTACCCCAAAAAATAGGAAGCAAATTTTGTGGCTTTTTTTCCACACTATTTTTCTGAGTTGAGTGCTAAACAGGGAATCTTTAAATACCATTTTAAACCCCAGTGATGGTGTTGCAAAGAGAAAAGAAGCTGCCACCAACTAAATACAACTTTGATAATGCCAATTATTTTGACTGCTTTGTTGCTTTTAGGGGGAGACTTCTTGGAACTGAATATCCATGGATACTGATATATGTTAGTGTTGTATTTGCCTATGTACTCATAAACTACATTGCAGTTGGCTTAAAAAGTCCTGGAATTTTTGCTAAAAGTAGGTGCTGGTGCTTCTGTTGTTCAGTCAGTTTATTTTTTACCTGGTTGTGTGTTTTATTTAATACAGAAATTTTTCAGTATCTATTAGGTAGAGTTGATAAAAAATACCATTTAGGTCTTCAATTTATTCAACAATAAAGCCGCTTTTTTTCTACCAAACTGTTTCTACTACTGTTTCAGGATCTGAACCTGAAGATGATTTTAATGATTTAAATGCACCAATGCACATCCCCGTAGTTGTCAATGATTTTTCTGTGAGGATGAAGTGGTGTACTACTTGCAAGTTTTATCGACCTCCAAGAGTTTCTCATTGCAGCACATGCAATGCCTGTATTGAGGTAAGTGTCATGAGCTGTTCTACAGCAATACTGTGCTATAGATAATAGTGGGGTGTGATGAAACTATAGTAATCGCTAAGGAATGTGCTTATTGCCTTTCTAGTCTGTGAAGCAGCGGTTCAATCAATGGTACATGAAATTGTTTTGCAATTACCTTTTTTGAAAAACAAATTCATGTCTTTCAGATTCTGTTTTTAATTTCTTGCATTTTTGTGTACAGTCTTCTGGAAATTAATTGTCTATGGTTGTTTTAGTTCTTATGCAATGTGTTGGTTGAGTGTTTAGGAATATCTTGATAGCTGTAAAAACTGATCAATTAACAAAAGCACTGTGCATTGCGTGGCAGTCAAGCAGTAAGTTCTTATTAGGCAATGATAAGCTTTAAACTGCTCAATTAGTGTTTTAGAATTGTCATGAATAACACTTTTAAACACAGATTGTATGAAGTCCTTCTAAATATATTTTTGTCACTGATTTCAAAAATGTTTTTGTTTCTTCCTAGAACATCAGGTTTTTAAGTTATCTTCATTTTCCTACTTCAAGAATTAAATCAATGGAACTTGCATTGAGCCTATGTTGTGACATCATAAACAAAATTTTGAAGTAGTGAAACAAAGCTAAATAAAGGCGATTAGTGGCCAGGGTGGTGTTGGTAGAAAGCTTGTGCTGCATAAACTTGTTAAACTACTAGCCTACCACAATATAGTTTGATCGCATAGTATGTTATATTAGAAAAATAGTTATTTTTAAGCATATGCATCAAATTCACCGCTATGCAAATCAGAGGCAGTTATGCAACTATTCATAAAGCCCAGAAAGTGTATCTATCATCCAGATCCATTTTGCTATGTCTGTGGAAAATTTACAAGCAATGACCAACACAGAAATACCACGTGGAATATCAAAAAAATTTATATGGTTTATTTTGGTTGCTCCTTAGGTGACCACAATAAGGCACCCATAGAATATGCAATAAAAACTGGTTAAACAAGTGGTCTCCATCTTTGCCATTCACCATTCCGTTGATTTGACATGATCACCAAAGGATCACTTCCAAGATTGCTATTTTTGCCTTACAAAAACAAAGGATTTTTTTTCAAATGGAAAAACAAATTAACATATCCCAACTTAGATTCAGCAAGGTTACTGGTTCTTCATGATGCTACTTTTATTGACTCAAGATGGTTTTGATTCAATGCTTGTGATTTGGTTTCTGCAAACTCCACAGATTTGGAGTTTGAAGTAAAAAAAGAAACCCCCATCTAAACGACCAGATTAGAGATTTATGTCTTTCCAAACAGAAGGCTTAGCTCCTAGCATTATCATGAAAAGAATGCAATCTAGTTGAAAAAGATGTTAGAGTAACTCGCTACAGAATAGGAAATAGCGATTTGTCTAGAGCATTCAAATTGCAGGACCTCTTTGTTGTTGTCATGACATAGAAGAACTATTTCAAACTTTGGGTGTAGTTCACTTTGCAGATCAATGGAGACTTTTTATTGATTTCTCCAAACAAAGCTTAAAAGCTGTTCTCCTGCACACTGTTTGTGAAAGACTATCTGTTCTTATTGCGCACTCGGCACAGATAAAGGAATTCTCCAATGATATGAAAATTTTGCTGAATACAATTTATTACTTAGCCTACCAGTAAAGCTTTTGTGGGGATCTCAAATTCATTGGAATCCTGATGGAATGCAAGGGGTATTTGCCAAACACTGCTGCTTGCTGTGTTTTCAAGGACAGTCATGCCACTGCACAGCATTATGAAACAAAAAAATGACCTTTAATGAATTGCTATGTTTCCAGAGTGAAAAATCTTTAATGTACCCCACTGATGGATGAATCCTGATGAGGTGTTAATGCCACCTTTAAATATCAAGTTCGGTTTAACAAAGAACTTAATGAAAGCAATGGCCAAACAAAATTCAAATGGTTTTGCATTTCTCAGTAAAAAATTTACCGAGTAAAGTCAGGCAAAATTGAAAGAAGGAATCTTCGTTTATCCACAGATTTAAACAATTTTTGAAGACCCTGATTTTGAAAAGAAAGTTATATACATTGGAGATATGCTTGGCATGCTTTTAAGTGAATATGTTTAAATTTTCTTGGTAATTTTAAGGCACCTTCGTTTGAAACAGTAATTAAGGAATTGCTTGCAACCTTCAAAGAGATGGGAGTTGAATGTCCCTCAAAGTGCACTTTCTTCACTTACATCTTTAGTTTTTCCCAAAAATCTTGCTGTAGTGAGTGATGAAGACAGTGAAAAGTTTCACCTAGATATCAAGTCTATGGAAAAAAGATATCAAGGAGTTTGAAATGAGAGTATAATGGGAGGTTATTGTTGGACGTTTTACCATGATGATTTGACTCAAGTATACAAGCGGTAAACATATTGCAAGCATTTTAAGTCTTCCCTTAGCAGCACTGCAATATCGATGAGTAGCCAAGCAAAAAATATCAATAAGCAGCCAAGCAAAAATGCCATTGAGGAGCCAAACCAAAAATATCAATGAGGAGCCAAGCAAAAAATATTGAGAGCATGAGAATAGCCCTTAACAAGGCTACCTCTAAACAAAAGAGTAATGGTAAATTGGTCAATTTTCCAATCTAATCCATCCCAGACTCCCATGTTTGCCCTCCTTTTATAGCTTTCGATACTCCACTGCCTGTATTAACATAAATAACAAAAATATCATCATGAAAGTGCCAATAACAGCTGAGATATTGCTATTTTAAGGTTTAGAGGTGTTTGCACCCCACCAAAATAGCCTTTGCTACAACTCCAAATTCTGACGTGCCAGAAAAACAATAAAACCAGATTTATAATCAATATTACTTCACCATCCAAAAAGTTGCAATATCATCCTTGTTTAGAATAATTTTTTTTGGTGACTGATGTAATCTAAAATAATGTTATTTTGATGTTTACCAAATTTTGATTTTGCAAAATATGTTTACGAGAGTTTGATGTACTCAACCTGTACCACGTTTTGTTTCGAGCAAGGTTGTTTGCAAGATCCAGATTGTACATAAAAGTGGGCGTGGTAAATTTCGCAAGTTTGAAGTTGTGACATGGTGATTTATCATTGATGTTATGTTTTTCTTTTAGTTAGGTTGTGTTTATGTGTGTCTGTGTATGTTTATTTGGTGATAAAGCGTTGTTGTTGGAAGCCATGGAGACCACGTGTAAGTGATAAATGTAAAGTTAGCAGTGCAGTGAAAGATAAAGTTTATTTGCAAATA
Source organism: Trididemnum clinides (assembly GCA_963675345.1). Classification (NCBI taxonomy): domain Eukaryota; kingdom Metazoa; phylum Chordata; class Ascidiacea; order Aplousobranchia; family Didemnidae; genus Trididemnum; species Trididemnum clinides. The sequence continues at coordinate 20,193,846 of OY776305.1, forward strand.
CAGTATATTTCTTTGTATTCAAACAAGAGATGGTGTGGATCTACTGCAGGTTGAGATGATATGTCGTACTGAGTTACCAAGTAAAATTGCGGTCAAACCAATCGTTTGAGCAATTCATCATGTCACCTCAATCATAAAATACTGTTATTGAGACAGAACCAAAATTCTATTGCACGACGAGAATAAATTGGTTTATTTTGACATGAGTTGAGGCTGGTTTCCATTAGGCGTAAATTGCAGGTGTAGCGTGAAAAATCCTTTGTTTCTTTATTTGGTTTTATGCGCACAGAACTAAATAAAGAAACAAAAGAATTTTTCACCCTACGCCTGCAATTTACGCCTAATGGAAACCAGCCTTAGTTGAGCGGCAGGCATATTGATATTTCTGCGATTTTTAATTGCAGTTATCGCTTACACCAGGAAGGCAGAGTTGGATTTTTACTCTTTCACAATCCTGCGACTGGGCTACTGGCTCGTTTAGCAACAGTTTTTGTTTGGGGAGAGAGCATTAGTGAGCTCAATCTTATTATCAAGTGTGACTTTGTGACCAGCATCGAAAAGTTTCTTTGCAGCACGCCAGTTCTTTGTATTTTGTATTTGTTCATATTTATCCTCCATTTGATCATATTCACGAGAAAGTGAATTGTATCGCTATATTTTGGACGGGACGTCCGCACTCGCTTGGGAGTTGCCATTTTTTGAGGTGTCTGGACCACCTGTCTTCCACATAAAGGCGGAGGCGTCCCGTTAAGTGCCTTGCCCAAGAACACAATAAGCGAACTTGCCGGCTTGTTCTCCACAACCTCCCATAAATGCCGAGCGCCAAGCAGGGAAGCTGTGGATACCATTTTTTAAAGTCTTTTGGTATGACTTGACAAGGGGAATGAACCCCTAGTCTACCGACTGCGAAGCGGACGCTCTAACCACTACACCACCGCACCGGTACTAACCACTACACCACCGCACCGGTACTAACCACTACACCACCTAGTCTACCGACTGCAAAGCGGACGCTCTAACCACTACACCATCGGAATGAACCCCTAGTCTACCGACTGCGAAGCAGACGCTCTAGCCACTACACCACCGCACCAGTTACAATCAATGATTTTGCTTTTTGTTTACTTATCGCAATTTTTTGAGGTTAACTGTTTGAAAGCAAGATTTTCGCTTATTTTGGTTTCCAGACAAACATGAAAGCCATTCTTTCCACTATACCGCTTAAATAAAACTAAGGTCCTTTATCCCATTTCCCTCTATGTACTTAACTACAGTCGGTTGCTCAAACAGTTACTGCTGGGGTCAGTCAGAAATCTGTACTTATCAAAAACTGGTAAAATCCTTACAAAAGAGACTGAAGAAAGTAATGAAAGTGAAGGAGGTAATACCAGTCCCTAAACTTATAATGGCTGAAGATCCTTCCAGCGTTGGAAGAATTTGACAGAGCAGAGGCTGGAAAAATTTACCTCAGTTTTTCAGTTCAAGACTTTTTTGTTAATCATCAATGTGGATGTAATTTTCAGCAAAGTTTTTGATCGAACTGATGTTTTTTACTGTTTTTTAATGTGGGGACCATTTGGAGAACAGCTTTAAATCATCGTTTAATTTTTCAAGTTGATGATGTTTGCTTCTACCAACAACACGCCCACAATTGCAAACCTGGTATGGTCCACCAAAAGTGTCAATCGAGCCAAAATTGAGCTACAGCCCCCGATTTGCAACCACTGCCTTAAGTGTTTTTTCTATTGTTATGAAACCACACTTCGAAAAACATAGTGCACGAAGGTTAATTTATCTGATGATGTAATCCTTAACAAAATGCAAAAGATTTAAAAATACATTTACTGAGGTAGTGTTATTATTGCTGAAAAGTCATATTTATTCTTGTTTAGAAATTTGACCATCATTGTCCATGGGTTAACAACTGTATCGGTCGTGGAAATTATAAATACTTTTTCACCTTTCTTATTACACTTTGCTGGCATATGATCAATGTTATGGCGATGACAATTTGGTTTGTTGTTCGAGATGCAAAGCTTGATCCTGAATCTTCAACAAAACAGCCTAGCACAGAAACACCAGGAAGCACGACCGAATCTTCATCATCAAACCTGATCGATCCTAACATTGTTCTATCGTAAGTGTGTGCGTAATTGAACTGCTACAACTTGAAAAAATTCATTATCCATAGTAATATGCTATTCACTGTCAGACAGTGCATTGTGTTTTGTAGCAACAGAATAAACTTTGTAATATATTTTTTGTTAAGAGGTATTGTGTCTTTGTGATTGCTACAGATTTATGTTGAAAACAGGGTCAAAAATTACCATTGTAAACCCATCTAACAGGTTGAGTAGAGTTTACTTTTGTTCAATAAATCTTTATGAGTAGGTTTGGCAGCACTTATCAAGGCCAACCAACTGGAGGTCGTGTATTTTGTAGCATTGATAGGTAAAGACAGATGACATGGCTGCACTAATACGCCAAGGAAGAATCTTTTACTGCAACTATAAAAAGATATTTTGAAGATATTAGTTTTGCCACGGACGATGTTGCATTACTATGATCTTTAAGGTACCTTTGCATAGCATCTGTTTTTGAACGCTTTCGTTTCGTAGTTGTTTTCAATTGAAACATTTTTTGAACAAGAAATGCCAATCGATTGGAATGAAAACAAAGCACTGTAAATATATTGGTACTAAATTTCCGCGCATTACATATCACAGTTTACTCCAGCATTATGTCAAATCAAACGGTTTTAATATAAACTGCATCTCTGAGAAATATGAGGTACGTGTCCTAAAAGTTCTAGCTCTGTGGTTACAACGCTTTTATTTTGAATCTAAGCAAATAATTACACTTGATCTTTGCAAAGTAATCACCCTTGAATATTAAGTACTTTTCCATTGTTCTTTGCCAGGCACTAATGCTCTTGTGGAGTGATCCTTGGAGGATCACTCAAAGCTTTCTCGATATGCTACATTTGATGGAATCTATGTTTTGAAAACGTGTTCCTGTGGTGATGCTTTTAACTTTGGAAAAAGGAAAAGGTCAAATGAAGCAAGATCTGGCAAGTAGCGAGGTTGCTTCAGCCCTGTGGTTTTTTTTTTTTTTCTTCTAGGTTGCTTCAGCCCTGTGACAAAAACTTTCGAATGCTCAAGGCGGTGTGTGCAGGCGTATTGTAGTGAAGCATCCATGAGTTGCGTTCCCACAAATATCGCCAATTTTTTTCTTATTGAGCGAGGCAAACATTGCATGCTCTTTTAGTAAACATGCTGGTTGATAGTCTAATCCTGCAGAAAAAATTCAAAATGAACCTTGTCTCTGAGGTCGAAAAATGCTATCAACGATGAGTTCAATTTTGGACTTTGTCTTCCTTGCTTTTTTGATCCAAGGTGATTAAGTATTCTTCCAATGGAGATTCTGACATGTGGTCTCAGGGTCATACTCAAAAATTCTTGTTTTATTACCCGCGATAACTCTCTTCAGCAAATGTAAATTGGAATCAAGTTACTTCCGAATATCTTGGCTCATTTGCATGCGCCACATCTTTTTATAATCATTTGAACAGTTTTGGCACCATTTTTGCGAAAACTTTCCGCATTCCCTCATCTTTGATTATTTGCCAAATGCTATTTCCGCTAAATCCAAGTTTATTGGAAATCAGTCGAATACTTTGCCGACAACCTCCGTGCACAGTCTTCTTCACAAGCTCACCATTGGTTTTAGTTCTACTGGTGGAAGGCCTTCCACACCTGGGATGATCTTCAACAATCTTCCATCGTTCTTTGAATCCCTTGCGCCAGAGAAAAACCTTTGAATGGGACCAAGTCTTATCTCCGTAGATTTGCTAATGCGTACAGAGAGCTTCTGATTGACTTTTCCCCGAACGGACCAGAAATTTCTGGTTGGTTCGTAGCTGTGTAGCCATACCTGAACGGCTGAGTAAAAAAAAGTAAAAATTATATGACGATGTTAACTAAGTAAGCTATTTGCTTTCGTCCCTAAAAAGTATGATACCGAAAGCAAAATGCAGTTACTTTCAACAAATTATTAAATCTGCCACTTTAAGTCGGTCTAGCTCAACTACAGCTTACACTCAGGAAGCAAAATCCTATAACTTTTAGGGCACACCTCGTTGGTTCTTTCACAAATTACTAGTCCACGATACAGCTTTCAGCTTGCCACGTTGTAGTCGGGGCACCTGCAGTGGTTTGACCCTTCCTTTGAATTAGTTGCAATGTAAAGTGTTCTAAATTTTTTTGTGTCAAACGCTTGCAGTTGTCACAGCTGTGTAGCAGTAGCAATTGCAATGGAATCTCCGGTTAAAGATCACCTCGATAGCGATGGCACTCCGTTATCGCGACCACGTTATTACGGTCCCCAATACTTTTCTATAAAAAGGCATTGCGTTATATGTCAATAATACGACCGTTCCGCTTTTCAAACCGCGAACGAATTTTAATAAACTCTCACTGACGCAACCGTTTTGCAATAAAACAACGTTCATGCCCTTCCAGCAAAACTCAACTTTCGTAAAACACTTCCTTTTCGCTTTTGACACACCGTACCAGAATTTGATTGCTCGAGATAAAGAAACAAACTAACGCTCTTCATGCTTTTAATTTAAATCTGGTCTAGCAGAAATACAAATTCTGGTTTATGCAACTTCAGATAGAACAAATCAATACGACAAGATCTTGTAATATACTGTACATACGTTTAATATATTTATATTAGCGCATTTGTCTAGTTTTTAGGTATGAAAAGACATGACGTGAAGTAAAGCAAAATCTATAAAAATTTTGGTTAGCAAAATAGTTAAACATGTGAAACTGTATGCAAGTGAAGCAAAATCGCAGCGAGCACTGGCTTAGGTTTTCCACACAAGAACTGTATAATTCAAAGCATCAATAGACCACAAGTCTAACTAAGTACTAACTGCGCTCTCGCAAAATTCGTTAACGCGACTACCCTACCAACACAATCACTTACCTGTGTCCCGTAGGTGGTGCACTTATCGGGGTTCTACCGTATTTTTGAGCTCCTTCAAATTGTATTTTGAGCGAACTGCCCTTACCTTTTTAAAAAGCGGTTTATTAGCCTTTATCTCTGGAAAAGCATTCGCGTATTGAAGGCAATCGATAACAGTTAGGTCGTCTATTTTACCATTTATATTGTTGTGTTGAAATTTACCTTCACGATTGTCATTACTAACCAAGAGCTGTTTTGGCGCAGAAGAAATGTCTGCTTTTTGGCTCAGTTTAAGGTTTAAGACCTACAATATTCGTCCAGAAAACGTTTAGATTTGGTGATCAACTACTGATGCGCTATTAGTGGTTAGCATAGCCTATATCCAGGGTTACCATCATTCCAAAACAAAAAATAAGCCCAAAATGAAAAAGTTGAGGTTTTTGCAATAAATTTGCAATTTTGTTACGCAATTTAGTCCAAACACTTTTTTGCTTGGAGACCAATTCTTTTATAGCAACTTTTTTGTCACATTTCACGTGTGAGGACTTTTTTTGGAAGTATGTCTTTTTGAGATACAAATAATGCGTTTGCCATTCAAGCTCACCAAATTTCACGGGCTGGCCGTATTTTGAGTTATTTTCACACGCCACAAAATTTCATGTGGCGGGCTGCAGGTTGTGCACCTCTGTTTTAACCGATAGATTCCGAAACCATGGGATTTTCGAGACAAAATAAGCACGCTACTCAAACATAAGCACAATGCTTAGAAATAAGCACATTTTTATTTTCTAAGACAGAGACATCGAAAATAAGCACAAATCTTAGAAATAAGCGCAAATCTTACAAATAAGCATGAAATGGTAACCCTGCCTATACCAGTAGTTCTCAAACCGTGTGTCGCGTTGCTCTAGTGCATAGTTTCAATTTTTCAAAGGCGTCGCACGATAATTTGGTTTTGCGCCAAAATGTCTCGCTTTTATTCCGTCACAAAAGCTTTAAGCGTATGTTCACTACGTATTTCTTCTATAACCCATAATCAATTCATTTGTACAGAAGTGTTGTCAATAAACTAGTAATTACTGAATTGTTACTAAAGAATCAGTTTGCATCATTTTACTTTGTTTGGTGCAAAGTAAAGACTGAGACGGTCATCAGCAAAACAGACAAAAACAGAAAAGATGAATTACAACATTCGAACAGCGTAATTTTACGTTGAAGATGGCAGATTTCCAACTCGAAAGCATAAAGGCAGTTATTTAAATTTTAGGTCACAATCATCTTGCAAAATAGCGAGCCGAATCCCTTATAGCAGTGATTCTCAAACTTTTTTCGATGCGACTCATTTGAAAAAGTTTGCGAGACTTCGCGACACACCACACAGCATCCTAAGGTTTAGTTTGCCGTACTGCGAGATGAATGCGACTCATAATCAACACAAATAACTGTCCTTATGCTGCCGAGAATCGTAAAATTACGCTCTTCTAACTTTTTAAGTCATCTTTCTTGTTTTTGTACAACATACAACTGAATCCTTTATTCTTTATATCAGTGGTTCTCAAACTGTGCGTCGCGACGCCCCGGTGCGTCGTTTCAGTTTTCCAAGGGCGTCGCGGGATAATTTGATTTAATCCCAATAAATCTAGGTTTTATTGCGTCAAAAGAGGTCTGATCGTAGATTCCTCTTTTACTTTCTTCTGATATTTATAATCGATTGTATTTTCATGATGGTGTTTTTAATACACTGTTGTTACTGTTGACTTGTTATTTAAGAATCAAATTGCAAAAGTTTAACTTAATTGGCGAAAAATATATTAAGAATAAAGCATTCATGTGTATGTTGGACGAAAACAGGAAAGATGAGTTACTAACTTAGAAGAGCGTAATTTTACGATTGAAAGTGACAGACCAATCCAAAATGTCGGGTGCATAGGGACAGTTATTTGTAGATTATGGGTCACTTTTGTCTCGCAGTGCGGCAAACTAAACCTTGGGATGCTGTCTGGTGCGTCGCAAAGTTTCGCTAGCTTTTTTAAATGCGTCGCATCGAAAAAAGTTTTGAGAACCACTGCTTTATATCTTTTTTGCCAATTAAGTTAAACTAGTGCAATTTGATTTTTGAATAGCAAGTCAACAATTGCAACAGTTTATTAATTGTAGAAATACAGTTGATTATGAATGTCAGAAGAAAGTAAAAAGGAATCTACTATCAGAGTTCTTTTGACGCAATAAAACCTAGACTTATTGGCACAAAGCCAAGTCATTCCGCGATGTCCTTGGAAAATTGAAACGACGCACAGTTTGAGAACCACTGCCTTATAGGATACTGTCAGGTGCGTCGCAAGGCTCGCAAATTTTTCAAATGTGTCGCATCGAAAAAAGCTTGAGAACCGCTGGGCTATACCGTATCAGATAATCTTGCTCTGTGTAATGATTACGGAGAAAATAAATAATGGCTTACTGTAATTAGTTTATTATTAGATTGTGCGAAACGTCACTTTTTTTTCGTACGCATTTTAGTACTGAAAACAGTTCTTGTTTTGTGATTCCATTTTTTCAGCTTACTTTTGTTACGAAGTTTAATATAGCATAGGCCTACGATGTTTCTTTCACTTTTACTGGATTTATTTTAGTACTTTCGTATTTATGTTGACTGCTGAATTTACTTGTTGTTTCAGGTATGTAATAATTGCCCTTGTTTTTTTGTTGTTTTTGCCTGTTGGAGGCTTGACCGGTTTTCATATTCATCTAGTATCAAGAGGAAGAACAACAAATGAACAGGTACAATATGTGCCATTTGAATAATGCTAAATCATTGCTACGGTAGATATTTAAATCTCTTTGAAAGTTCCCATAAAATGCAGATCATGATCCGCTAGTTGCAGCGAAAGAAAAAAAAACTCATTTTCGCACTTGCACTGTCACTTGCTAGGTTTCGCATCCCTTTTATCCGCTTTTGCGGGTCAAGCAATTGAACGTTCTGAATCGATGTGCGCCTACCACCATTAACTCTCGCTTACCAGCGCGGTGGTGTAGTAGATAGAGCGTCTTCTTTGCAGTTGGTAGACCTGCATTCAATACCCTTGTCGAATCGTACTAAAGACTGTAAAAAACGGTATTCGCAGATCTCCTGCCTGGCGCTCTGCTCGAAAGGAATGTTGTGGACAAAAAATTGGCAAGTTCACTTCTTGTGTCCTTGAGTGAGGCACTTAACGGAATACCTCCGGTCATCATATTGATGTGGTTGCCTGTTGACGGAGTCGAGCCTGTTTACGCGGTCTAACTAAAGACTAGCTAACACAGCATCAGCTCGTATGCAAATTAGTTCAAACTAGCACAAAGACTGATTTGCTTTTAAACTACAATCCTAGCGATTGCTTCTAGCTACACACTACAGTGTATTGAGTATTTTTTGCTGTCTGTTCCATGACGAGTTATCGGATCGAGAATCGGACTTAAACTTGTGACGTAAATGCTTTGGTGATGCACGAAAGTACTGACAATATCTGTAGCAGCTGACAAAAGAGCTCGCACTTTTTGACAAGATGAAAAAAACTGGTGTACGATGATCTGTAGTGTACAGAAAGTCACAATTTTTAGAATTTTTTATAAAGCAATTTTTGTCGAGAATAACGGAAGCAGCTCATTTGACATGACATATAAGACAACAGTTACTATTAAGTACTCACTAGTAGCGGTCTGCCTTATCTATCTGCTTTGCATATGATGGTGGTTTGCTAACGAGCTTTTTTTTGATCACTTCGCTGACGAGAAGTAGTGATGCTTATATTGCTGTGGTGTTGTTTTCCCATCCTCTGTTTGGGTTGGAGGCAAGGCATGAAACGGCTAGCCAGGATAACGCCGCTAACGAGTCATGATAAAGTCAGGGGAGAGAGGTCATGTTGAACTAGTGTGAATACAAATTTCATAATCAAAAAGGCGAATTTTTATTCCTATGAGTTGTCCAATAGTTGCTTCATACGATATGGTGGATGAGCAGCTTTGCTATTTTAACTCCGTGAGAAATCTGGGCAATGCTGAAAATAATTTTTGGATGTTGGTACTACAAGCACTGTGTGTATTAGCCCGCCTTTTTTAACGCTCCATGTTATTCTTTTCTTGACAGGTTACTGGCAAATTTCGTAATGGAGTGAATCCCTTTGATGAAGGCTGCAAAACGAATTGTTCGGAGACGTTCTGTGTTTCACAGAAGCCTCGGTAAGATTTGATGAAGTACAACAAGCGCGTTACTCTCGAGAAAAATGTAGTGTTTTTTTTTGTCACCCTTACCGAAAAAAAAACGATCAAGAAATTGATAACGATGCGATGTGTAGTACATGCGTTTTAGCTTGTTTATGGCTTTGCGTGAAATCAGTCAAGTTATAAAATGTTGCCAAGTAGAAAAATCTTACGGCAAATTCCCCCGCTATCACTAAAAAGGAGAAAAAAGTTTACGGTAAAATGAGACTGCTTTGCACAGTAATAAGGTAATTTTCTGAATAGACCTATTTTTCCCTGAAACGCTTAAATCTTTTTACTGCACGTTGTAGCGCCTTACATTACATCGCAAATTATCTTTCGTACGGCTAAAAATCAACTGACAAGCATGGTAGCCAAGCTTTAAGAGTGTCGTGTTGTTTGATCGATTGTAGCTTTGCGTTTGTTTTAAAAGAGCTAGGCAGGAAGGTTAAAGTGAAGGCGCTGGCATTTCTTACCTGCAACGTTTAGTCTCTGTTTCTTCGTTTGATCCGGGCACTATCTTTCATGTTACTGCAGTGTTCTACTGCCGATTAATAAACCCCGTTGAAATTATCGGCTTTTTAGTACATTCGTTCCTGACAGTAAAACCAGACAAAATGTTCTTACTGTATTTCTCTTCGATGTTATTTTTGGTATTAAATAAGTTTCACGGGCCATCCACGAAATACGTTTCTTCAAATTTTGTTTAACGTTTGTACACTTTTATTGGGTTAATTAGACTCAGTTTAAATGCCTTATATTAGGTTCACGTGTTGAGAATCTTCTTAAAGGTTTTCATTTAGGAGTTGATGGCTTTATGTCTATGGCATAGCGGTCTCAATAGTCTTTGTTCACTAAAATCAGTAAAGATTAGCTGGTCTAGGTTGGAGTTGCTTATCCACTAGATCCGTTGGAATAAGGTAATTGTGCTCACGAAAACAGATGGAAGATTTGGTTTGTGGTTGACTGTGTTTGCAATTTACTCTTAACAATTAAGAACCGTTATTCCAACAGTTCCTTGCCTCTTCAAACCCCATGACTTTTGCTTTAAAATAATAGGTAAAATGATCAATTTTTCCAAAAATAAAAAAGTGTCGCTGATTTCTCGTTGTACAAGTAACAGGGATGACTGGCGTAGTGTTTGTCGTGGTTCTCATTACTGTATTGCACTTGTAGCTCTAACGTTTCAGATATCGTGGAAATTATGTGACTGACTTGAAGTTGTACAAAAAGGATAAGTCTTTCAAGAGACGAAGTTCAAGCATGGAGAATGGAAACAGGCAAAGACTATCATCTTTAGACCAAGTAAGTTTCGACAGGCTAAAAAGTATTGCGACTTAGCGAGATACCAATTTGAAGCCTCCCTTACTTAGTGTTGGCAGTGTGGTTGAGTGGGTTGGATCGTCACTTGTGGCGACAACAGTCGTGCTTTAAAGCCTCACTATGACTATCGTTATCTTCAAGAAAAGCACTTCACGGTAGCATCTGCTGCTAGGTTGCATTGCTTGACATAGAAATTCACCTTACCAGCCATACTAGCACCTTGAAAGCCGGCGGCACTAAAGCTGTTCCAGTATAATTGACGGAAGGCTTTCCCGTAATCAGAGGATAACGGTACTCGCTCATTGGTTGATTGTAGTTACCTGCGGTCTGATTCTTCGGATTTCTCTATAAATTATAATCAGCTTGAAGCACCTGACAGTACTGTATAAAAACATGGTATTGAATTGAAAATCTGCATGTACTCTTTTAAACTAATCATCAAAAAGTTTACTCTCGTTCCTATTATTGCTGCTACTGGTGAAGTTATCACAAGACACATCGCATTGGTGGTGCCTATATTCAAGCTGACATTGTTGCTGGCCTTGTCAGGGCGATAAACGTGCAAAATTATTTTTTAAAAGGAACATGATAATGAACTTATAAAATGGCTGTGCCTGCAAGTTTAAACGATCTATTATAGTCGTGTAATTAATCAACTCAGTTATGCTTTGATTTGAAGCTGCAATGACCGCATAGTCACGTGTTAATACTTGTAATGGGCGCGTTGTTGTTGAATGTCTTTATGAAATTTTCCCGCTTCGTTGCACTGTTTGTGCTAGCTTTGCCAGCAGCTCTAGTAGCTTTTAACAGCACTTTAAGCGAATTGCTGAGAATGGCACTGTTTCGGCCTGTTAGGTCTCAGTACTTCAGTTGGTGAGCAAAACAGTGTCGCGGTCCGCAGTTCGCTCTAAGTGCGTCGCTGACCGCTGGTACGAATAAGGAGATTTGAACTTGTTCTTTATATAAGATGCAAAAAGTTGTTCATTAATAAGAGATTATAAACAAGTATTATTAATGACTTCTTTCAGAAGTAATAGTCGGTCGAGATTATTTCCATTGTTTGTATTGGGTTGCAGATTTTGACTTAGTACAACTCGTCAACCAGAAAAGATTTGTAAACGATTTTTCGGGTCAAAGAGTGTGCTTGAGATTTCTTGACTTGGTCGTCTGTTCTTTCTCATTAGATGCCATAGTACTACTGATCAGTTAGTCTCAAAAACTCTTTTTAAAGATTTCGTTCCAAAATAGTTGTCGGAAAAATTGTGCCTGTCACAATGAAATACCGAAAGCTTTGTTTCTGCGAGGAAGTTGTTCAAAAAATCACTGACTACTTTAAGATTGAATATCCTGGCACACGTCGCATTGCCACTTCATGGATTCATCCAAAATTGACATACCTGTCTCCTTGGATGGTTCAAATGGAGCAGCTCTGCAGGAAGCTTAGTTTTTGGCCGTAAAACCCACTTGAAAGCAATCATTACATTAGAAGCTTTCAAAGAGGAATGCAGATCTGGTCGTAGCGAAACAAGTTTGACCCCTAATGTTCAAATACCAGTGCTACCCCAACTGTGGTACGCGCACTGGTATTGGTACATGTGCAGTAGGTAGCTGGTACGCGGACAGTTTGACAAGTATGTAGATTGGATGCTCTAAGCCATGCCTATACGACTCAATACTGTGAAAGGGCCACCTTACGAAAATATTTTTTCGCGGACCGCCTCACCAGACTCGAACCTGTGGTGTCGAAACAAATATGAAGACCGTTTTCTTGGTGAGTAACTTTTCGGATCAAACCCTCGGTTACGATTCTAGCTTCAATGAAATTCGTCAATACGTCACCGCTATACGGCAGCATCCGTAAAAACTGACTTCGAGTGAGATTCAAACGCACGATCACTAGCAGTTATTCTGCGTTGTGAACCCATAACGGCTTCGGAGGAGATGGTGAACGAAAAATGTCATGCTCCTACTTTCCAATACCTTCGACTGAGTGGCAAAACAATGTGTGCATATGTACACAGATATTACTTTCTTTCTTTGTTTAAACTTTGGATGTCGCTAACTTTTCGTTTGATCTGGTGTCATCAAAGAAAGAAGTTGCTTAATTTTTTTGTATAAAATTAATTAAATGTTGCAGGCAGTGCCATTTAGAGTGCAGAAGATAAATCAAAAAAACGTGAATAAGAAGACATCAGGTCAAACTTAGTATGTAGCGATGCTAATATCAAAAATTTGGATGATCCAAAATTTTTTGTGGCTATATTTGTAATCACCAACTTATAATGCGAGCTTTTTTGCCAAATCTTTGTCCAAACGAAAGAAATAAGTATAAGTTCAAAGGAAAACACCAGCGATCATCTCTCATCTTCAGCGCCTTTTTGGGGGGTACAAGTGTACCAATGAACATCTAACTGTAAGCACTCCACTGCCGTCTTCGATTTGTTTATTCTTTTTTACAAAGGTTTCAGAAACTGGCAAAACTAAGAAATGCAATTTCTTCTAGTAAACTAGCAAACAACGAACAGTAGATTTATGTTACTTATCATGCCTTTGACTTGTTTAGGTGACAAAAAATATTCAACTAGTTACTGGTACGCTACTCATATTGCTTGCTTTGTTTTTACGGTCGCACTTAATATCATTTTGCCAAATCGTCGCAGATGCTAAACTCCTATCTCCGTTGTTAAAATTTTGGTTTAATTAGCCTTACTATGGGGACTAGGCCTTAGTGGCCGGTGCACACTTAACCCTTTGCGGTCCAATTAATTTTACCAAATTTTGCCCTTCAGGTCAAATTTTTTTTCAACTGATTGTAGTACATTTTTACTTGCATTGGCGGTTTAGATCATGCGCTGTAATCATCCCTGGGGTCGGTTTGGACTTGCTGTAGCGTGTGCGTGCTATATATCATCCCAGGGACGAGGTTGGATTAAATTACATAAATTTTGTTTTTCATCCCAGGGATGAGGTTGGACCGCAAAGGGTTGGCTACTACGCAACTGTCCCGACGCGCAGCGGCCATGGCATTGCGGAGGTAAAATTGGTAAACCCTCAAAACTTGGCAAACACACTCCAGTTCATACTAAGAACAAAAAAGACTTAATCAAAAGGTGCATAGTAAACTGAAATATTTAGTACTAACGAAAGAACAATTGTAAGCTACAAAAGGATTGTTATATTACATATTGATTTGTTTCTGTAAATATTCCCACACGCATAAATTCCTTAAAAAGAAGTAGACGCATTTTTCTAATTCATACTGTTAATCCTCTGTGTTTATATCTGTTGTAAATAGGGATCCACGCACCGAAGTAACTCATTATTTCAGAATTCTGGAATAATTTTATCGAAACTGGAATATCGAATCTTATTCCAAAACAAAAACACAATACAATTTTAAAAGTATAAGCATTGCTGTATCATGCCTTTATGGAACACGGGTAGTATACAAAAAAAAACGTATGTACTATGTACCAACACAATAAAGTCACTTTTCACCCCATTTTAGTGAATAAAACAAGCGAAACGCACTTGACTCCCACTGGCCAAGTTGTAGTAACTGATTGATGCAATTGAGCACAATTAAGTTTTCAACGTATTTCTCATTCAATCGCTCATGAAGCATTGCATTTCGCTGTGTAATCTAATGCTTTAGTAAACGGAAACACTCGATTGCATAATACAACTGCGAAAAAGCAAAAAGCGTTATCGTGCTTCGCCAGAAATTGCTTTGAATTTAATATCACCATTAAAAGTATTTTTGTTTCGTAAGCAAATATCCATATTTTATTTTCAATATCGCGTTATGTTTAATTGTTCACCCCTAGACGTAAAATATATGTCATTGCTACTTTTTTAAAAATTAATTCGCCTACATTTAGATCCTAGATGCGTGACATTGCGCATTCGGTACGTGGGACTGAAAAGTTAGAATTGCAGCGTTATATGTTATAAAGGAAATGCTTGGAATTTGGTAAAATTCGCTTAATAAATCCAGGGATGGTAAATCCTACCGCGCGTTAATTCCATTTGCTGCTGGACGGAATTTTTTGATTGCAAAAGGACTGATCAGTTAATCAAAAATTCGTATTAAGAATTCGAAATTCATAATATGATTAGGAAAACCGAAGAAAGCTATACCATCTGCTGCAGAAAGGCGGAAGTAACTTCACTATTTTGCCTCCAGGCTTGACAAAGCCGTATTCAAAGAAATAATTATGTCTTATTTTATGAAAAGAAAAATGGAAGATTACATGATTATGTCATTTCCAACCCACCAGACGTCGCTGTATCAGTTGTTTGCGTTGTCTGATTTATAGATACTGTACGATGTGCTAAACTAACTGTGCTTCTTTTTCTATAAACATTGCACTACTCAATTTCATTGTAATAGTTATCAAATCCAAAGTCGCTTGTGATCAAATGGATTTATTAAGTTTATTGATTTTTAAGGGTGAAATCGGAGAAGATGGCGCTTTGTCCCCGGACACTGAAGGCCAACGCGCAAAGCGTGCCCCATCGAATAGGTATGCTGTCAGCTACTGTTAGATTCGCACTTCGTATGTTGGCTACCTGGCCTGATGGCCGGAGTTCCAAGCTTGTCATCGAAAGACCGCTGGTTCAACGCTTGAAGCATTGCTTTGCATACGTCATGTCTGAGCTTACCTTCAATTGCTTTCAATCTCACGTTACCTTAGATTGAAACTGTAGCTTGTGCTGACCGCAACGACGTGGATGGATTTCTGAGGCATCCCTATCTCTCCTTCAGGTCATCCTGACTGATTTCACTCTGTCAACTTATGAGCGGGCTCTTCCTTTTGCAATCTCCTTTTTTTATCTCAGGCTTGGCTAGACTTAGAGTGAAGCCAAGGACGTTGCAGGTCCTCTTGGAGAGCCTTTGTGTCCACTCACCCGCTCATGTTTTCGCCTATTTCCCCCCATGGAGGCTCTCTCTGCTTGCCTTCCCTCTCCTTGGAACTTACTTTTCTTCAGCTTGGAGTTCACTCTTTCCACTCCTTGCTGTCAATCTGACCCTCCTCTTTCTCTCCAAGGGTACGGCTCTTTCCCACTTTGACTTCTCCCTACTTACGGTCTTGTGCTTCGGACCGATGGCTCTGTTTCTTTTCCTTTTGGCAAAGGATGCTCTGGCTTTGGCGTATGATAAAAAATGAAGTGAAGATGCTTGTTCTTGCATTTAACATGCATAATGCGACATGTTTTATATCAATTTATTTCAGTGTTGACCCGGGACAAGTAAAACTCAAAGAGAAGCAGCATCGATCGGCTTCAAATGCTTCTTATCGCAAAGCGAATAGTAAAGAAAAATCACAAATTGTAAGTGAAATTTAATCACTAACCTTTGAAAGATATTTCATTGAAAGGTTAAAATTTTGGTGCTGTAAAGTTGTCTTGCTTGCAAGGCAAAATATTATATCCAAGACACATGCTTTCCCCAAAGTAGTACTTAGAAACAAAGTTTTGGCAAAATTGGTGGGGCAGTTTTTTGCAGGTTCTTTGTGCAGTTCTAAAAGTTAATTATTTCTTCAATTTGCTTTATTGCATCTGCTTTTGGCGTACCGAAGAGGCGCCAAAAATTTTAATGTGGAAAATGAGCTTATTGACAGAGCAGCATAGATATCCGGTAATATTAGCTGTAGTAGTTCAGGACAACTTAGACCAGCTAAACGATTTTGACTACATGCTATAAACTTACTCAAACTAAAAGTGAAATGATTAAAGCAATGTTGGCTTGTGACGTTGTATTACTCATAGTAAATCCCAGTGACATTGTTTGGCTAACTTTGTAGACCACTAAGCTTTCGCAGTTAAAAGTGCTGTGCTGCTTCGCCAGGTGCTCATTTTTGAGATTTATTTTGTTTTTGATAAATAAAGTTAGCACTGATAGTGCTTCTGTGATATATTTTTAAATCCTTAAGCTATGATAATTTGTCCAGAGTTTTTTTTGTTTTCGAGTTTGTATTACGTGGTATAGTACTTTTTCGACCTGTGTGATACGTACAAGAAAGCCTGTAGTGCCGATGACGAACACGATGCGCATGGATCAAGTGTCTCTTCTTCGGAGTTGGTAGCCCTGGGGTTTATTTGCCTAAGTCTAGTCATACCAAAGACTTTGAAAATGGTATTCACTGCTTCCCTGTTTTGCGTTCAGCACAAGAGGGATAGTGTGGAGAACAAGCCGGCCACGTCGCTGGTTTTGTCCTCAGTCGAGGCATTGAACGGGATGCCTCCACTTTTATGTGGAAGACAGTTGCCGTTGCCAAGCAGTCTATCCGTCGTGGTGGCCCAGTCTAACTCAAGATTAGCCAAAAGTGCTAATGAGAAGCACATAATCTGAGAAGCTTCTCCGAAACAGAAAGATCATGCCCACACGAAGAAGAAGAATGAAGTGCTGATGAGAATTAACTGTCGTTTTGTCGTTCGCGCGGCTTGCGGCTGAGCCAAAATAAACAAAGAGCAAAGTTGCGCTTGGTCGCAGTATAGACCAGACTTAAAACGCTTGGGATCGATCTGTTGCTAGACCAGCACCACAGAGCGCTGGAGCTGATGTCCGGTAGATAAAAGAAAATATAGCAAGAGTGGCAATGGAGTTCAAGTTTTTTTCCTTGACGCTAAAATAACTTGCTCATTAACAAGTGCAGGCCTTACCGTTTAAAGCGAAACAGATGGGCTAAAACTGAAAGTGGATGTTGCATCTCACTGTGGATGGCTAAACCACTTGTAGCATTGTTGCGTGGAGAACAAAATACCCACTCATCGTAGCGGGACTGCTGCAGAAAGAAAAGAGCATGAAGTAAGTTTTTATCAGCCTTATTGAAGAGTCTGATAAAGCTGCAGGACTGAGAGGAAAAGATTGGCTAGGACAGAGCCGAGGCACCAAGAAAAAGAAACCAGTTTTCGTAGTTATTGAAGATAGACGCATAACGAAGCGGAAAACTTAAACATACTGCATAATCTGGAGGAAGCTGTGTGACGCCAAGCAAATTTTCCCCATTGTACAGTAATTCTTTTTTTATTCGCAGTATACACCCAACCGTTTTCAAGCAAAGGTAACTAACGCACGGTCACGTAATGAAACGCTGGATAACGTGGCGGTGAGTATGACGTAGCATGCGCGGAGTAACCTTGATTTGCTATTACCAGTGGGTGTTCAAATGCACTAGCAGTATTGCTGTGGTTTTGTTTTGAAATGAAGGCAAGGTTTGAAACAGAACACTTGAATGTTACATCTACCCTGCAAACCGCACCACAGCCACCTGTGTATAACCGAGCTAGAATAGAGAAGGTACTGACTTGACATGTCATAGAAACGAATTTCGGGCATCCATCGATTGCAATCTGCTTTGCTGGTTTTGAGCTTCCAACTTGAACTACGCATTCACGACTTGCTTGGTGCTGACTACCGCTTTCCCTTGGCCTAATCTCGATTAGGTTTGCTGTGTGAAGCTGGATAGCCGTTTCATGCTGTGCCTGCATCCCGAAGAAAGGGCGAACACACGCTTGCACTGAACATGCTAAATAGATGAAAGTGGGAAAAGAGTAAGCCCCAAGTAGTTTCTACTTGTCCAATGTTAAATGCCGAAGTTCTTTACCAACCAAAAATCAAGTCTTGTTCATGCAGAGTAACCAGCTTCAATTGTTGATTCGGAAAAGAAATTAATAGCTTTGCACGTGGTATTCGTGGAGAGTATTAGCAGTAAACATACATAAGTCGTGATTTTTTTGACCCGTTTATTAATCATCATCTTTTGTCGTCTTCAAAAAACCGTTTACGCAAGTTGTTTGACATTGCCAATATTGTAACAGACATCGAAAAAAGTTTGCACAATGATATAAATTATGTGTTGTACCAAGTGACTACCAACATGTGTTTTTCACTGCATCCAACAACGACAAGCTTCTAAAAGGCCTTATTCCCCGGTTAAGCAGGGATTAGCTGAGGTCCGGTGACAAAATTCTTCCATGTTCCACGATCACAAGCTTTGCATTTCCCTATCTCCGCCATCCTCTATATGCTTTTTTACCTCCCCTTTCTATCGCTTTTCGCTCTACCTTTCTACGACCTGCCACCTTACCCCCATTTCTTCAAACAATCCTCGTCAATTTTTCTCAGTAAATGGCTTACCGTCGTGACCCTCCACGTGACGCAGTCATCATGATTTTAGTGCGTTCAGTAACGTAATATTCAAAAACGTTCAATGACTTTGAAATCACATTAGCAAGTACATCGTAGCTCTTCGCAGAGAGAAGCTTGCTTGTTGTCTGGTGATTATACGTGCAGTGCTCCCGTGGTTTCTTCGTTTTTTTTCCCTTGAAAGAAGACATTTTATTGGAATTTCGTCTGCTTGGTTGCATTAAAATGCTTTTTGCGGTGTGAACTGGTAAAGCAGGCCTAATTGGTAGTGTTTTCAACGTGGGATCATCTCTCCTCTCATCCTCTGCTGTTTGAAAACGAACTCGTAGCTCCACAGTCGTATTTTCACACCACCACCTGCAAATTTCCAGGTAGTGGGCGAGGATTTCCTGAATTTCTGCAGCTCACAAATTCACGTTTAAATAGGATTTTTTGCCTTTTTTATTGACCACGCTAGAAAAAATTAGTTGCGTAAATTATTTCTACTTTAGATAAACACTGGTCTGACTAAAGTGTCATGGGCCCGAGGCCCGGAATGCGCTGATGGAAATGCCGTCGTTTCTGGGATTCCACAATCAAGTTCATTTGCCAGCGATCAGCTCGATGTTGGTAAGGAAACTGAATTGTGTCAATAGCGGGGTTATCTCTTATCTTTGATAAATTGAAACTTTTTGCTTAGCACAATAAATCTAACCTGGCAGTTTAAACATGCCGATTTAATCCGATATTGTCTTGCTTTTCGTAATCAATACCGACTGCGTAGTCGCGTTGAGATAAGTAGCTAATCCATCCTAGTTTAAGTGATATTTAAATTTTTATCGAGTATCTGTAACTGTTTGATCATGAACACTTCTGATTTTGTCCTGCCAGCACGTTGATAACAACAGTAAATGACATCTTGATTATTTATTCAGTTTATATATTTCCATTAGTCATTGTGCAACTTTGAATTTCTATTTACCACAGCCATGGCTACCGTATAATCGTCCGCAACAAATTAGGGAAAATGGTGAGTTTTTCTCGATGTACTCAAAACGGTAACGCATTTAAGAGATGCAAAAGGCAACGTCTACATATCGTAAACTTGTGTATTTTGAGCTAAAAGCGATTGTTTGAGAGAGATGCTTCCTCATGGTAATTTTGAAAAGACGTGCCATCCTGTACTTCAAGCAAAAGTGTATACAGCCCTTTGGCTTCAATGAGAATTATTACTTTACAGTTACGTCGGTAAGCTACAAAATAGCAATGCTACCGCTAAATTTATTGCACATAATGATTGATTATGATCAAGCTAATAAAAAGCTTTCGAGTCTGTTTATAATTGTAGATCTATTTTATTTTCAGATTATCCTTTTATTAAACATGGTTCTCGTGGTTCTTTAAATAACCAGCTAGATCTTTCGTACTCCGAGAGTGACGGGGAAGAGACCAGTTTGAGAAATGGTTCTCGAAGTGGACTCTCTATGAAATTGAATCAGAATCGATCTCCGAGCGATATCGGGGCATATCCCATCTCAAAGAACAATAGTAATAACGTCACTTCAGCTTCAAACACGACCTCGTCAAAGAAATCCAGCTCTACTTCAGGTCCTTTTAGTAGAACCAATCGAAATGGCGTTTACGATAACATGGAAGACTATTGGAGTCCACCGGAATTTCAAGATCATTTCGTTGCGAATGATGGCTTTCATCCCGATCATAACTCGGAATTGCTTGTTGCAAGCCGAAGCATACCAGTGATATCAAGCATGAGATATGTGAATGCCAAACAGATGGCCGATAAACAAGTGGGTTTCTATTATTGCTTATGCCAGTGGTTCTCAAAATGTGCGTCGCGACGCTTAAGATCGTTGTTTTAATTTTCCAAGGGCGTCATGAAATAGCCCGGATCTGCTGATGTGCACTTTTCTTGGAAAGAGGGCACAAAATTTGATTTTGTAAAGATGAACATGAAAAAAAGGTCTCCGACTCCAACGGCGAGCGAAAACCTCAGTGTGCTGGGCTGTCCGGCACGTCGCAACTACATCAAATTTTTTTCAATGCCTCACATCGAAAACATTTTGAAAATCACTGACCTATGCAAATTGTTTTCTGTGAAATTAGGGGTCTTAATGCCCAACAAAAGCTGTTATCTAGTATTACTACTGCATCAAGAGCATTGATAATTGGATCTACTTGAAATCTTACAACTCCCAGACTTTTATTAGATTGTAAGTTATTAGGTAAAGAGGTAGACTCAATCAATAATTTTCTGGATGCAGTCATATGTGAAAAATTGTGATCACTTCTACTTAACGACTGCTGTCTTTGGATGCGTTAATTCAGCAGCTGCTAGTTGTAGCATAAACTATGTCAAGGTGTACCGTAAAACTTTTCAACGTTTACTGTTGATTGACTTCTTTCTATGAGTTAAATCGTTGCTGCGAGCTGGTCGGGAAGTTCGTCTCCCCACGACCGGGAATCATAGAGTCCGTGTTGAAATGACTCCGATGGTAGAGTGATTTAATCCAATGCTTCCCTAACTTTTGCAGTTTGCGGCTCACTTTTGCTAACATGGATTTGCGTACGGACCACTATCTTCCCTTTCTCAACAAGAACACCTTTTTTGGAGGATTACTCTACGAACACGATAATTTTACCCATTTGTGTTTGTATTTTTTGTTGCTACCCCACTTTTTCTGCTTTAACACCTTTTTTTTAAGAAATTGACATGACAAAAACGATTATTTTGCCGATTTCGGTCACCACAGACCTTTCTTTTTTGAAATGAGCTTATTACATCATTTTGAAATGCTTTGCGGACTAGCTGTAGATAGAGTGAAAGCCAGCGCGTAAAAGCAGCTTCATGCGTGATATTTCAAGCTCCTTGCAAGAAGAGTTATGAAATATGCTTGGAAAGCTGATTTACACTGTTAGATGCAATGTATAGCAAAATTTTGAAATTTAGCCTTGATCCTCTTGTTGGCAGGCATTTAAATGCAATGAAAGTTGGTTGCAACAGATCACAAATATAAGGTTAGGCGAGGTTTTTTGTAGCAGCTGTTTGGAAAAGTAAGACATTCTAAACGAGAGATTTGTTATGCTTCTTGACGGCGTAGATAAGCTTAAAGATACGGCTTTTTATTTTGTTGGTTTTGTCATTGTTCGTGATGGATGTGTTAGATCAGTCAAATTCGAATAGCTTTGTGTTGCATTATGCGAGCTTCCACAGTTAATTTGCAATCAATCCTTTCTCTGTTTCCTGTTTACCTTCAAACACATCATACTTCGTACATTAATTAACTTGAAATTTGCGTTTAATTGACTGGAATTAAATGCATCTTCAGCACCGTCTTTTGTGTGGTAGAGAGCTGTTACGCAAAAGATACACCCTACAGATAGCAACTTTATGTGCTGAATCAGCCCAACGTTACCTAACAACTGCTTCTTGTATTGCGTAGCCGTCTAGTTCAAGCCGATTTTTCGGTTGTATGACGTCGACGTGCGTGACCCTTTGCTATGACTTAACTTCAAAACAAACGTTAGTATCTGCCTTTGCCTCGAATCGCTGCGCGATAGGTTTGTGTATTACGCATCGCAATGTGTGGTGTTTAGTTTCACTAGCCAAACCCTTCCCATTTGATGTAAAACTACGACTGAAAAATGCACCGCGAAAAACGATTGAAACCTAAATGTTCCGGTGTTTTTATATGTTTAAATTTTACCCGAACCTGATTTCCTTGTTTTGCGGTAACCCACGATCAGAGGTGTTTAGTAATGCAATGGTTCTACTGAAGTAGGTGTTTGGGTAACGAGCTACTTATATGAGTAGTTTCGTTTTTCCTACTTTTACTTTTACTTGAGTAGATTTAGTGGAAAGCAATCCTACTTGAGTTATTACCTAGTAGATGCTAAAATTTTGACGTTTGTTGAATTGAAATGTAGTGAGCTAGCATAAAAAAAATTTAAATTCAAGTTTTTATTTTGTGCGTTTGTGCAAGTCCTACTTTGAAATAGGCCATTCTTGGTTTGAACTTTGAAAACCAACTGGTTGACCAACTTTTGTTTAATGCAAACCAGGCACATGCACTGAATTACTATCAGTGGGTTGTCATTTCATACCTTATGATTTTCCAAAGTTTTTAGGGCTAGAAGTAAATTAGAACAATTTCCAGTGTTTAATTTTTGAACTGTTGTTTAGTGATACTAAATTTCAAAAAGTTTTGATTAAGTCTTTAGAGAATGGATTTATTGCACTCTTAATGCTGTGACTAAAAACTTGTATGTTTTTGTTGGAATCTTATCAGAAGTTATCGCCGGAATGAAGTTAAGCGAGAAGGTGACGTTATTTGTAGTAGGCGGGATTATAATAATATGCGTTTGCCAGCTTCTAAAATCAAAGCTACCAGAGGACCAGTTGTAATATAGACAAATTCTGGCATAATACGGCTTGTTTGTTTTTCATAAATGTTGCTTCGAGGATGACTTGATGGAAAGATGATCTAGCTATTCCTAACACCAATAATTTAACTGCATTGTAGGCGGCGGCATAGTACTGGTTTTCGTGTAAATGTTGAATTGCCGAGTCATAATCGGGGAAAGGGGAATTATTTTGCTTTTTTGTTTAGGTACTTCCTTTTTATTTTCTCTTGCCAAGTCTGATTAATTTGAGCACATGTTGATTGATTCAGTGCTGTACTGTAGTTTATGAAATGTGCGGCAGTCACAGCAGCACCCTTAATCGAACACGACATTGCTTAGTAGAAGGGAAGGTGCGCCATCCTTGTATGTAGCAGGTAGAATAAATTTGATGGAAAATTATCATCTGCAGTTCAGTTCCTCTGTAGCAATTATTGACCGTAGTTTTGATTAGCTTCTGCGTTTAAGAGACTTGCTGTCGATTTATAGAAGTGTTCGGTAAACAAGGCGTTTTCGGAGATCTTTCTAGTGGTCACTACATTTTGTGTGGCCTTGGACTACCTACCGAAATATCATTGTCTGAGTAGTCATTTTTGCGAAGAATAGTTTTGATGTTCTGTTATTGTGGCGGTCTGAGTTTGGAGGAGATAGACAAAACTCGGTGCACTAAGGTTCCAAAAAGGTTTGTCTTTCGTTTTGGGGGCCAAAAGAATCCCGACGTGTATATTGTCTGTAAAAGTCGGTTTCTGATGTAAGGACTTAAGGCATTTTGGGGCAGCTTCCTCTACGTCTAGAAAAAGAAGTCTGCCGTCAATTTCTTTTTCATAACTGATGATCAAGCAAGGACGATCGAGTTTTTTGCTGTAGAAAGCTATCACAGTGGGAATTCTTGTTGAAGATGACAATGGTGTCATTGACGTAGCGGAATATAGGACAAATTTGCTGATACGCCAAAACAATTCCTCTTCGTTGTATTCAGCAAATAAATTACCTAAAGCAGGGCCAAGTGGAAAGCCGATGGCAACACCACCAGTCTGTTTGTGCATTGTATTGTTGAAACTGAATGCAACTGAAGTAATAGCTACAGTTAGAATCTCGGTGAAAAGTACCTTCGGAATAGTTCGCGAAACAAATTCATTTTTGTGCAAAGTATCGGCATAGATCTAAATGGTTTCTTTCAGTGGGATATTTGAAACAAACTAAAGATATCGAAGAAACGGAAAGAGATGGCTTCCGGATCCAAGTTAAGGTGTTTCATATTTTCAGCGAAGTAAAAGAATCTTTAACGCTAAAGTAAAAATCTTTGACTGGCTGACGGAGTCTTGTAAGACATTTTGCCAATTTATAATGTCAGATCCGATTATTCCGGCGATAAGTTTTGATGAGAACCATACAAAAACGTAGTTTTAAGTCTTGCTCTAAAAGTGTGCAATAAATCTGTCCTCTGAGCTTCATTAAAAGCTGTTTTGTTTAATTTTTTGCAGTTTGATTCATCTTTTTAAGCATACCTTAATTTGTTCACATGGCAGCTACAGCTCTTGTCAAGGGAGCAGCTGGGGGAGCTAAATAGGCAATTACCCCCGTAAGATTTACAAAGTTTTGTTTGGGTTGAACTCTCTTCTACCCTCTAAAAAGTTGTCGTGTAAGCGTAATCTCAGCAAATATCTTTCGAATTTGCTTTCTACCACTGATTCTAGCCGTAATTCTGTGAGGTCTCCAAAGTAAAAAGGTCATCATTAAAAATGTGATCCAAGAAAGAAAACTGTCTCAATGCCCACAGAAATTTTTACCTTACTACATTATTTTACTTTTTTTATACTAAAGCTTAAATATCATAAGATCTAGTTTGTTTATTTAGAGCAGTGGTTCCCAAATTTTTTTTTCGCTTACCATCGGAAAAATTTTACTGTCGTTGCGTACCACCAAAGAAGCAGTCACGAAGAAGGGAGCAGAACCTCCCACTTTATCCTTATGCTTATGGCTATACACCTAGCAACTTTTCCTAGAACGCCGTGTAAACATCTATTTTTAGAAACCTTCGATGAATTATGTCTCTGAAAATTATAGGGTTTGGAGCTTCGAGTACATTTATTTTATCCTGGGCGTGACAACAATAAATATCAAATATTGCAACAGTAGTTTTTTTCCATTATGTCTTGGTCAACCAAAGAGAAGGCATTTTGTGTGAAGGCCTATTTCGCAAACAGTTCATACCAAGTAGTGCAAGCAAGTTTTCGGAGAAAGTTTCAGTGCCGTTATGCTCCATCAAAAAGCAGCAGTTTGGCATAGATTCAGAAGTTTAGAGAGTATGGGACTATGAAAAATTTTAATTTGAAAGGTCTGAGGGATACTTATTCTAGTCGGACGGTGAGTGCTAGGGCGCAAAGAAACATTGATGCTGTACGGGATTTGGTCGGCTGAAGCCCTAATAATCGCATAGACGACTCAGTCAATTGCTGGCAAACTCTTAAGAGTCTTTGAGGCGTGTTCCCAGAGAAGACCTTCATTTGTGTTTTTACCAAATTCAAACGAAGCAATAACTTCCAGTAGTGGACATCGAAAAACGTGTAACCATGTGTGAATGGTATTGCGACACTATCAAAGCCAATCCTGACTTCTTGGACCATCTTTGGTTCTCTGACGAAGCGCACTTTCTGCTCTCACGACATGTAAGCAGTAAAAATGCTGCAGTACAGCTACGTCGGAGGATGTAGTACAGAAGCCATTACACTCCACAAAGTACACAGCATGGCTAGCAATCTCTAAAAATGGCATCATCCGCCCAAAGTGGTTCGACGACAAAAATGAGAGACCCCAAACGGTAAAAGCGGAGCGTTATGTGGAAATGCTAACAAAGTTTTGAGCATCATCAGGACAGTTCGAAGGGATAAATCGGGAAGAACATTGGCTCCAGCAAAATGGGGCCACCCCCTACACATCATATAACTCTTTAGCCTGGTTGAGAAAGCGATTTCAGGAGAGACTGATCAGCTGGAGGTGTAAAGTTGAGTGGGCACCGCTCTCACGGATCCTGAATCCTCCCAATTTTTATTCGTGGGGGTATCTCAAGGATAATAGCATCAGAACAATCCTCAAACGATTGGTGAATTAAAGGCTGCAATCACAGCTAAAATCAGTGAAATGCCTAAAGAAGAATATGCTCGAGTAATTGACAATTTTGCACGACGTATGCAAGTTTGCCTCCAACGCCGTGGAACATATTGTGAAAAGAACAAGACATTTATGCGAAGAAGCTTCAATGACTGAAACTTTGAGAAATAATTGTACACAGGCTGAAGTTCAAAATCAGCGAAGCGGTTGAGTTTTAAACTTTGTCGGATTTAATACCATTTTTACGTTTTTTTTTTTCGGGGTCACCCTGTACATTCACTACGCAGGTGATGTGATATACGCTGTTATCATTTTACACAGTGGATTCGAACTAACATGAACATAAAACAGAAGCCTGATTGCTGGTGCAGACAGACACAGCGATCACTTGCCGTATTTTTGTTCTCTTCAGCAAAGCAAAACTAGACACGCCTGCTGAAACTACAGACAAATGCTTAAAGGCTAATTAATAGACCTGCGATCACTCTACCCAGGAAACCTTAGTTTTTGTCCTCCTACGAACTATTACGCATTTTTTTGACACCGCACACTATGTAATTATTACACAAGACTTCTTGTTTAAATTGCTAGGCGTTGTTTCTATTTTTTTTTTTTTTTTCTGAAGCCTTGCTATCTCTTGTCATGTCCTCAGTCTGAGGATAGAACGAACACCAACAATTGCTATATTGTAAGTGCAAGAAGTGCGAGTAAAATATCTCCACTTTTATTTCAATGCTGTTTTTTTAGATCGATTACGAAGCAATTAACCAAGACGACGATTACAACACGGCTTTGCTTGAAAGAAATACGTGTTACTCGACAAGTGTGACCTCTCACGGAATGGAATATGATGCCGTACTGTCGTCAGGTGGCGTATCTGGAGACTTGGCATGCTCTCACAATATGCACAACCAAATTAGGTTGGTGTCTGATAAAAACCACCCTCTCAAAACTGCTTATGATCAAAACGGGACTAGTTACGTGTCAGGCGACAGTAAGTCACACTGTGGTCGAAAACAAGATCAGAGCTCTTTGACTGGACGCGTTCCTGTGGAATGTGAAGTTACATTTTCAAACAAGCAAAAAGCTGATGTCGGTAAAAATGAATTGCAATGGCCGACAAAATTAACTCAAAGTTCGCTCAAAATGGAACACGAGATCCGGCATCCAAATGCAAACAAACTGTCGTCACGTAATGGCGATCAAATTCAAAGACGAACACATAGGGTTTGAATACAGCTTGTCGGGCAGACTGAGATGGTGAGTCTCTTGGGCTATGCAGTTTTTTGTGTTTAATGCTGATTGATAATTGAAGCGCGTTCTGCATTTGCTGTAAGAATCTGATGGGTTCAATGCAGGCTGGTTTTCGCGCATATTGGAACTTATAAAGCAATCGTCGTCGTTGTGAATGATTTATCTTCAAGATTGTTCAATATTTTAATATTTAAGCATCCTTGTGTTGAGCAGATCAAAAATGAAGCTTTCTGAAAAAGATCTCCACTACCTCTTGTAGATAGTTAAAGTGCCAGTTCTAAGGTGATTTTCAATATAGTCCATCGACTTCAAAAGCGCTACAGATTTTGCTTTCTTAATTCAATTCAGCCTTTAGAAAACCTAGCACACGTGTGCAAGGTAGTAAAAGGTACAAGCATTTTTTATTATGGTTATTATTTAAATGCTTCGAAATTTGGGTCAAGTTGAAGTCTGAATCTCATGACGTCGAATACAAATTTTTTTGCCTAGCAATCAAACAACGATGGCGCTACCGAAAAGTTTATGACAAGTAGCTTATTGTTGCCGCAGTAAAAGTGTTATCAAAAAAAAGATGATTGCATGAAATGATAAGTATGGGTATCACGATCAAGTTTTTATAAATCAAATTTGAAACAAGTTTTACTTCGTTGGCATTTCAAAGTGATCATACATTCAAATATTTTCTCTTAGATTAAGCCTTGCCTAAAAACGAAGACCATAGAATCGGGGAAGACCTTTTGTTGTACTTTCAGTTTGATTCTTAAGCAAATCTTATTTGCATTCAGAGCTTTGAGAGAAATATTAACAGCCACCGTGCTGTAGTGATAATAGTTTCTGACTTCGAAACAAAAGACCTTGATCTCAGAATTCCATCGAAATAGTGTCGGTATTTGTTGTAAAGGCCATTTAGAGTTTGAAGTACTGTGTTGCTTCAGTAAAAAGTCCTGGTCGAAGGCGAGTAAGCAGTGCCGGCCACCAGTGTTCCCTCTTAAGGTTTTATAAAGTGCGTAACCTCCCTCCTACGCTAGTGCGAATCTCCTGCCAAATGTTGGAAAAACGCCGGATGAATTTTGGCGAACATCGCTGAACAAAGCGTTACACCAGCCTGGGTAACATACTTTAAAGGTGAAAAAAAAGGATAGTTTTGATAAACGACTGCTATTTATTCTATGTATACGCGAAACTGACAAAAGATGTCGTTTTATCCCGATTCAAATCTATGGTTCTTCGTTCAAAACATTTTCCAAAGCAACTAAGCATCTGACGTAAACATCACGTGATAGCAACGCAACTGCGATTTACAGCGACGCGCTCACTGTTGCCACGCCTTTGTTGTTCAGTAGAATTTGTCTAACGGCTTCCTTTACGTCAACTTGCCTGTAACAACGTAACGTTTTTGTCAATCCCTGAAGAATTCCAGATTTTTTGTACACTTTAAAGTTTGTTTGCTACGTTTATCGCAAATAACGGCACTCTTTGCTTTTCCTCTGAGGTATTTTGTTCGTTTATTATGGCTCTATCTATGGGGTGGTTAAAAAGTAAATAGGCATAAAATATTTATTCCAAATTCTCTCTTTAAACTCATTAGAAGTTAGTGATACAGGTTTAATATTATGTGGGAAACTTAATTGCACAGAAAAAATGACTTAAAATGGGATAATTAGTCATATTTCAGCATAAGCATCATTCATATTTCACCGTAAACACCATATTTCACCATAAACACCATGCCAACTCAACATTAATTTTACTTATTCCATTGTGCGGTCGCAATCTGCAGGCGTAAGCTCCTGCACGTGATGAGGATTCCACGGACGACGGTCCACCGCTTGAAGATCACTGATCTTGGCCATCGCCTCTTGTCAAGAACAATACTGTATTTATTTTTTAACCCGATTGGGACGCGAGCTTGCGAGCTGTATCTTCTTTACTCTGCTACGTCTTTTTACCCGATACGAACTCGAGTTAACTGCGCGTCAAAATTCTTAAAATATGACCTAAAAACAAGACCAAGCAATTAACGGTATGTGTGTAAGCGTCGAGTTTTCACACTTTGCCGGCGAAGGAGAGGCAAAGCGGTAACCTTGCGCTTCGGTGACATAATAATTGCGTGATTGTACAGGGTGTCTGTAAAGATCGTGGTGCACTTTAAAAAATTTATAACTTTATTTGTATTTTTGATAGAAATAGTCGGTAAAAGGAATTAGAAACAAGAAAATTTATATTTTTTCAGGTTTTAATGAAATTTTATTTGTGTTTTCACATGCCCTCCATCATCAGCAATACAAAGGGCAATACGATTTTGCAGTTCAAGGAAAACATTTGCCAACTGATTTACAGTAATGCCCGAAATCACATTAATTATTTTAACTTTCAAATCTTCTAATGAACCTGGCTTGGTTGCATACACAATTGTTTTCACATGCCCCATAAAAAGATCTAATGAAGTAAATTTTGTCGAACGTGGAGGCCAAGAAGATGGTCACCTCTTCGGATTCATCTGTTAGAAAATTCTAGATTAGGAAACTTTCTAAAACGCAGAGCAAAGTGGCAAGGAGCTCCATCTTGTTGAAACACCAAATCATCTTTCAAGTTTAATTGTTCAAGCTGCGGAATAAAGTAATTCTGCAACTAAATACCTGAAACTTTATAACACATTTTACAGATTATTTCTATCGCAAATATACGTATAGTTATGAATTTTTGAAAGTGCACTCGGACTTTGTGGACACCCTGTATAATAATTGCCTATGTCAGCCTTAAAAAGTTCACAAACAAGTACTCTACCAATTGCCAGTTGGCGGCAGCGCAATACCTGGCTAATTCTGTGAAACAAGTAAAGTTAAATTGGGTCACTCAAACTCTACGCCCTTTGCAACAGTAATTCATAAACGTTTCAGAATGTCAAGTTAGCAGTGCATGTAAATGAAATTAAACATATGCGTACACCCGACATGAGCGCCAGGATAGAACCTTTGCGAAATAATGGGTTGTTAGGTGGGTTGCCACGACTGTGACACAAGAACTAAAATTACTTGCCAACTTCAATTGTTGCTTGGTTATGGTACATAAACTAGTTACATTTTTTCTATTGTAATCCTTTAAACGAGGTTTTGCAATTGCAAGTAAACTTTTGCTCTCAAATTGTCAAGTTTTTGATGACCGGAGCTGTGCATTTTGAAAAGAGTAAATCAAGAGTTTTATACGATGTAGTACTCGTAGTATGTGTGTCTTGCTTTTTTCCTTCCTAAAATGTATCTCAAAAACCAATGTTATTGATGAGCGATGATAAATTCCAGCAGGGTCTTGTGAACTGATTTCACAAACCAAGTTGGAAAACAAATGAGTTAATTTTTTGGCAAGTTTTGTCCCAAATGTGAAAAAACAGTAAAACGTTATTTGGCGAAAATAATGGTAGAAGTTTTGAGGGACTTCTGAAGCTTGTTTATGGAACCCTCGATGCCTTCAATTCGCGGTAACAAGATGCCTTCAAGTCGCGGTAACATAGCTAGCTAAATATTTTTTTGGCTATTAATAGATTTTAATAAAGTATTTAATAAATGGGTGAAAAGAAGTCGCAACATTTTATAGGTGAATTTTTATTTTTGTAAAAAGCGTAGGAAAATGTGTTAAGGTAAAGGAAAACAGAAATTTGTGGCCGCAAATATTCGCGAGTTTGGTAAACGCAGCTTTTAAGTAAAAAAATTGAATCGCTATTTGCAACTGCATGTATAAACTTCATGATCTCACTGAGAGGCGCTAACTGCAAAAAAAAAATAAGGTCTATTCTTCATTTAGAACGGCATGGTTTTACTGCATTTGCGAGGGGTCTGCCCCCAAATAAAAAATTTTAGCAGGACACCAGCCTACTTTACCCGGCACCAGTGTGTACAAGGCGATGTAAGAGATTGCAACACTTGCGCCCGCACAACAAGGCGATGTAAGAGATTGCAACACTTGCGCCCGCACAAGGCGATGTAAGAGATTGCAACACTTGCACCCGCACAATTATGTTTTGGAGGAAGTTTTCTTGGCGCAGTGCACAATTTTCTGTGAGCTTTTACAATTTAGTGGTGTTTCTTTACACTGGTAAGCCCGATTGGACCATACATTTCAATGTGGAATCAAAAGACAGTTTTGGTGTGGTACATAGAGAACGGCAATTGTTTACAATCTCCTAGAGGTGTGGTTATAGGTAAATTTTACTGTATTATAAATATATTTTAAGTGGTTAAACACATAAAAAACTACATCTTAACAAAAAGCGTTTTGAAAGAGATCGAAATTAGAATCCAAATTTTTTTCTTCGTATCTCAAGTTTATATTTCAATCATTACTGGTAAGCTATCACAGCACAATGCAGGCAATTACTATTTCATTTTAAAAAGTCTTTTTTTCGAGGAGACTCCAAACCTGAATTGGGTAAAAGTCATATTCTTCGTATACTTGTAGTTTTCATAACTTGCTAGTGCTGGAAGATAGTTTATTTTTAATTAGCAAAAACTAACCATTCCCTTAAAAAATGTTGTTTGTGCTAAACTGAAATTGAGAGCTATGTGCTTTTCTTTAACAAGCACGACTGAAATTAACGTAGAAACAAAGAAAAACTGTGGATTTCAATTTCGGTTTCAAACTCCCTGGAAAAACGATCTTTTGTGTTAAACTGAAATTTAAGAGAGAGAGAGCGATCCAGTTTTTTAAATCCGGTTTTGTCCACGTTAACGCAGGTGGCCGGATTCACCTCTTGGTTCTCGACAGTTTGTAAAAACTGCTTGTTATTGTTGCTCTTTAGCTACAATTGAAAATTTTTTTGTGTTAATTGCTTGAGAAATAATTTGTAACACAAAATAAGCGTGGTAACGGCTTGCGCAATGTTTAGTTCGTCGCCGCTCGCTGTTCCGAGTGACGGAACAGCCAAGATGACATTTACGTCAAACGTAGTGCTTGAAAAAAGCGTCAGTACAAACTTTGAGATTCTTGTTCGTTGTCTCCCACGTATTGAACGGTCAAAGATTTTGCCAGCACATAGCAAAAATTTTAACAAACTGAAAATAGTAACCAAAAATCGCTGGATGTTTTTACGCACCGTTGAATTTTAATTGCTAATCCGCCGGACATGTTCTCGCATATTCGTTCTTTTTTGCTTTCGAAGGAAACACTGGCAGCTACTCACTGAACCAGAGGGCTCCTGAGCCTGAAAAATGCGGAAAATTGACGTAAAATATAACTACAGCTGAACTTGGAAATGGGTCTAGATATATTTTAGTGTAGATTTGCTTAGGTTTTTTTAATTCAAACAGCCTGGAAAAAAAATGTAAAAACGTGTAATCAACTAGATCAGCGGTTCCCAAACTATGGGTCGCGACCCACTGGTGGGTCGTGGGCGTAATTTTAGTGGGTCGCGAAAGCCATTTAAAATTTAAATAACTGCATGCTTTGTCTCAAATAATTTAAAAGTGAACCAACATCTTGAATAGATGTTTGTTTTCACTGTACTTTTTCCGAGTACTTCAAAGTACATGCAGAATTACGAGGGACCCGAAAATTTATGTTTGGAAAAGTGGGTCGTGACTTAAAAAGTTTGGGAACCACTGAACTAGATAGCTGTTTCAGAGCTGAGCTGGGTTTTCCTAATGCACTGAATTCAGGCCACACTTTTTCTATGATCTTAGGCGTAAAGTGACGGTCTACTGTTGTAATAACATCACAAGTGGTATTGTGCTTTAGCAGTAGCTGGTAACTTGGGATATTTAGGAGTCTTCAGGGGCTATCAATTTACCAAAATTTAAAAAATGATTTTGTGCCCGAAAGTTGCAAGCAGGTTATGATCACTTTTCCCAATCTGGATGAGTTTGGTCAGTAGCTCAAACGCTGATCTTAATAAAATGCAGTTGCTTTGCGCAAGGTCTAGCGAACTGGTTAGTTTTCGCAGTTCGTCGTGTTGCAACTTTAACATTTCAGCAGAAGCTTTCCATTTATTATTATTGTGATTGTTCATTTTACGTTTATTCTTCAACTTTGTCCAAACGAATCTACATAAAAAAGAATAGCCTAATTCTTGCCACGTATTTTTCACGCTCGGTGTCTGTTTTCATTTTACAGTCGTACGCAAAAGAGTTTGTTGTTATATTTTCCCAAAACTGACCATTCATGGCAAGCACATTTTTAGCAAAATATAACAAAAAGCTCCACTGTGCGTTTGTAGTAGGCTATTGGAAATTTGAGATTTTGCATAAATTAAGCTCTATGGCAGCTAAAAGTTTGTCTTTATTATATTTTGCGTTGCGTCATAACAAAACGTCATGATCTAATGAAGTCGTTCCACAGCAATTAAAATAGTAATCAAGTAACCTGGATAAGTTTCGATCTTGTGGTGGTGGAGCCGGTTAAGTCGTAGATGGCCTTTGCTACAGCGTAGCATGATTTGTGTTCCGCGATAGACCATGACGTGCCACTCAAATTTTACCATATTCAATTACCATTGCACTTTGTACGAAGCAGACTTATGAAGTTTTGTATTAAAGAAAAAACGTGCCTCGAAAATATTAATTGTGACATATTTTTAAAAGATAAAAATGCTGATGCGTTGATGCAGAACACTATATAGTCACTTAATATCATTTGATGGCGTAATGCCTTTTATGTAGACCAGGAAAAGTTTATTTTATTTTGAAATCTGATTCGAAAGTGATTTTCACATTAGTACCCACGAACTTGCATTAATAAACTTTTCAAAACTTATTGCAGTGCCTTTCATTTCCATTTTCTCGTATTGCGTTGTTGCCATTATTTTGTGTCATAAATATACGAATAATCTGAAAACATTGAAGATGCGTTTGCTCGGACAAGCTGGAGCGCAGCCAAACGCAGGTCTCTTAACAATAGTAGCCTCGTCGTGCTCATAGCTAAACAACAAAGCTTTTGCGTCGCTCCCTCTTGCTCTTGCAGACGCTCCTTTGCGATGATGGTGTTGAGCCGTAATAAGTGTTTTGATTGATATTTTGTTTGTTCATTTTAGTTAATAAAGTGTTATAGGTTTTGAGGTTTTCTTTGTAGTTAGCAGCGATCAATTAGATTAGCAAATTTTAGAAATGCTGGTGGCGGTTTCATTGAATTACTATTGGTGTCGATAATCAATTATCTCCGTCAACTACTATTTTTAAATGGTGTTAAATTACTGTGCTGAGTTACACGGGATAGTGAACCCTTATTGAAGTAGAATCTGGGGGAGAAAAAGTATTTTTGCGCTCTTGTTTTAAACGCTTTGCAGTGTAAGTGATTACAGCAAGATACCTGAGTTTTACTAGATTTCTAGAAACGCCGTCTTTTATCTGAAAGGAAAGTGGCTGTAGCCTTTGTGTTGGTGTAGAAGTCATTTTTAGGATGACGTGCAAGATGGCGCGAAATTAGAAAGGCGAAGGCGCAAAAACGCACCTTTCTAATTGGTCACTTGGGAATCTGGCAGGATAATCTTAAGTTTAGTTTAGTTAGTTTAGGGTAATCTAATTTCTAAGTCTCGGGGAAGCACATACTGGGCTAGCAAATACAAATTTGATCGAGGCAAAAATTTTCAATCATTAGTGTCATCTGTCTGAGAAGCAAACTTTGATCATAAAAGTAACCGCAAATAATGTACGCTACGTAGACCGACTTAAAGCTGGTTTCCATTAGGCGTAGCGTTTAAGCAGTTGGGCCAAAAAAGTTTGTGAGAAATTGAATCGGTTTCTTTCCGACAGTTGTTAGACTAAGTATAGCCTGCGCATCACCAAGATGTTTCAATAGTCGCGTGACAAAAAATAAGATCAACCACTTTCTCTCTAAAAACGTTATATTGAGCCAAAAACAAGAAATTGGCACATTGTGAAAGTTTCGCCTTCAAAAATTGTTCAAATTACGCCTCACCTCCAAATAATTATAAAATTTTTATTACGTATGAGTAAACAATATCAAGAAACACTTTAATGTCAGCAGAGTGAAAAAAAATGCAAAACTCGAAAATAATCCGGTACCGCATGAGGAGTTGTGTTCGTAAAAATATGATTTTTTACTGTTATATCTGCTTAATTGCAATATATAGAGCAAACAGCTCAAGATATTAAACTGGCCTGTCGACAGAGAAATGTAAACAACATTTTCATTTAAAGGTAGAATCAAGATAATTAGGCAAGTTCTAGGCTATTCTACCAATATTTTCTCTGTGAGAAAATCAACGAACAGTTTTGCTGATTAGTTTTATCTGGCGTTGGCTCAGTACAATTTGCTTTTACTGTAATGCGCTAAACAAAATTTTACAATCAGTAACTTACGATTAATTTCCGTGTTTTCTTCGAAAAAATCTTGCTGTTATCAGCCGATGGTGTGAGAAAGTGCGCCAAAGGTATTTGATTTTAGGAAATTCTTTTTCGAAACGAACAGCCTATTGCCATTTGCATGATGCGTAGAATTTTTCGATTTTGAATCGATTAACATCAATTGCATTTGAAAATCCCATAATATTTGTACTCTACTGTTTATCATTTTTTTGTTTGTCGTCACGTGCGCAAAGCTAGTCCAAAGCTTTTTATTAAAATGGTTTAAAATGAAATGCGAAGCTAAAAAATAGATGTGTAGTAGGCAAATTTGTTTTTTGCAATGAACAGTTGGCTTTATCGCCAACACTCTGAAATTAAGCTATCACGAGGAAATCTTTTGTCGTTTACATAGAACATCGACTGTTAATATCTGCTTCAGGGATACGAATACTACTGCCAGATCGCAATTCTTCACTTTTATCCTTCCACACCCATTGGAGGAAACAAATAAAAGTTTGTGTAATTATAGATAATATGCAGTTAGACTAGAATAATGATCATTTGGGACTCCTGGATATGTCCCTCATTTATGGCAGCTTTTCGTCACTGCTTTCGCAAATGCCAAGTGGGTAAAGCCGGCTGAACCACCATTTTTCACGCCATAAAACTAATAAGTGACCCAGTTGGGTAGCGACGGTTATTTGTACTTACCATCAAGCAAAGCCCAACCAATGCATTTTCTGCTATTTTTCAAAGACCACTTCCAACCACCCGGCCAGATTCCACCCTGGCAAAGGAATTTTAATAAACAACCCTTAATTACAGTTGATTAATTTCAATAAGCGTTAATCGAGCGGAAGAACATTAGATAAGGAAGTGTGAGATACGCAAGGTGAAATAATATCATTGTGACTCCTCAAAATTTTTTCTTAATCTAGTTTTTAATCGTGCACTTGATATATAAGCTCGTGTTTAGTAATTCTTGGTTTTACTTTAATGAAAAATAATTTGGCAGTCATCTTCCGTAAATGCTACGCCCTGCAATCCGAGATGAAAGAATTGCTGCATATTTTTTCCTTACTGTTTGGAATTTTTGTAGGTCAAGGATACACAAAAAATACCCGTAAGTAACGCATTTTAATTTTTCTTTCAATTTTTTGGTGTTATGTGTTGAAATACTTTAAAAAGCCATGGCAGCCAATGATACAATTAAGCTCATAAAATGTGTTTGATAGTAAAAATGTTGCCAGTAAAATGTCTCTGTTTTGTCAAATTGTGGAAAAAATCAGCTTGGTCATTTGCCGAGCACTATCAATTTCGGAGGAAAGGAAAAGTGGTAGTTTTTAGTGATTAATAAGTGTCCTGGTTGCTACGTCAAAGCTATTTTCTTTGATTATTCAGTGGTTTGAATCTCGAAAAGCTTTTGAATGCAAATAGCCTACCTAAGATTTTAGTTTATTTTATATTTGAGGTAAAAACACTAACCTCATTAGATTTAAAATTTTAAAACATTGTGTTTTTCAAACTTTGTTATAGTAAGAAAGTTTTCTGCAAATACAAATCTGATGCAAAACTACAGCAACTAGGCCTCAATATCTGCAGTAAAGCGACTCATCACCAGACTTACAGCTTATGCATTAAGACAATAAAATTGGTTGAGTCGATGAATTTTTGTTGAACGCCTTTCGGGCTTTTCCAGTACGCTAGATTTTCTAGACCATTGCCAGTATTATAGAATAAATTAAATCGACACATTTCGCTTAAGTTTACATTTGTTGAATGAATTTTATTAGGCTGCGTTATCTATAGTGTAGTGGAGTTGATGAGCCGTTTTACAGAAGTAAAGCGCCCAAGCCTTTTGCCGTTGCGTTATTGTATCTTTGGAAAAGGCAGTGCTCGTCAATTTTTCCGCTTGGTGGCGCTGCCTGTGATAGAAATGTGCTGCGCTAGCTGCACTAAAACTCCGAAGCTGGTCTAAACACAAAATAAGCACCAAAATAGACTTTACATAACCAGAGGAAAAAATACACATGAAAGCTAAATTTTTCTATTTTTATTTTCAAACGGTTTTAGCGATAACTAGTAACGATGTAGAGAAGTATCTACCATCAGATGCTTGGCTTTGTAAAAACGGGTCTGCAATTCCTCGAAAGTATTTATGCGACAACTCGCACGATTGCAAGAATGGCGAGGATGAAGCGGCGAACATTTGTGGTAAGATTCTTTTGATTTTATTTACCAAACGACAGGCGAGCGCACTAGAGCTTCGAAGGAGGAAGATGATTAATAGCCTCATAGCAACACAGGTCTTGCAAGTTCTTGGAAAAAAATTAGAGGTTAATTGTAAAATCATTTAACCGCGCTTAGTAACCACTTTTGGAGCTCCTAGGGTGCAATCAAAATTTTTTCAAGGTAAGAAACTAGCCAACCTATAATTGCCTATTTTGCAAAGTTGTTTTATGTTTCTAATTACGGAGGGGGTAGTAGCTTCAGTCAACTTAACCTTCGTTTTTTTTTTCGCACAAGTTACCCGCTGAAGTTTTGCTCTTGCAAATCGATAGCTTTCAAGTTCAATATTCTGAAGAAATTAGCGTATTTTTCTTTCATTAGAGAAGTTTCAAAAAACTTTCTAGATTCTTAAAGGAATGTGTTCTTAATTTCATTAATTCTCACAAAAATCGTAGCAACTCAGAGAAGCTTAAACTTTTAATGTTTTAAAAAGCTCTTTAGGTTTGCATGTATGCCAGAAGTACCTGAAATAAGATTACTTGTAGAAAAAATTGTCGTTTGTACAATACAGGTGAGAAATGTGAATTTAAATGCACCAGCGGAAATCAATGTGTGAAACATGCCGAAGTTTGTGATGGTAATTATCATTGCCGTGATCATTCCGATGAAAAAGCGGTTTGTAAAGTAAGCTTTCTACCATTTAATACTTGCCGCATGTGCTTATACTCTGAATGCTAATCTTCAAATGCAAGCTTAAATTTTGTTTATCGGCGAAAATCATTTGTGAGAGTAATGCATGAGGCCAGCGATACCAAATACCAAACTCTCTTCTTGTAAATTAAGACTGTCCTTACTTACCAACAGAAAATATTTTCACAAACTTTCGTGGGTCTTCATGACTGAGTTCGAAAGATTATTTTTAATCCAAAAAAATTTAACATTAGCACTGGAAATTTTGTTCCACGTTGCGACACATGATAAGAATGTGTTAGGTTTAAGAGTCATTAGGTGCGCGATATGGTGTTTAGACATTTAATCACCCGACACTTAATCTCGGTAGGCTTAGAGTAATTAATTCTAGTCCACCTGCAATGTCGTCATGTTTCAAAGTCTACCTTAGAAAACGTCGAGTGATTAAATGTCCGAGATTAACATTCTAGTGATTAAATATCTGTTGATTGAACGTCGGTAATCCGCACAATATGACTGTACTACAAAGATATCCTTACGTGAAGTCCATCTACAGTTCAGTTATTATTATTTCAATATTTGCCATTGCATTGTTACAAAAACAAATTAAAACCCCTACGTTTGTTCTGAAATATATCATTGTACTTCAACAGTAAGCTAATATTCACGTTTGCTTTCAAAATGACAGTGGATAATTAATAGAGCCAGTGCTTGCACAAATAATTTTTGTATTTCCTCCGTAATTTCTTTATACACTTTTCCAAGAAACTTGTATGGCACTTTAAATACGAAGTTTACCTAAATTGCATATTTTCAACTACTCAACACTTACGAAAACACTGCCATCAAAAACACTAATAAAATTATTCAGCACTGCAGTATTACTAGAATATCAGAAATAAAAATATGACCCTCGAAAAAATAAAAAAGGACTCGCGCAAGTAGTATGGCAAGCATATTTGAAAAGTATAAGTGTTCAAGTTACAGGTTTCTGCACTCAAAAGACAGATAGATTCATGGTTTACGTGAGATGCCTGATTTCCATAGCCTATGCACTATGTGGTTGGCTTCCGCTTGGTGATAACTAAACACACCAGCAATTCCAAGTGCTGCCTTCGCACATTACGGTTTTCGCAACCAGAAATAAAACTTGCAACTGATATTTAGACCACGTTTTGACCCGACGTTTGGCTGCTTCATGTGCTCTCTGAAACGTCTCAAAATCTGCTCTAAATATCGGTTGGAAGTTTTGTTCCCAGTTGCGGAAACCGTTGTGTGCGGACGGCAACTAAAAACAGCTGTAAATAAGCACCTTAAAATTACTGGTAAGGTAGTAAAATTCTTTTTCTTCTGCAAAAATATGAGAAGTGTGAAACATAAGAAGCTTTTTCTTTTTCATAATTTCTGTACTTTAATTTACCAAGCAAGAATTTCTGCTTTTTAACTACTGTTTTTTGTATATATATTCTTATTTCCTCCGATTCCTCATTTTGATCATTTCCTACCAAATTTCCTCTTTCAGAAATTTTAGGGCTAAATTTCTCCAAATGAAGAAATTTCGCCCACGTAAAAGCCGAAAGCATAGCTGCTGCTTGCTGCTATTTTATCTTTAAGTAGTTTCTAGGGTTATGACGTCACTAAACATTAGGCTTTAAAAAAAGAAAAAAAGCATCTTAAAAAGGCTTAAATCATGCCTGCCCCACTCAAAACAGTAAAAAGGCCACATCATCTAATTACTTTTTCCCGTACCGATGGCAGCAGCTTCTTTACACTTAAGGGTACCGTCTGCCGTGACTAAAAGAGTGAAAAATTCATATTTTCTTCGTCAATTTGAGAAGACCTTTTTTATTTGGCAGGTATCAATTGGAAATTTTTTTAATTTAGGGAGACAACCTTTTTTGGGTTGGGAGCAACGTTCCCTCTAACTTTTGATAATGCTGCGCGGAAAAACTAACGAGTGTGCTGAATCACAATTTTACTAGGCAGAATTTATGAAAGTCTATTACACAGTAATAGAAGATAAATTACACGGAAGGTCAGTGCTCAGGACCTTGCAATAGCCTGTGTCGGTTTCATGTTATGCGAATCCTCCTCACATGGACCTTTTACCGCACGTGGACATGCTGTTCTCCAAAAAAAAAAGGTCATCGTCCTCTTTTTGGATGGAAATTATGTGTACAACGGCTGTCGAAGGCTTTTGTCACTACGTTCTCATCTCCAAATTTTTGCTACCTAATTGTTCAGGCTTCGAGATGTCCGAAAACCAAGATTTGGCTGCAAACGAATACCTCGCGGAGCCCTTTGAGAAACTATGGCCTACTTTATTCGTTTGTGTTCAGAATTTCACGTCTGTCTTTATGGTGGAGACTGCGCAAAGCGTTGTGGTAACTGCGCAAAGGGGTCTAAGCAACTGCGCGGCTGCGCAGGCGCGCAGCTTAGAGGGAACATTGGTTGGGAGGTTTACATTTTAAACAATAAACTTCTAAGACAAATTAAGCACAGAAATCAAAAATAAGCACGTATCGGTATCTCAGAAATAAGCGCAGTTTCAGCCGGTAGCCTTGAACATAGATCTAAATATTTTTTGCTTTGAACTATAACATATCTTTTCAAATCAGTTGGTGGGCCACAGCAAAGCTTTTTGCCGACAAGATGAGGCCCTCTGTAAAGCAAACTTGGCTTAAATGCTTGATCGCTTGCAGCAGCGTCGATAAAACTAAAGTTACATTTACATATAGCGGTATTTGCCACCAAAAATGAAACTTTTTGTCCGTGCAAACACATTATCAGGTCTCAAACGAGGAATGGCGACTAGATATTTAGAGTGGTTTTCGACACCAGGTTTCGTTATTTGAAACTGAGTGCGAACAGCTTGAGTTACGAAACTCCCTTTGACAATGTAAACGCTGCTTGTTTTCGAAGCTGAGCTCCAATCACCACAGATATTTTTGATCATTAACTTAAGACTAAACATACATTGGACATATGGGTCAATGGGGCTGTGGGGCAAATGTATGAATGTATGTGGTAAAGCGCTTATGGAAAAGTGGGCGTAAGGAACAATAGAAATAGGGGGCAATAAACTGACAAGAAAAAAATGGACATATGCAGGTTGGGCACGGCAAAGAAATGGTCCCATACGCCCATTCCTTTATACGTCCACGAGCCGGCTCTGTCCGCACGGCAATCCATCGGTAATAGGGAGGTTTAAAATGTTGGTTCAGCCGGCTTCACCCAATGCATAGTTGTGAAAACAATAATAAAGTTTATATTTTTCGCATAGCCAAATCTCGTTCCGAAACAAGACCAACATTGTTTGAAACGCAATTGATTATTAAAATATTATGGGAGGTTGCGCATAGCCGCTACATGTCTCATGAGTTTGTCGAGTCCTTGGGCAATGTCTTTTTTGCCCTGTTTTTACCAGAAATGTATTTGAACTTAAGTTCAGCAATTGCTTGAAATCGTTCGAAGTTGCGGATGGCAAGTGATTGATATATATTTTTGGTATGTAGTAGTGATTCAGTTTTTATCCGGTGTTGTCCCTTTAACAGAGATGGCCGGATTTACCCCATTCCTTCTGCAATTGCTCGCACTCGGTCCTTCCACTTGTCTCGTCTCAGGGCATCCTCCTTCTTCAAACCAACTTTCTCTGTCTCCTCTTCCACTTGCTTCTTCCAGGTCTTTTTCGGTCGTCCTCGCTTTCTCTTGCCACTCACTTCGAGATTCAGAGCAACCCTCAAAACACTATCATTATCTCTCCTCAGCACATGTCCATACCATCTAACTCCATTCGCTGTTGCTAACCGGTCTATAGTTTCCTTCAACCCCAACATATCCATCTGTTCTTCAGTCGTCTTCCTGTCAACCACTTTCTGACCGCATATGGCTCTCACCATAGCTCTCTCCGTTCTTCTCAAAATTGCTTTTTCATTTTCTTTTAGACACCATGTCTCACTTCCATACAGTATTGCTAATCTTACATAACAACGATAGACTTTACCTTTCATCTTCAGAGGAAACCTATTTCCAAGCAACAATTCTCCACATTCCCTGAATCTTACCCAACCGATTCTTACTTTTGCTGTAACTGCCGCTTCACAACCACCACTAGCATTTAGTCTGTCTCCCAAATAACAAAATCCACTCACTGTCTCCACTTCATCGCACAACTTCTCGATCCAATCCATCGTCCCTTCCATTATTCCTTTACATTTCGAGCAAACAAAATGCATTGCCAACCTAGCAGTAGCTCTCTTTATT
Source organism: Trididemnum clinides (assembly GCA_963675345.1). Classification (NCBI taxonomy): domain Eukaryota; kingdom Metazoa; phylum Chordata; class Ascidiacea; order Aplousobranchia; family Didemnidae; genus Trididemnum; species Trididemnum clinides. Next base: position 20,236,767 of record OY776305.1, read on the forward strand.
TTTGCACATTTGCCATGAACCCAGTTTCCACATTTTGTGCACAACACTGAATTCGCCATGACTTTCCTCCCACAAACTCCACATGGATCTATCTTGCTTTTGTCTAGTTTGCCTTCTAACCTGCTTACCATCAATTTTGTTTTTCTGGTGTTGACCTTCAAACCTTTACTTTCCAGTGCATCCTTCCAATTCCAAAACCTTTCCTTCAAGTGTTCCATGTCTTCGCTCATGATAACAAGGTGATTTGCATATAGCAATTCATCAACCACACCCCTTCTTGCATTTTCTGTAATTACGTCCACAACTATTGCAAACAATAGTGGCGACAGCACAGATCCTTGATGTACACCAACTTTTACTTCGAATTCCTCTGAATATGCAGATTCCACTCTCACTTTTGTCTTTGCACCATCATACAGGCTCATAACTGCCCGAACTATTACTTCTGATAGACCCTTTTTTCTCATGGCCCACTCCATCACTTTTTTTGGCACTCTATCAAAAGCTTTTGCCATGTCAACAAAACACATATACCACTTCTTGTCCTTCTTTTGATATTCCTCCTGCATTCTTCTCACAATGAATATCGCATCCACTGTTCCTTTTCCTGGCATAAATCCAAACTGCATTTCATTCAAATTGACTAGTGTTCGTATTCGCCTCTCTAGTACCCTTTCAACAATTTTTATGGCATGTTCTAGCAGTTTCACTCCTCTGTATGATCCACAGCTCATCACATCACCCTTTCCTTTAAAGATAGGTACAATCACACTTGTTTTCCACTCACCAGGCATTCCTCTACCATCCAATACACGCTGGCATAGTTCCATCATCACTTTAACCTTGATTTCATCACTTGCAACTATCATCTCCACAGTTACTTCAGATGTTCCAGTTGCCTTTCCTGATTTCATAGTTTGAATTGCTTCCACAATTTCATCACGAGCCACTTTTTCCACTGGTTCTTCTACTAAATCAGTTTCCACCACGCGGTCCCATTCGTTTTCTTCATTCATGATCTTTTCCATGTGTTCCTTCCAAATTTTTGCCCTATCTTCTTCACTAAAACCCAACTATCCGTCTCCTCCTCTTAAGCACCTTCCTCATTCCACATCCTTCCCTTCGTTTTTCATTCTTCTAAGGAAGTAGAAAACACTATTAGAATCCTGATATAAATTATTCAACTCCTGATTAGTTTCCATTCTCATAGCTCTAGCCACAATTTTTCTCGTTTGATTTCTTATAGGTTTGTATTGAGTTTTATTTTGTTCTGATGGGAATCTGCACAGCTCTTTAAATGCTGCCTTCTTTCTTGCTATGGTATCATTGACCTCTTCATTCCACCACCACATGTCTCCTTGATCTCTCCTAGACTTTTTCTTCCCACACAGTTCGTCACATGCCTATAAAACACCATCCCTGAAAGTTTTCCACAAATCAGGCGCATCTGTGCTCACAAGTTCTTTTACTCTTTTTTCAAATCTCACTCTTGTGTGGTTTTTATTCAACTTCCAAATCTTTCTTCTTATGATCCGTTCTTTTCTCACAACCTTTTTTTAGAACCTTTTTATCTAGAATCTATTTTTATCTTATAATCTATTAAATATGTAGTTCACTACTTCCGACTTATTGGCAATGTCTATTTGTACGACCTAAAGCCTCTGGATATGAGCATTTTGTCTGGTACTGGCATAAACGCAGCCAAGCAAAGAGCAAACCGACCTAAAGTAAAGCGCTCACAATTAAAAAGGACGCCTAATTACAATTGCGGCGCTTCTGACAGAAATGTGGAGGTTAAGAGTATGGATAGTTGTGGGAACAGTAACAAAAAAGTTAATATTTTTTGACATAGTCAATTTTCGTTGCAAAATCAAAAGTACCGTGTTTCGAATGAGAATCGGGTAGAAAATGGACAGGGCGTTGCGCATAGCAGCAATATTTCTCTCGAAATTTTTGAAGTGCCTAGCGACGCCTTGTTTTCCCTATTTCAGATATAGGAAACTTGACTTGCTCACAACTGAAACAGCCAATAAGTTTAGACAGTTTTGTCTATTTATTTCATCACTTGCATAGAAGCATAAATGTAAAGTTGTAAAGGAGGGTAAGGATAAAAGCGATTGCTGAATGAAAAATGAATTAAATGAAACACTTACAGTTCAGTTTATTGAGGCAAAGATGAGAATAATTGTGATTTTTCCAAGACTTCACATGTAAAATCGTCAATTTGTTCAACTTTGCTACATTTAATCAATATATCTTAGAAGTTTATAGGCTATCAGTCAGTCTTGCATCGCGGCTGTACAAAAGTATTGCAACTTGCCACTGTATTTTTAAAACACAGGTTCTTTGACCAACCGCTATGTTGTTGCTCTTACGTATGTTGTTGTTCTGGTATTATTTTTATTTTTCTTTAACTCGCATTATATCAGTTTTTTGCTTTTGAAACAACAGTAAACAAAAGCTTTAGGGGTGACTGCTGCTTGCTGCTTTTTTTCGGTGATAGTACCAGACAGCATTATGACATTATAGAACGAGTTTGAAGCATTCAAGAAAAAAAGAGAAGCTTATTTAAAAAAAAATCTGCTGTTGCATCGTCAATTCAGCTCAAAACGTTTTAGAATTTATTAAGTGCAAGCAGATTGCTAATATTTTTCCAAAAGCTTTTGATGGAGCTTCTACGGTGAGTAGTTTTTGGAGAAGATACACAAAACAAGTAGTGAAATAAGAGGAAATAGAAAGGTTGCATGCACGTGATCAAACGTCATCAAAACGCGCTTTCGAAAAAAGTGGCTGACCACTTTCAGTGCTTTTGCTTCGAACTGAATGGGAGTGATATTGTTTTTTGCAAATTAAATGGATAAACTAGACAGTTGTTAAATGAACGTTAAATATGTTGTTTTACTGTTAAGTAATGAATCTGAAGTCAAATTAAGATAAGAGGTGCTAAAAATTACTTGTTATTGGCACTAGTTAGGCTAATTTTATGGGCTGAACATGCAGGCTTATTTGTAGCCAGCTTCTGTTAAGGTTTCATATTCAATCAATCAGCGTGTTTGGAAATGCTGAGTTTAAGTTAATGGCAATGTGCAACTTATACAGTATATTTAGTTGCATAAGCATACTGAAAAGTTGAAAACTTAAGTTATATTGTAGCCTAAATGACAGGGCAGACTTCTGTACGGTTTGTCATATGTTGGATTAGATGCTAATGGATAAAATCAGTAATTCTTTGACATGTTTTGTTAAAAATGCTTGCAGACCAGTGCTATTGATATATCAGATGTAATTTGGTGAACTTAACTATTCTTTAAACAATTTTTTGGGCTATTACCTAGGCTGCTGGACCAAGGTTAATTAAAAAACTTACGGTACCAATTAATTTATTCATGCATATGAGCTCATACTCTGATTGCATGTCTTTCATCAGACTGGGTTACCATGACCGGTAGACTGCTTGGCCCCACCACCTGTATGCCACATAAAGATGGAGGCATGCATGAATTTACATACAGGCTCTAAACTCTTCGTTGATGTGTTTGCTGCAAGGTGCCAAAGTCCGAAAGCCTTTAGACACAACAATCTAATAGTTTTTCTAGGCTTCATGGCTTTTGCAATATCGAAAGTTAATTAATATTTTTACATAAGCTATTGTAGAGTTATTTATAACCTAAGTAGTAAAAGACTCGCTAAACCACTTAAAATTTCTCTCTCATTAGAATGACTACTTTTCTTTCAAAAAATGTAGATCATCAATAAATATTTACTTTACTGTTACTCTGATACAGGTAGAACTAATGTGATCTCATAAAAATGTCATCAGAATACAAGTAGACCAATCTATATAGTTTGACCCATCAAAACTTGTCTTCTACACTCACCAATTAAAGAAAGAGCTTGACGTTCAACTGCATCTATTTTGCCGCAGACCAAATACATTACTGCCTTCACTAATTTTCTATCACTTTTTGTCCGTAATAATTTTTAAAATAAATATTGGAACCTGGAACAGCTACTGCAGAAACAATTCCATAAAAGCAGCGTTTTGCGAACCGTGGGTGACACCCAAAAGTGGCTCAAAAGTCTTTACTTTGAGTTGTAAGAGGTTTAGCCACATTTTGTGAATTGTCATTAAGTTTAGTGATTTTAAAAATTATGATTTAGCAATTATTTAGGAACAATAGGTTATTTTATGAACGATGCCATGGTTCTCTCTTAAAAAGATTGAAAAAATTAGTCAAAATTAGCGAACGTTTTAAAGTAAGTGATCCTTTCAGCTGTTAGTGCAAATTGGGTTTTCAAACAATTTTGGGTCGTAGAAAAAGGCTGAATAACGCTGCACTACGGCATGATAAAAAATTTGCCAAGGATAACCTTGAATTAAAAAATTCTATTCACTAAGCAGATAAAAAGTAGCCCACAACTTGGCGCCTGTATACTTTTAGGGCCCAACTCAAAATTTCATCCCAAATGCTGTAAAAAGTAACCCGTTTTGGTAACCCTGGTACATACAGGTACTGCCTGCAGCTGATTTCACTGAAGTATTGTGACAGACAGTATTACGACATCACAGAGCAACATGACAAACAGTGCGTTTTAAAAGTGTTTAAGAAAACAAGAAAAATCATGCTTTAAAAACTCTTAATTGCTCAATTCCTTGCTGCACCGTCGATAAGGTTTAAATTGTTAAGTAATTACATTTAGAGACAAAGAATCATAGAGAGTGAGGATTTATTTCTCTTTACGATTCTTCGTTCCGCCCTTTAATGTACTTGTATAGCGTGATGCTTAAGTATTGTTGTGGTGAAGTCTTATTCGTGAGATGCTGCTGTTCAGTTACGGCATAGTGGATTCTATGCACTCCACAAGTGGCAAAACCAAAAAATCCGGTCAATCACTTACAAAAAAAGCAGCTATAACATCAGCAACGGCGTCCAGCCAGGTGGTCGAGTGATACTTACCATAGAGGAAATGTCTTCATCTTGAAGATTCGGTTCTATGCTGGTCGGATACGCGCCTATGAAAAGTCTCAATAATGGCAAAACCGGTCCGGTGTTTCCGTATTGTTTGTGTTAATAATTACATTTAGCGAAAACACCCAGTTAGTATCTCCCGAAAAAGCTTGCCATCGCGTTTCTACGATTCATACTTTTTAAAACAATGAAAACAGATATTACAATCAATAGGAAGGTTGCATGCACGTGATCAAACGTCATCAAAATGCGCTTTCGAAAAAAGTGGCTGACTATTTTGAGTAATTTTGCATTGAATTGGAGTGATATCGTTTTATGCAAAGCAAATCGATAAACGTGACGTTTATTGAATGAACGTTAAATATGTTGTTTTACTGATGTTAAGGAATGAATCTAAGGTCAAAGTAAGATAAGAGGTGCTAAGGTTTGCTTGTTATTGCTAATAGTTGGGCTAATTTTATGGGCTAAACATGCAGGCTTATTTGTAGCCACCTTCTGTGAAGGTTTCATATTCAATTAATCAGCGTGTTTGGAAATGCTGAGTTTAAGTTAATTGTAATGTGTAACTTATACAGTATATTTAGTGCCATCTAAATACCATTTGCTCCTCAGTTAAAAATAACTCTATACCAATTAGATACTTGTTGGTACATTAGCAAAAACAACCATTATCTGATCATTACTACCGGTACCGTAAGCTTGCCGGCAAGCTTGCTTGTTGTGTCCATGGGCAAGGCACTTTACAGCATGCCTCCATCTTTATGTGGCATACAGGTGGTGGGGCCAAGCAGTCTACCGGTCATGGTAACCCAGTCTGATGAAAGACATGCAATCAGAGTATGAGCTCATATGCATGAATAAATTAATTGGTACCGTAAGTTTTTTAATTAACCTTGGTCCAGCAGCCTAGGTAATAGCCCAAAAAATTGTTTAAAGAATAGTTAAGTTCACCAAATTACATCTGATATATCAATAGCACTGGTCTGCAAGCATTTTTAACAAAACATGTCAAAGAATTACTGATTTTATCCATTAGCATCTAATCCAACATATGACAAACCGTACAGAAGTCTGCCCTGTCATTTAGGCTACAATATAACTTAAGTTTTCAACTTTTCAGTATGCTTATGCAACTAAATATACTGTATAAGTTGCACATTGCCATTAACTTAAACTCAGCATTTCCAAACACGCTGATTGATTGAATATGAAACCTTAACAGAAGCTGGCTACAAATAAGCCTGCATGTTCAGCCCATAAAATTAGCCTAACTAGTGCCAATAACAAGTAATTTTTAGCACCTCTTATCTTAATTTGACTTCAGATTCATTACTTAACAGTAAAACAACATATTTAACGTTCATTTAACAACTGTCTAGTTTATCCATTTAATTTGCAAAAAACAATATCACTCCCATTCAGTTCGAAGCAAAAGCACTGAAAGTGGTCGGACACTTTTTTCGAAAGCGCGTTTTGATGACGTTTGATCACGTGCATAAAACCCTTTTATTGTTAATTATGACGTCCTAGAGTACCCGGAAGGGTGAAAGATTTTAAAGCCTGTAATTCAAATGCTAACTCTTTAACGTAAAAAAACCTTTTCTTTGGTCAAGAAATACAAATTATAAAAATTATCTTTTTGACTAAACTTACCATATTTTTTACATTGAAAAACGGGACACTTCAGAACAACAAGCTTTAACAGTGGGTTTGCCCAAAGTACATTTATTGCATCAAATAATGACAACAATTGATAACATTGTTAAGCGACAGTGGAATATGAAATGGGTCCCAAATCAACGAACAGCCGCATACTTTACTATGGAAAAACGTCATTTGCTGTTACATATTTTGGTGTAACTTTTTGAGATTATGCTCTACTTCAAAAATTTTTATTTTATTTTAAAGCTGAAGTTCGTAAAGTAAACAAGTAAAAAGAAACAAGTAAACAAATTGATGTAATAACAAAAGGCTATAGTTGGTCTTTTACTATGTATTAGATTTTATCTATGCAATAACATGCCTTTATAGTTTAAAACAAAAAAATTATTGAAGACACTACATAGAACTATGGTATGTACGTGGTTTGCCAGCGCTTCTCAACGTTTTTTACTGCAACGTAAAATTGTTTAAATCACAGTTTCCAGCAAAGACTTCCGCCATACAAAACATAGTTGCAAGGATGTAAATACATATCAAAATAACAAAAACAAACTTGCAACACATGCGTAAAATCTTTATGACACTGATATTTGAGTTGTGGCTTCTAATTTCAAAAACTGTGCACTACGCCATTACGTCACAAATTCAACACGAATTAAAAATAAAGTACAAGCTTATTTTTATACTCTACATTTTCAACTCACCCTTGCACACCTGCAGCACATCTCAGTTGCAAAGCAGTTTTTAATGTCTTATGAGACTACTGACCAACTTTGCCTGCCTTACTTTTGAGCGTCTCCAACTGATCTTCACTGAAAATTGTCTTCACATTATTCTACAATTTTTTTTAGCTTTTCATGGGTTACTTTCAACTTAACATGAATAAAAAATAAATTAACATTGCTGTTTGATTCCCTTTTCATGAATACATCTAAGCAACAGTACTACAGTTGTTACGTGTGCCTTGACTGATAGTACATTAGAAAATACTACTCTGAGGTAATGCAGTGTTAGCTAAATGTCATCTAAACTAGTAGCTGAGGAAAATACTGATCAGTGTTGAGTAAAGTCATAATAATCAATACACAAAATTGCTCAAACGTGACCAAGCATTGCTTGCGTAACCATGACCATTACTTGCACGTCACACAAATTGCATATTGTCATAGCAATTCATATTTTAACTATAGTCATACAATTTTTAATAAACTAACTTTATTTCTCATTCTTCTTAATTTCACTTAGAGCTTGGAACACTTCTGGCATACTTCAAAGGTAACATCATCATTGGCTACTTCAAATTCATCACAATTACTTTCACAGACATTGCTTGTAGCATGTGTATAATTACCACTAATAGCCTAAATAAAGATGCTAAGCAAAAATAACACAAAAATCTTGTTGGTGGTACAGAATTTTAATATAACTTTGAAAAAAGCTGTTTGAGCCATAAGAGTTTGTTTACACTCTTAAACTCTTTCGATAATTGTGGCATTTGGTCTCCACCTGCGCTTTCTCTAACTTTCGCAATTGCAAAATCTTTCTTTGGCGCGCTTTGCACTGCTAGCGCTATTATTGGCTTGTCTTAATAGGAAGGTTGCACGCACGTGATCAAACGTCATCAAAATGCGCTTTCGAAAAAAGTGGATGACCAAAGTCAGTGTTTTTGCATTGAATTGAATAGGAGTGATATCGTTTTTTGCAAAGCAAATGAAGAAACGTGACAGTTGTTGAATGCACGTTAAATATGTTGTTTTATTGATGTTAAGGAATGAATCTAAGGTCAAAGTAAGATAAGAGGTGCTAAGGTTTGCTTGTTATTGCTAATAGTTGGGCTAAACATGCAGGCTTAATTATAGCCAGCTTCTGTGAGGGTTTCATATTCGATTAATCAGCTTGTTTGGGAATGATGAGTTTAAGTTAATTGTAATGTGTAACTTATACAGTATATTTAGTGGCATAAGCATTCTGAAAAGTTGAAAACTTAAGTTATACTGTAGCCTAAATGACAGGGTAGACTTCTGTACCGTTTGACATATGCTGGATTAGTTATTGTTGGATAAAATCAGTAAGTTTTTGAAAGTTGTTGTCAATAGTAATTGCAGGCCAGTCATATTGATATGTCAGATGTAATTGTGTGACCTTAACCACTCTTTAAACAATTGTTTGGGCTATTACCTAGGCTGCTGGACCAAGGGTAATACAAAAATTACGGTACCGATTTATTGATTCATGCGTAGAGCTCATGCTCTGTTTGCATGTCTTTTGTCTCACTGGATCACCGCGACGGGTAGACTGCTTGGCCCCACCACCTGTTTGCCACATAAAGATGGAGGCATACCGTTAAATGCCTTGCTCATGGAGACAGCAAGTAAGCTTACCGTACCGGTAGTAATGATCAAATAATGGTTGTTTTTGCTAATGTACCGACTGGTATCTAATTGGTCTTGTTTATTTTTAAGTGAGAAGCAAATGATAGTTAGATGACACTTCTCTTAGGGGCATTTTTTTTTAATTAGCCCACTATGCTAGGCTTATACTAGCCAACTGAAAGACCAAATCTCAACCAAATTGCTTTTGGTCAAATTTATTTGTTTCCGAGAATCCAACTAGCAATAATTCATTCCAAATTTTAATTAATTTTTCATTAGTTTTCAAAATAACCCCAAAAGTTGGTGCTCGCCCTATACCTCTCCAGCATAAATTAGAGCTTTTGGTCATCCACTTTTTTTGGCGCGAAATCCGTGACGTCACATGCAACCTTCCTATTGCCTTACGTCCAAATTATTAACATAAAACACTTATTCATTCTAGATCTTCCCTTTTGACGCGATACCGCCACTGATGAGAGCGTCACGAAAAGCTTATGACTCGAATAGCTTTTTTCAAAGCTATATTAAAAATAACACAATGTATAACTTATAAAATAACTTGAGTTGTTGAAACAAATTGGATAACAACACAACAAATATACATGGTACTAAGGTTATACACATTGTAAAATTGTCAATACTTGTGATTTAAGGATACTAACCTCGTTTGGAATGTGCACATTCAGCATTATCATCTGTCACTTTTTTCAATGATCTTTTTTTACTATTTATAATCGTTTAGGAGGATTAGGAACATGAAACAGAGTTGGAGTGGCCTTTCTTTAAAATGTTTTGTAATCTATTTTTTTGTTGTTTTGATGTATACTGGCCTGATTGAAAATGCTTCTGTAAAACATAACAATTACGGTGCTCTCATAACAAGATTAAGGCTTTCAGCATTTAAAAAAAGGCCACTATTCTAATTACTTGCAACAGTTTAGTGCAAACTTCAATTACCTTGCCAACAATACGTTTGGTGCACATTTGAATTTTAAAAACAAGAAATAAATGATTTAAAATCTGGACCACAGCACTTAAACTGTTAAATGCATACCCTCCACTGAATGGTTTCTATTTATCACGTCGGCAATTTATCAGGCACCTTAATCTCCTTTCTTTGCTATCTGGAAATCTGTGTAGCTTGTCTCCCCTTCTACAGTTCAAGTGTTACTGGAACAGTTACGTGCAGCACAATTAATCATCAGCAATCAAGTAGGGTATTACCAGACTAATGGTATATTACAAAAATATTTTCTATCAATGTAATAAGCAGCTTAGTTATACAACCTAACCTGGCCGTCTTGACAATCAAAACGTTGCGCTAAAGTTATTTTTACCAAAAGAAAAAAGCAAGGCATTCCAACAATTCCCAACCATAACTTAAACTCAAACTTCAGTTTACTTCTTTAACTGATAACTTTCACTTGGGACCCAATTTAACTTTCATGTGTCACGCAGGACTGATCTCGTCTTACTTGTATTTTTCAAGTGACTTTGGGTTTACCAAGTCTGACGAGGAAAAATCCCGGATACACTTTTCGATTATGTTTTAACTTACACAAGTTGGAAGTTGCTGACTGATATATGCATTGGCTTTAAATATCAATACATTCCATTCAAAATTTGGATAAACTGCAACGAAAAAGGTCAACATCTGTATTGTGGCCGCGATTGTGTCACTCGCGGTCACAACCATCATCAGGCTAGAGTTAATTTTCATAATTTGGCAGAAGTGAATTTTCGGAACCTTTCGCTAACCGGGACAGACGTATAAATCGGAACGTATGATCGGCTTAGCTATTCTGGCTGACTAAATGCCAAACCGGGCTTTTGATTGACTGACCGGGACGAAACTTAAAAACCGGGATTGTCCCGGCTAAAATCGGATGTATGGTAAGCTTACTTGTAACGTGATCTTGGCTTCATTAACTCCCTTACAACACTTATATCTGGATAGAGATTAATCGTGCTAATATTACAAATGTGAGGTCAGGGTTGGCCCCTTTCTTCTTCTTAGGATAGGCAGTGTAAAGTCTGCGTTCAACTCTTTAATCAATCTTTGCTTTACTCGTAGCGTTGTGATGAGGACGAAGAAATGTGTCTTGATAAAAGCTTATGTTTGGCAAAAAAATGGTTTTGTGATGGGGAAAATGATTGTGAAGACGCCTCAGATGAGCAGCAATGTACAAATGGAATTTGGAGTAAGTTACTGAAAATATTTGTTAGTCGTTGTTCATAGGAGAATTGTTTGAGATTGCAAAAACGGTCTACACGCAAATTTTTTTTTTTTATGTTACTGGTAAATTTTTCAAATAAATACTATGTTTGCCCGTGAACATCGCAAAAACAATCTTAAATTTGACATTAAACAGCAATAAGTGTGTTTGTATCAAAACAACTTGGAGGAGACAAAGGGTGTGGCATTGCGGTAAACTACAGTCAGTTGCTCAAGAAATAATTTTGTAAAACACTTTTCTAATGTTATTCAGAGAAACAATCAAAATGGAAAAAATACCCTTTTTCGAAAAAACAGGCAGAAATAGAAGTGAAATCTAATTCCCGATTGAATTATCTGGATTCGCCAGCGTCTGCAACTATAAGAAGTTAGATTCATATTATGTCTTTTAAAATGACCATGAACATGATACCACAAAATTGATGCCACAGTTGTGATAACTTTAGTCCAATTTGAGTGCGGTTTTCAAAGGATTCGAGTCGAATTTAAATCAACTTGTAAAAATCGCAGAAGAATTTCGAGTCGATTTGAGTCTTTAATACATAGAATCCAGATTAGACTTGACTCCTGAAAACCGATTTGTTACTTGGATTCAAGTGAATTCACATAAAAAAATAAATCAAGTCAATAAACAAACTTTTTTGCTAAACCATATTTACGAAAATAAAACTCAGTCATTCACTAATGTTTTATAAAAAACTCAACCATTGTGATTATAAGAAATACCTTAAGCCTATTTGACACGGCGGGGGGGGGGGGGGCGATTCGACCCACAGCAAATTACAACTGCTGTACCTTAGCAACCGCTTGAGATAAATGTTTAAAATTTTTTTACTTTTCCTAAAATTTATCTGGCTTTTGGTTGGTCTTAAACTGACAAAAACAATCATTGTAGCTTTGAAGTAAATATAACAATTTTGAAACCCACTCCGGCAAATTTCTTCATCGATTGCTTTCATATCATAAAGAAAAAAAAGAGAAAGAGCGCACACGCAAAACCGGCGTAAACCGCAGAATGTTTGTAAAGTAACGCAATGACTGTAAAGCTCAACTATTTCTCAGAAATCTTTTTTCTCAAAACCTTCTGACTGTGAACAGCAACTATTAATTTGACAAGCCAAAAACATCAAAGTTTTCCAACACAGAACTATTTTGTATCTTTTTGTCAAGTAAATCTTCTTGACGCTAAGCCATGATCCACGAATGAAGTAACGCTAGATTTTATTTCGTAATTTTGATACTTGACAAATGCAACTACGTAAATAGAATTTTTCCCAAGTGCAAAGCCAGAAAAAACTTTTGGAGGTGTGATAATATAGTTTTCGCTTTTCATAGCGTTGTGGTAATGTTGTTGCCAGCTAAAATTGGGGATTGGTAGGTGGGAAGGTAACAAACGCACTTGCTATTCTTATTGGATTGAAAATATGCAACAGTGGCTGTTACGTGAACTGACAAATAACAACATAGTAAGAAGAAAATTCTGAAATTATGAGAGAAGTAAATAGCGGCTATTTACTATTCATTTGCAACTGACATAGATTTAAACGGCCAACTGACATCTATGTTTGCATGTGGCTGCAATATTATGAGTGATATTTATGAATCCGCAATTCTGATGAAAAAAACTTTACACAAAGGAAAGGGCACGATACCATTTTTAGTTTATTTATTATGACTAAGATCAACTCGTACCTGTAAAACAAGTCGTGGATGCTGCTTTCTCCTATGACTACATTCGGCTCATACTCTAATAAAAAATTATTGATGCCACTTTCTCCAATTCATAGAAACTACCCCAAAATCATTATAAATAACGGCCCCAATAGTGCTAGTTGAGTAGATGTAGAGGAAAGCACTGTTTACAAAGCCATGCTGCAGTCTACGTTAGTTTTGATAAAGCATTAAGTACGCTTATTGAATGCTGCTCAGTATGAATGAACAGATGCAGCGCTGATACTTTGAATGTGAAATAATAATTAATGCGTTGCATGTGTAGCAGTAAGATAACTCAAATTTAAGATCATCCTCAGTATCTCACTCTTTGCGCTCCCCTCTATCTGTTCTTAAGGCCCATGGAATGTGTATTTTATTTAGATTCTGTGGTAAATAAATGAATTTTTTGCTTGTTGCTGGGCCATCAATTACCGGTGGACGGGAAGAGTGAAGTTGAAATTCATATCCCTACTTGCTCAAATAGGATAACTTCGGTTTGTCAAGGCGCTTGAAAGGATCAAGGTTTACAGTGAGAAATTAAGGGAGGCAGGGGCGACATTATAATTTAATGGAGGAGTTTTGTAAAGCTTGATTTCCATTGCTTTACTTGTAGGCTGTTAGTAATTAATTAAATATTGAATTTTATCAGCAAATACAAATCCAAAACGCAAGAAGCCAAACGTCAATCAAAAAAAATTTTTTTGAGGGAAAGGGACCTGTGGAACATTTCCTAAGTTTGTGATTAACCTCAAAATTTTTTCTGTTGATCGCGTGACAAAAGCCAGGTGTTTGTGTTTTAATCACTTTCAAAAGCAAATGACGACTTTTTTTTCTTGCCGTGGTCTTTTATCCACTTTCATAAAGACGCCACTGGTAAAAGTATAGCATTTGAAATTGTGTGGTGTTCTCTTATTTGAAAATAAAAAAAAACACTGTACAGTCTAGCTCTATGGAAATAAAAGGGGCGTCGAAAGTGTAATCGAAATATTAAGAGTGAAGTGATTGTTGCGTTGCCTGCTGTATGGCTAAGCAGAAATGCATTTGCATTAAAGCTTGCGGCAACTTTCGTATCGTTATAAGGGTGTCTGCTAACTCAAATATCGTCTTGTCCTTTCCAATCTTCTAAACTACGTTGATCTTACGTTCGATAAGTTAATTTCTGAGTGTTTTACTTCAACTTAGGAACAACTAAAAAGTCAAAAGCAGCGTCGAATGTGCATGGCTGCGTAACTCAGAAACGAGCAACTCGTTTTTATCACTTGATGAGCAAATACGAACTTAGGATATTGATAATTTTTAATTGATGTTGTTACATGGGCAAAGCAGCCGCTACATTTTAGTTCTATGTTTGAAATGTTCAAATTGCTATTTTCCACTAAAACTTAAATTTTCTGACCGGTGTATAAGATTATAATGATTTTATGATACGTAACGGTCTATACATAATTTTCTTTTATCAGCCATACAAAAATTGCAAATAAAAGCTATATAAAATGGCCCATACCGATGTAACACCTGGAGAAGTATTACGTGTAATTTTGAATGAAGTATCTGACGAAGAAAAGGATGATATTGAAGACAAACCTCTTTCGCTTCTGGTGACAAAATAGATGTTGTGCTATCAACATCTTTTAATTTTGATAATCTTGACGATGTAAACGAAGCGCCGGCGCGATGGTGCAGTGGTTAGAGCGTCCACATTGTAGTCGGTAGACCTGGGGTTCATTCCAAAGTCGAGTCATACCAAAAGACTTTACAAAGTGGTATTCACAGCTTCCCTGCTTGGCGCTCAGCATAAAAAAGGGATAGTGTGGAGAACAAGCCGGCAAGCTTGCTTGTGTTCTTGGGTAAGGCACTTAACGGGACGCCTCCACCTATATGTGGCAGACAGGTGGCCTTCCCGTACTTGACCGGATTACAATTGTGAAGTTGCTAACCCAGCATGTCAGACGACTCTTGGGTACCCACCAGTGGCAGTCCACCTTGTTGGTGGTGGGGCTACCAGTCACTCAAGACTGGTTCGAAATGGGCTGCCATCTTTCCTCTAGCCTAATATCACTTAGGTTGACGGCATGAACCATTTACCGTTCATGCCGTACCTCCATCCCGAGGAAGAGGAGGGGTAAACACAAACAAACAAACAATGTAAACTGAGCTGACCAAAACGTCACAGGTAATCAGGACAATGCAAGCAATACTGCTGGAACCACACAGCGACGCGATAGATTAATTTATGATCTGGAAAATGCTCTTGATGAACAAAATTACATCCACCAAGTTTGCCAACTACTGAAAAAACTTTGACTAGTTATCTGGAAAAACCAAAGCCTTCAAATAATTTGGGGGTACAAATAAAATGGCCAAATGTTTGTTCAAGCCGCGGTTGTCAAATGCAGTTAAATATTATTAAAGATAAGACCGGTGTTCGAGGAGAAGTGAAAGACAAAAAATCGCCTTTGCAAGCTTGGATGCTTTTTTTCACAAAAACAATGCTGGACATAGTAGTTATAGAAACTAATCAAAAAATAGAAGAGACAATGACGCAACTTCAGAGCATGCTTGCGGCAGATAGCAGCAACAGATATGGATATATGCGACTGACCAATCCTTCCGAAGTATTGGCACTGATTCAAATAACTTACATGCGAGGCTTACTAGGAGAAGCGCATCAAGGCACTAATGCGATGTTCCACGAAATATTTGACAATCCAGTTTTTAGTGCAACTATGCCCAGGAACAGATTTAAATTTTTGATTGCTCACATATCGTTTGATGACCATACATCGCGTCCTACTCGTTGGCAACATAATAGATTTGCAGCTTTTCGCGAAATTTTTGAAGAATTTAACGAAAACTGCGGAAAACTTCTAGTTCCTGATGATTATTTGTCGCTGGATGAAACTCTTTATCTAATGAGAACGCAAATCAGTTTCAAATACTTTAATCCGAGCAAACCAGCCAATTATGGAATGCTGTCGCTATTCATTTACCTTTTTCAACTGTTGTGTATTCTGGTAAGCCAAAAGCATAGCCGACATCTTACTACACTCCTGAGACGTCACAAACAGTAAAATACCTAATTCAAAATTTGGAATGCCACACAAATTTAGTGGGAAGAAATATATTATATGACAGATTGTATACTTCAATACCAATGGCGCAGTGGCTGCTTGACGGCGGAATAACTTCTGTAGGAACTTTACAATCAAATCGAAAAGGAATTCCAGCTGAAATTAAAGAAATCAAAGACCGAGAAACAAACTCATAAGAAATTTGTTGGAAAAGGATAACGGCATACTAAATCTGCACTCGTATGTGGTAAAAACCAAAAGTTCAGGAAAACGAAATGACAACAGTGCCACCGCTTCTTGCAACTACAAAAGATGACAGCAAAAGCAAGCCCGCTATTTACAAACTATACGACTTTTCAAAAGGCGGAACAGACATTTTAATTGATCAAAGAATGGGGTTCTACAGCTGTAAATCGAAATCAAAACGCTAAACTATGAATGCATTTTGGTACGTTGTGGACACATGTCGAGTGAACGCTAGCACCAGTCCCGTAGCACTCCAACTTCGGGCCCCCCCAAAGTAAGCGCAAGAGCCCCTGCGCACAGGTCATATCACTTTAGAGGTGTAAAATTGAAAAGCTGCATTAAGAAAATACACCACAATTTGTACATAAGTAAACAGGCTAATATCAGAATAAAGCATGCCGATACCGAAGGTGCAAGTCATAAAAAATTCGGCACCGATGCCAGAGTTCAGTAGGACATTTTTGCAGACACTGCGAAACGAAAGCAATGACACTGAAAAACATGAAAAACTTATAAAAACACAGTATCATTTAAATAGTCTGGAGCGAACCTTTTTGTTCGCAAATGCTGTTATGACATTGTCATAATCAAGAGATCGGGCGCAGTCATTTTCGATTGACAACATGGCTAATGAAGATAGTCTACTGTCTGTCATAGACGTTCTATTAAAAGTTTTGATCAGTTTCAATTTGCTGAAGCTTCGTTCAGCGCTGGCAATAGTCACGGGGCAAGTTAGTAAGATTCGAAGTGCGATGTACACATTCGGATACAATTCAAATAAATGAGTCTTTAGAAGATAGTTCAGAAAGTCTTGAGCCGTATTGAGATTGCGTTTTTTTTGTAAAATTAAAACAAACCGCTGTAGCTCAGCGCTCATTTCATCAGAATCAATGTCACCGAACTTTTTTTGGAACTCTTTACAGCAAGTAAGAAGAGCATTTTCTTGTTGCACAAGCAACAGTTTGTCTCGTGTGTACAAAAACGAAAAGGCGGAAGAAACCTCACGTAACAAATTAAAGCGCTCCTTTATTGACATAATAGCCTGGTCTACTAATGGATAGAAAAAGTTGCTTTTAAATTTCAGTTCAGGAGTAGCTCGTTGTTCCTCTTCACCTTGGTAATCAAACAATCTTCTTTTCTTTCCACTTCTTGACGGAGGAAAAGAAGGATCAATATCCAATTCCTGTGCTATTTCAACAGCAGATGTTGCGGCACTGTCATAACCCGTTGTGCGATAGTTTTGCAAAAACTTTTCAGTTGCCTGGATTTCCGTTTCCATTGTATGAAGGGAGACTCCATACGATTGAAGAATCTTGCTTGCTTTATTGACTTGGAATAGGATATCATACCAAATAAACACCGACAAAAGAAAACTCCATTTTGATAAATGAGCTATCAACGATTTTGTTTCTGAGGCAGCTCTTCCATCTTTTCTTTCTATGGAAATGGCTTCCAAGTCTTTCAGTGCCAGCAAGACCTCTTTTAAATTGTATCGAAGAGGTTTGATGCATTTAATTCTGCTTTCCCAACGAGTATCAGATTGTGACTTTATGGACAGCTCCACATGTTTCTTCAAAATTTCCCAACGCTGAGCAGAGGAAGAAAACAGCACATACAACCTTGTAAGTACTCCAAAAAATGTCAATGCTTCCGTTGATGAATTAGCACTGTCAACAACAACTAAGTTAAGGGTATGGTTTGCACAGGGCACGTAAACAGCTTTGGGATTGATGTCTAGCATTCTTGCTTGGACCCCAGAATGTTTTCCTTTCATGTTAGCACCATTATCATATGACTGACCTCGACAATCAGACAATTCGAGTTGCAGTTCGGTCGCTTTTTCTAAGAAAGCGTCCAACAAGCCTTTCCCAGTACTGTCACTTATTCTCAAGTAGCCAAAAAATGTTTCTTTAACAACAGCAGCTTCTTCATTACATAGTACATAACGGAGAATGACAGACATTTGTTCATGATGTGACATATCTGGAGTGCAGTCCAAAATTATAAAAAAATATTTTGCCAATTTCAATTGCTGTAAATTTTCTTTCTAAAACATTTCTCCAAAAACGTCTTTCATTGAAAAAAATATTCATCTCGCGTTTGTCGATAGTGGATGAATTTCTTATCCCTTCAGCTAGCAACATCCATTGACTGCAGCATTCTTGGTGGGGAATGCCGTTTTCATGGTCTTTCCGTTTTTTCAAAAAACCCTCCCATGTATTTATACCACTACAAAAGGGGCTTAGTGTTTTTCCAAATAGCTTACAACAAAAGCAAAAAACTTGATCTGATTCCCCAGAATAAACTAGCCACGACCGTGAAACACTTTCACCATTAGGTAACACACGTTTATAATGGTTGGAGGAAAAACGTCGCCTTGGAGTTGTGTTATTATATGGAAAATTCATTATTAGTTGATGTGGTCCACGCTTTACTATATCACATCGTTGAGCATCAGAAATACTTTCAGGCCATTTACATGGGTCATCAGGGATAGGGGTAAATTGAGATTCAGATATTTTTGATATTGAAGGTTGCGTATTGGCAGGTAAATCACAACTTACATTTTCTGGAAATTCACAATCACTTTGATGCTGATCGTCATAGTCTTCTTTTTCTTGTACACTATAGTTTTCTTCATCCCTCTCGGTACTAGTGCCAGGTCTACTCTGCTCAGTAATCTTGAAAAAATCTGTCATCTTGGGCAATTTCGCTACAGCATCTCGAGCAGTGGCTGCTTCTTTTCTTTTTTGAGCACCACTTTTTGAACGTTTCATTCTATACAATGTCAATAAAATACTTTATCTGCACTCTGCAGTGTATATATATTGTCCCGGTATTTCTAGCCAAACAGAATTCCAGACCATTCTATGATTGTTGCGTAACAACGGCATTGTTACGTCAATCGAATATTCAAGATTCTACCAGAAAATCAATCGAAATATTCTAGATTCTGCGAGATAAAATGACGTTGCATTCACTTATGATGTCACAAGCCAATTTCTTCCTACAGTTTAAATCGGTTGTAAACAAGTCTGCTGAACTGAAAATAGTCACGTAGCCAAAAAGCAATTTCAGACTAACTTGGGCCCCCAAAGTTGGCCTGGGCCCCCCCAATTGGGGGGTTTGGGGGGCGGCTGCTACGTCTCTGGCTAGCACGATACAGTATATGCAATGAACAGTGATCTGCAGCCTCGAAACATATAATCTGTAGATTTCGGATTTAATCTAGCTATGTTTTTGATTTGCCTACATATAGAACAACAAAGTTTAACTGGCATAAATTCTTCTGTAGTTCGCAAAATTGAGATAGGACTGGGGAAAAAAATATCCTCCAAAATGTAAAAACATCAAGTGGTTTTTTCCTGATCAAGGTGACGAAGGCAATGCGATGCATGTATCAGTAAGATTAAAAGAAAAGAAAAACAAAATTTCTAAGCAATTGAGCCAGTGCCAAAAATGCGCAAAGCCTTCGTGCAATAAGCATCTCATTCGCATTTGTGGTTTTTGCTTGCAAGACTAAAATGTTGTAAGGCTTAAACTTAAGGGTAAAATTGCACTGCCGTAGTTGTTTTTGAAACATACGAGCGTATTGCTGCCTTTGTCGATGATATATGTATTGTTGATATTACCCGTAAATTTAATGTAGTGTTCCCGTATTTTCATATTAGACGATAAATTATAAGCAGAAACAGCATGACGTATCACCGCAATACAACAGCTAGTCCAGAAATAGCTTATTTTATTTCGCATTTGTAATGTATTCTGTTAATTGCAAGTAATTTTTTAATTAATAACTCTAAATTCACTAACGCATCAAAGCACTAGTTACGATAATAAAGCTCAAACTGATGACATTATAATTAATTCTGATTGAATATAAAAACTGTAAGGACCGTTTGAATATCATATGACACCTCCAGAGGGAAACAAAACTGCCGTATTGGTGTTATTATGGTGGGAGGGATAAAAGATAGGCTACATAGACGTATCGTTGCAGAACAAACTTGCTATTAAAAAGAATCAAAGTTTACAATCGTTTGATGTCACAGGTTTTTGTAGCAAATCCAAAACTTTGAACTAAAGTTTGCTTGAGTACTTTTTTCATTCAGCTCGTCACATAGGCAGACTTGGACAACTGATTAATTCTAGTTGGCCAATTCGGTGAATTAGAGCAAAAAGTCGCTAATTCTAATCTAATTTGAAAAAAATAAAAGTCTCTTATTCTAGTCTAATTTGAAAAATCCCTAATTCCAATTATAATCGAATTTCGGAAATGTTCTTGACCGAAAAGTCGAATCTGAAAAATGGCCAAGACCTTTTTTTATTAGGGATCACCAGCATTTGTGAAAAGTTTGGCCGAAAATCAAAATCGAAATTAGGTAATCTTCAAAAAGAAAAAAGGTCTTCACAATAATTTGATGGCAAAAATGAAAGAGTCTTAGAATTGTCGCAAATACAAAGTGGTTTTGCGAAGATGTTCAAATGGCATCAAAATTTGCTGGGTAATGAAAATTTCAAACTAATTTCAGAAAAACAGGAAAGTTCTAATTCCAATTCTACTTTAATTTGTGGTAATCAGAAATGCTCTAATTTTATTCTGCTTTAATTTGAGAAAAGCATTAATGCTCTGATTCCAAGTTTAATCTAATTTGAAAAGGCTAAAAAAAATTCTAATTGTCCAAGTCTGCTCACAAAGATGGAGAGGGTTACAAAAACATCGTATTGCGTCGCATAAGGGAGAGGAAAGAATAAACGAGTCATATGATTCGGGAGCATTCCTTAATTTGAATGAGATTTATGATTTGGTCAATAAAAATATTTATCCATGGTGAACAGGCATAGCTTGCATAATAAAAAGCGTAATAATTTAATAAAGTTAAGAAATTTTTGTCGTTCAAATGCTACTTTACACCCCGTTTTTCATTTACTGACAATCAATTCAAATTACAAAAATCTAGAGAGTTAGACACTTGGCATATGGCAAGTAGTCCAACACAAGAAATGTTATACAAACATCACGCCTGGTAAATTTCTAGTAAAAGGCAAAATGGCGAATTCATAATGAGTGGTTGAACTTTCTACCTGGTAGCTGACAATGATAAACTGCGCTTAGGCGATCGCAAAACCACAACGTCGAAGAGTAAACACTACGAAAAAAGAAAATTCGCCTGCGGTTTCTTTATTTTGAATTCGCCGGCCGTTTCTTTAGAGTCAAAAATCTAAAATCTAATGCTGTGCATTTAATTTGCAATAACTTGAACGCTATTAATCTGATCATAACGAAAAGTATATAATTAGATTAAAAAATAAATTCTGCATCTATCTGAGCAAATACGGAATCTCTATCGTGAGCGGTTTAAAAGTTATTAGCTGCCAAAGTGCTCGGGTCGAATCGACCAAAAAATCCCGGTCCTAATAGGTTTAGGAAGTTAAAATTTTAAAGAAAACTTGAAGTCTGCAGTCACGCGGGCACCAAACAAAGGCTCTAATATGAGTGTGCCAGTGCAGCAGTCGAGTTGGAGGTGCAGGCTCCGCTCTTGCTTCATCAGATATTGTTAGTCCAAAAAAGACAGTGTACCACTCAAAGGGTTTGTAGTAAACCAGATCTATTTAAAACCCTTACCTCTATGAACATAGCAGATGATCACCATAACCGTATCGCACATCAATTTATTGAGTTATAAAGGCAATCTACGCCCTTTATATGCATGTTCACACAAATAATGTGGTTATTTCACAATGATATTGCAAATAATAAAAGTCCCCTCCCATAATTTGACGAGGCCATCCCTGGACGCGTTTCGCCCTTTTGGACCTCGTTTACTATATTTCGTCCTTTTGGATTTCGTTAATGTTCTTTTGGATCTCGTTTACCTTATAGATCTTGTTTACTATAAACTCTTTTAGTGGTGCACTGCATCTTCGATACGGATGGGATTTCGTACCAAAGTGATAGCATGCGCCTCGAGCGTGATGTGTGCGAAGGAATTTGTAATTGGATGATACTACATTTTTCATATTATTGCAAATATGGGGTTTTGGTGATGAGTCCAAAAGGACAAAACTCGTCCAGGGATGGTCTCGTCAAATCATGGGAGGGGGCTTTTATTATTTGCAATACTATTACTTTGTAAAACAACTACTTCATTTGTGTGAACATGCATATATAGCGCGTAGATTGCCTTCAAAACTCCATAAATTGACGTCTTGAAAAGGCATACACGTGTAGTAGTAAAAGATAGTTTTCTTTTATATGCTGCTGCCTACCTAATAGGCTATTGATAATGAAGTTCTTTTTGTGTTCTTTATGACCGCCGTTTGGGCAGTAGGCTGTCGTTGAAATAATTTGCAACTTAGAAAAAGGAAGAGTGTAGCTCAACGGCAGGCATCTGGCTGAAGTCCGGCATCAAAAGAGTGCAATCCATAAGGCGATTAGTCACTTCTATCATGATAGATACTTTCGTAGATTTCGTTCAGTTTATAAGTTAACACTGCTGTTGTTGACTTTTGACTTGTGGTTTGTACCATCGAAGTTGCAGTGGCTGCAACATGCCTTTCCCGCCATCGATGAGGGAGAGATTAGAGCTTGTCAGCCGAAGTGAATGAGATTTCCGTCAAGACTTCATTTGGATGGCGGTCTTGAGGTTTGGGCTCGGCGACTCAACGATGAGTTCTGTTGCTTGATTGAAGGCGCTGCCGTCCAACCACATCGGGGGAGATGTAGCTGCTGCCGTCCAACTACATCGGAGGAGATGTAGCTTCTTTGTCGGGGTCACCATTGTAGCGCAACGGCAGGCATCGGACTGTATTCCAAGATAAAATGAGTGCACTCCATACGACGACTAGTCACTTCTATCATGATGGCTACTTTCGTAGATTTCGTTCGGTTTATATATTAACATTGCTGTTGGTAACTTTCGGTTTGTGGTTTATAACATCTTCGTGCATATACGACTCTTAGTAGCTAGATCTCATTGTCGCGATAGCTGCGCATGTATGCATCGAAGTTGCAGTGGCTGCAACAAGAGGAAGGTCGGGAAACAAAAAGTACAGCACAAACAAAACAGTTTATATGAAACTTGTATTGGATTTAGACAAGTACACTTAACAGAAGGTTCAATATCGGTAGGCTATTCAATAGACATCAAACCTACTTAGCCAAACTCACTGAGGGTTAGTTGTTACAGAGACTAACCTAGCCTACCTCTTACTGCAAAAAGAAGTTATTATAATCCATGAAAGCGCAAAATCAATGCAAGAATGTTGTGAATATGTATTACATTGTTTTTTATAACTATCATTACTTGGCTGTCTACATAAACTCTTAAGACTCCGCATAAGTACTGTATGCTAATTACCATTCTGCATTTTCAGCAACGAAACTCTAAAATTCTCTAAACTATTTTCATTGACAAAGTGAGTCCTCTTGGTACCTGCTTCCAGCGTGCCAGTCGAGATAGTTTTTACTCAGGATAGTGTTTTAAAATGCAACTAGCAAAATAGTAGAAATCTGGACATAAATAGGTGGAAAGTTAGAAATTATTGCAGCTAGTACACTTCTATTTTATTTCTTTGTTTGAGATTTTTTTTGTGAATCCTGTCTTGGGCTAGCAGCAGTACATTTTTTGAGGTTGGCACTTGTTAAGCAAAGGAAAAAGTTTTCTGTTTCTGTTTTCTGGTGTGATTAGGCCAAAATGTAGGCTAATTGATTTGTCAAGTTTTTGAGTTACACTAGATTTAAATATCAATCAAAATCGCATCAAATCGAAATATAAAAACTTGTAGTCAACTGTTCAAGGGATGAGCAACCTATATTTTAATTTGGTTTTAGGCATCAGTTAAAATTTTATATAATAAAGCCTAAAAAAAGTTTAGAAACGGAGAACTATGTGCTAAAGAACATGAGATAGCCTATATTAGTGAAAACCTTCTCAAGTTATAATAGCTTATGGAAAATTTTAAATTATACGAGTCTTTGTATTGTTGCACATAACTTGTTTTTGTTAACATAGAAAGGTTTGAAGATAATTGGCCTACTCCATATCTTGATTAGGTTGTAATTGAAAGTAGTCGGCATGGTAGCTTTCTTTGAAAAACCACTGACTGGTAATATTCGACCTAAATGCGCTAATAGGCTTTGCGTTGTTGAGCTCTTGGGTAAAGCACTTTATGAGAATTTTTCCTGCTTTTTTGCAGTTAGGATGTTTTAAAAATGCTCTGAGCCAGCAATGTCATACTGGCTACTCCGAAGTTGCTCTTAACACAAGTTGCTCTTTGCTTAACCACAATGGTTCTTCCGTGATTTGTAAATGAAAATGCGATAGCTATGGTTCTCCCGTGATTTGAGGATGCAAGTATCAATGAAAATGTGCTTAGATAAAATGAATAAAGTAGTTGTCAGTTAGATATCGAGATAAAGGCTTGATTGAACCTCGTGAAGCAGCCTCGGTGGTATAGAGGCATATAGTTAGAAGCTTTGTAAAAGTTATGTTGGTATTCTTCAAGAAAGACATCTGTAATTTATTGAGCTGTGTTGCTTCTGCAAAATGTGGTTGTTTGGTGGTACAGCAGACCCACGCTGAACTGGGTCTTTTAATCCAGCAAAATGTGAAAACAACAGTGTAACTAGAAATTAATAAAACCCGGCTTAACTACTGTTTTATTGCAATAGTAAATATTTGTGTATTTGACAATAACATCAGCATTTGCATTGACGAGATAATACTTGCCAGATATAAGGTGTAAATTGCGAGCGATCCATTGACTTTCAAAAAGTTGGTTTGTAGCAGGTCTATAGAATTTAAAGATTGCTGGAAGTAACATTTTTCCGAAGCTTTTAGTCTGTGTCCAACTGTCCAGATGCTTATTATTCATGACATGGAAGCTTGAGAATTTTAAAGACCTAAGCCAAAATATCATGAGGGGCCTCTATTGGCTTTATTGAATTGGAGATTATTTCTAATTCGACGGTCTGAATTAGGAAAATCTGCTGCCAATTAGGGTTTCGACCCTTAACTGTCGGGTGAAGACCTTTTAAATTTTTTGGAGATCATCTTTGTTTTGTCGTATTGTCATGCACTAATGTGTTCAAAATTGAAGTTTTGGTCCAAAAGTTACTGGTGAAGAACTTTTTTCTTTTTAGAAGATCCAACTCCATTTTGCAGGGTTAAAAAGCAGTTGGTAGAGCTTGTCTGGAAGGGAGCCCCGAAAGAAAAGGGGCCTGAGGCTGCTACCTTACTTTGTTACCCTGTATCGGCCACTGATTTAGGATAAACTGAGGCACAGAAAATTATAATAAAAAAAGATAATGTTCAAGAAAGAAAGTAGCCACCTTTGCAGAAAATCAAAGCCTTTTTCAATATCAGAGCATTGTTTCAAAATAACTTTCGCTGTAATTAGTTGTCACAAATCTAAAGCTTTAGGAATGTGATGCTTTTAAATCATAAATTTTTTCATTTGACAGGTTCGATTTCACTTTGTTTATTTTTGAAATAAAGTTATGAAACCCGGTAAGAATGCTTTACTTTTCATTTCTGCAAACGTGTAAATAACTCAGTCCAGCAATATGTTGTAAATAACTCAGTCCAGCAAGTTTCTCTTTTCTGTTTTTAGTAGGCCTATTGGTAAAATGAAAATAAATCATTAGTTTTTTATTTGGTAGTAGTTTTTTACAAGCAAATACAAAGAAATATCGTAGTGTAAGGTAAAACCAATAATTTTGCTAAAAACCCGAGGTCTTTTGTTGGTAATTGAAAATTAATTGTAATAGGGCGTTGGCTGTGAGAAATAACTTGCGAGCTTAAACCTCGTGTGTTCTGAGTAGTTGTTTTTAAAAAAGGCACTTGAAGGCAACATCTCCCGCTTGGTGCAGTGATTATAATAGAAATACACTGTTCAATATCCCACGTTTTCCGTAGCAATAATTAAAATAGGAAACTAAACACTGTAAATGAAGTGTTGTAAAATCTCTGGTTGATTTGAGCTGTGGTAAAAAGACTCGAGAGGTTCCAACGAAATGACTTGACGTCAATGGCCTTGGCCCGACACCATGGCCTAGTCGTTAGAGAGTCTGCTTCGCAGTTGGTAGACCTTGGGTTCATTTCCTCTAGTCGAGATATATCAAAAGACTTTTAAAAATGGTATTCACAGTTTCCAGCTTGCTGCTCAACACAAAAAGGATAATGTGGAGAACAAGCCTGCAAGCCTGCTGGTTGTGTCCTTGGGAAAGGCACTTAACGCGTACTTTTATCTTTATGTGGCACACAGGTGGCGTGGCCAAGCAATCTACTCGTTGTGGTGGCCCAGTTCAACTAAAGACTTGCGAGCAGGGCTCTTGAGCGGTGTATATACATCTCGCTGCATAGTGCTTAGCACGATAGCTTAAAACAACGACGACGACGATCAATGACTCGTCACTTGACTCGGAACTCGAACTCAAGCGACTCATTACCAACACTGGTTTTAGGTAAACTTATGAAACCTAAGACCCTTTTCACTTTGTCACTGCATGTTTTTGCGTTAGATTGTGTTTGACATCTGGTCCATGATGGCAGCTGTTGGTGATGGCGGGCTAGTGAAGAGACCGCCCATCTGGTGTATTCAGTACACAGCCATCTATTTATTGTATTTTCTAAATGACTCACCATTATTTTGAAAGAGTTAATCATTTGCTGGCCCGTGCAGAGCAGTTTACGATTATTGCCTATGTAGACTACTAGCCGGCTCTGCCGGCGTCGCCCTGCTGGGGTCCTCCATCAATAATCACGGGATTTAGCATTTCGGTTGAATCGGCTGCGCCGGCTTCACGCATGGGGCGTGTGTGTGAGCAGTAGCGAAAACTGAAATGATTTTTATGCACCTTCACAATTCTTGCAAACGAAATTGTGATCATCATATTCTCTTAATTATGACTGGCAATGCTCACAAAGAATCTTGTCACATATTATGGTTACTACTTAAGGGAGATGGGATTGAAACACAATCAAAACTGAGGGTAGCGGCAAAATGGTGGTGCTTTCACAATTACACAAATAAACTATTTAGTGGTAAGTCTATTTTGTGATATGGTGCTGCCCTTTTGCAATGTATATTGGTTGGCTATTTGTATTTGTGGTATAAAGTTATTTTGGCTGCGCTATTTGTCTTGTTTTCGGCATAGCGACAAAAGCGGCTATGGCTTCCCCAAACTGATTCATCATATTTTAGTAGGTGCACCTCAGACTGAGTTATTTTTAAACAAAACGCTTAGAAATATTTGAGGTAGGCCTCTTTTTGTTCAAAAGGAGCATGAAGTGACACGTAGATTGAACTGTGTGGCTTCAACCACTTCCGTGCAAGTAATAAAAAGGTCTTGCGTATTAAAATTTGTTGGGTTTACAGACAATGCAAAAGCAATGTAACTGTGAGTCAGCTAAGAGTCAAGCAATAGCAAAATGGCAAAAATTTCTTTCGTGTCGTGCAATTTCACACGCCTTATGTACCATGTTCATTTCTTTCTGCTTGACGTGCCCTGGGGAGTTAAAAGAGTCCTTGCTTTTCCCCAAATGTTTGGTTTGATCCCGGTAGCTCTATAAAGCTATCATAAAACAAAATACCAATAATATCTTCCATGTGGTGCGATTTAACACAGTGACGTTGTTAATTTTACTTTCGCCTTAAACTTTCTCCAGTCCCTGCTAGCTATGCGTTATGATTCATATTCGTTTTTCCTTGCTTAGTTATGCTCATAGAAGTTAAACAAGTTCTTGCTTTTCCCAAATTTTCAGATTTGATTGCGGTAGCTCTATAAAGCTATTACCAAGCAAAATAGAAAACATTTTTCTCCTAAGTATGGTGCGATTTTACCCCGGCAGGGTACATTATCACCCGTGCCGATTTAAAAGATATCAATTAATGCAGCTGCGCCAGCTTCACAGTGCAAACATTTATCAGAGTAACAACGAAATGATTTAGTAACATTCCCTTTTTTATATTAATAGTTGTAACATTAAGATTTTTGCCTGCGCTATTTGCTGTAATTCGGCCTTAGCATGAAAAGGGGCTATCGCTTTTCTTTAAGTCATATAACCTATTGCAATAGGTGCCTATTACGCTCTTTTCAAACATAAACCTTCCCTCTTAATCCAGTGTTACAGATTGATGCTACTATTGTTTAATTTTGATCTTTTCTGAAATTTTGGACTTTATTACGCGTAACTTTGCCCCTAATCCAGACCTCCCTACTTCTAAATGAAGATTAGTGTTTTGTACCGATAGGCTAATCCTTGCAATTACAAATATCAGTAATGGGCTTTACCCTTTATGGTTGCTATCAAAATGATATGAATAACTGTGCTGCCTACTGCTGTTCTCCCTATGTAGTGGCAAGCATTGCGATGGCATTCAACATTATGACCTCACAATGCGTTTTGAGCCATTATTAGGATCGCTACTAACTACTTTTTCGTTACGGTAGGCAAATTAATATGAACTAACGTCTCTAACTGCGTGCATGTTCCTTGTCCCTGGCATAAACACCGCCATGCAAAGAGCAAACTAATTCGAAATGAAGCACCCACAGTTGAGTTATAGCAGTAGCGGGAACCCCCATTAATAATGTAGAGGTTAAGAACATCAAATCAGCTGGCTGCTGCGGCAGCCTCGCCCAGTTGCAAAGGAAATTGCTTCAACATTTAGATCACATGTAGCTCGACCCTTACATTTTGTTGCAAACCATCAGTAAGGGACCATCTTTACTCCCTCGTTTTTTTCTTGGGTGATCACCAAGTATTTTGCTTGAAATATGCTACATATTAAAATTTGTAGACTTCTTTTTTCGACAAATCTTTTTGAGAATTTTGATTGATAATGCCAAAGATCCATGCTATCGAGAAAGAATATCCAAAATGTATCAAAGGACTTGGTCTTTCTAGAAATTGCAAGTTTGTGAAAAACAGGCACCAAAATTTTGTGTGTTTTTAACCGATAGACTACATTTTATAAACATTTGGAGACTTCAGTTTTTGATGGATCTATTTAAAAACGTCGACAGATAATGCAAAAGAACCATGCTTGTGAGAAAAAGTAGTCAAAATGCACCAAAGAGCTAACTTTGTCTAACAATTGCAAGTTTGTTAGGTCAAAAGGATAATTGTACAACCAAAAATGAAACATCATGTATTGCAATTAATTTTTGATCAGCCATTATAAACTAATCCTTAGCCCTAAGTAATTGGAGTAACATATTACTGGAAGGATATTTCCTAAGCTTCCAAAGGACAGTAATTGTTAGTACTTTATTATAACGTTTTTGTATTAGAGTTACCAGTTTTTACTGAACTCGCTATTTTCGGAAGAGTTAAAAGTTACACCACAGGTCTTAAAGTTCAATTTTTTCAGTATAAAAACTAATATTAATTGTACATATTCTATACTATCCAAATCGCATTGAAACAACCTTTAATTTGTAGAAAAAGTTTGAAAATCAGTTGAGAAATGAGGTCATAAATCAGTTTTTTAGCAAACTGATTTTGCAAAAAGGGTGCAATTTTTGTAAACATCTTGATATTATTATCGGCGGTAGCGAACATTTGTGTTAATCGCACCAGACATATTATGACATCATAGAGCCAGTTTAAGCGTGCAAGGGAAAAAGAGAAGAAAAAATGCATAGATGCCTTAAGGTGCCTAAATAAAGAATTGCTCGTAGCATTGTCAAATAGGCTTTAATTGTTGTAAAGTTGTTTTTATCGAAAGCACCTTATCAATATCTTCTAAAAGAACGTTTAATCGCGTTTGTGCGATGAGTACTTTTTAAGAAAAAACAAAAACCAGATTGTGCAACGAATCGTTGATTGTGATGTCCATTTAGACCCCAAACAAATAAAATTTTTGAAATATGGTAAGTCGGAAACTGGTTTTCGTTTGAGCAAAAAGCGGTTGTCTTTTGTCAAGTAATGCAATTTCTAAAGAAATTATTTTTGTTATGACGTCATCAGGACGTCACGAATACCCTTATGACACTCGCCACCGGGTAGTGATCAATCGTGGCAAGTTTGATGCTTGTATCTGTTGCAGTTTCAGAGGAGTTAAAACAGACAGACAGAATTGCGCTTTGTATATTAGATTTTTGTAAGATAGAACGCAATAAGCTTCTAGGCAATGCAACACGAAGTGAATTTAAAAAAAATTTATTAAATTCGAGCTTTCGTCGACTCTTTCGATGGGACTCGAGCAGCCTACTGGTGGATTTGGACTCGAAAGAATGCGAGTGTTGGTGGACGCGGACTCAACTAGAGCATCTCAGAAAGGGACTCGGACTCGAACGTTGTTGGACTCTGAGTCGAAGATTTTTGGACTCTGACCTACTCGAGTCCTTTGATAGCTGGACTCTTTACAACTGTAATTAATATAGAGAAACAGAATCATCCGTTTTTGATGGTTATTTAATCCTATTTGGCCCAGGGGAAGGGGGTCGATTCGACCCACAGCAAATTAAAACTGTTGTAACTTAGCGACCGCTTGAGATAAATGTTTGAAATTTTTTGACTTTTCCTAAAATTTATCTGGCTTTTGGTTGGTTATAAACTGACAAAGATATTTTTTGTAGTTTTGACTTAAACATAGCGATTTCAAAACCTACTCGGGCAAATTTCTTCATCGATTGCTTTTGTATAATAAAGAAAAAAAGGAGAAAGAGCGCACACGCAAAACCGTGACGAGGTACGTAAACCACAGAATTTGTTTGAAGTGAAGCACTGACTGTAAAACTGTACTGTTTCTCAGAAATCTTTCTTCTCAAAACCTTTTCGCTGTGAATAGCAACTCTTAATTTGACAAGCCAAAAACATCAAAGTGTTTTCAGATACGGCTATTTTGTAACTTTTAGTTAAAAAAATAATACCTTCTTGACGCTAGACCATAATTTACCGATAAAGTAATGCAAGAAAAATTTCGTAATTTTGATACTTGACAAATGCAACAAAGCAAAAAGAATTGTTTTCAAGCGCAAAGCCAGAAAATAAATTTGGCGGCGTGATAATATAGTTTGCGCTTTTCATAATGATTTGTAATGTTGTTACCAATTAAAATTGGGGATTGGTTGGTGGGAGAGCAACGAGCGCACTTGCAATTTTTATTGGATGGAAAATATGCAGTGGTAGACTAAGGGACGCAGGGGCGACAGTTAGCAAAATTTGATTTAGGAGTTTTATAAAACTTGATTTCCGTTGCTTTACCAGTAAGCTGTTAGTAATTAATTGAATACCGAATTTTTATCAGCAAATACAAATCCAAAACGCAAGAAGCCAATCGTGAATCACAAAATTTAATTTTTTTAAGGGGAGAAGGAACTGTGAAATATCTCCTGAGTTTGTGACCAACACCAAAATATTTTTCTGTTGACCGCGTGACAAAAGCAATGTGTTTGTATTCTACATCTACACACTTCCAAAAGCAAATGAAGATTTTTTTCCGTGTTCTTTTATCCACTTTCATAAAGACGCCTCTGGTAAAAGCATTACGTTTCCTGCTGCATGACCGAGCAGAACGGCATTTGCATTGAAGTTGACGTTTAAAGTTCAAACTACAGCTTGCGTCAACTGTCATAACATTATAAGATTGAATGCTGACTCAAATATCGTCTTGTCATTTCCATTCTTCTAAACCAGAGATGGGCAAACTTTTTAGTTGGAGGGTAGCATTGACCATTCAAGAGTTAGCCGAGGGCCGCATCGACCATTCAAGAATTCGCCGAGGGCCAATGCGTAAAATCTTGTAATAGCTGTATGCAATGCAAGAGCTTGCAATAGCTTAAAATCTTGCAATAACTTCTTGCAAAGACGTATTACAGGGCTTTGATAATGATGGCGTCCAAAAACAAAGATCATCACTTCTTATTTGGACGGAAAATGCGTCAGTTCAAACTAAGAATTGCGTAGCGGCTCTTTCAATGGTGGCTTCTATCGTTTTTGGCTCTTCAATACGGCAAGTGCGGCCAACCCTTTCTTATTGAATTGAATTCATGGAAGTTTGTATAAGTTTGGAGAGCCGCACAAAATGCTCTGGCGGGTTATTATGGGGGAGTATTGGTGTTATTATGGGGGAGAGGATAAAAAATAGGCTACGTAGGTCTATTGTTGTAGCACAAACTTGATAATAAAACAAATTAAAGTTTACAATCGTTTGATATAACAGGCTTTTTGTAGCAAATCCAAAACTTAAGTTTGCTGGAGGACTTTTTTCATATGATTCGTCACATTCACACGCAGACTTGGACGACAAAATATGCGTAATTCTAGTTGGCTGATTCGGTGAATTGCAGCCAAAAGTCGCTAATTCTAATCTAATTTGAAAAATTCCTAATTGCAATTCTAATCTCATTTCGAAAAAGTTCCTGGCCGAAGAGTCGGGTGTGAAAAATAAAAAGATCTTTTATGTTAGGGATCAGAACCACCTTCGAAAGTATTGGCACTAATTGGAATGATTTACATGCGAGGCTTACTAGGACAAGCACATCAAAGCACTAATGCGATGTTCCATGAAATATTTGGCAATCCAGTTTTTAGTGCAGCTAAGTCAAGGAATAGATTTAAATTTTTGATTGCCCACATATTACTTGATGATCATACAACGCGTCCTACTCCTTAGCAATACGATAGATTTGCAGCTTTTCGCAAAATTTTTGAAGAATTTAACAAAAACTGTGGGAAATTTCTAGTTCCTAATGATTATTTGTCACTGGATGATACTTTTTATCCTACAAGAACACAAATCAGTTTCAAACAATTTAATCCGAGCAAACCAGCCAAGTATGGAATGCTGTATAAATCAATCAATGCTTTTCGCTATCCATTTGCTTTTTCAACTGTTGTGTATTCTGATAAGCCAAAAGCATAGCCGACATCTTACTACACTCCTGGGATGTCACAAACAGTAAAATATCTAATTCAAAGTTTGGAATGCCACACAAATTTAGTGGCAAGAAGCATATTTTATGACAGATTGTATACTTCAATACCAATGGCGCTGTGGCTGCTTGACCGCGGAAAAACTTCTGTAGGAACTTTACAATCAAATAGAAAAACAATTCCAGCCGAAATTAGAGAAATCAAAGACCGAGAAACAAACTCATACGAGATTTATTGGGAAAAGAATAACGTCATATTAAATTTGCACTCGTATGTGGTAAAAGCAAAAAGTGAACAGTGCCACCGCTACTTGCAACTACAAAAGATGACAACAAAAGCAAGCCCGCTATTTACAAACTATACGACTTTTCAAAAGGCGAAACAGACATCATTGACCAAAAAGATGGGGTTCTACAGTTGTACATCGAAATCAAAGCGCTGGACTATGAATGCATTTTGATACGTTTTGAACACATGTCGAGTGAACGCCAGCACGATATATGCAATGAACAACGATCTGCAGCCTCGAAACATAAAATCTGTAGATTTCGGATTTAATCTAGCTATGTCTTTGATTCACCCACATATAGCACAACCAACTTTAATTGGTATAAAGTCTTCTGTAGTTCGCAAAATTGAGATAGGACTGGGGAAAAAAATATCCTCCAAAATGTAAAAACGTTAAGTGGCTTTTTTCCTCATCAAAGTCAAAAACGAAGGCGATACGATGCATGTATCAGTAAGACTAAAGGAAAACGATCAAAAGAAAAGAAAAACAAAATTTGTCAGCAATTAAGCCAGTGCCAAAAATGCGCAAAGCCTTTGTGCAATAAGCGTCTTATTCGCATTTGAGATTTCTTCTTGCAAGATTAAAATGTTGTTAGGCTTACACTTACGGATAAAATTGCACTGCCGTAGTTGTTTTTGAAGCATACAAGCGTATTGCTGCTTTTGACGATGATATATGTATTGTTGATATTACCCGTAAATTTAATGTAGTGTTCCCGTATTTTCATATTAGACGATAAATTATAAGCAGAAACAGCATGACTGCGTACTAGCTAATCCAGAAATAGCTTATTTTGTTTCACATTTGTAATGTATTCTGTTAATTGCAAGTGATTTTTTAATTAATAGCTCTAAATTCAGTAACGCCTCAAAGCACAAGTTACGATGATAAAGCTCAAATTGGTGACATTATAATTAATCCCAGTGGGATATAAAATTGTAAGGACCGTATAAATATCATAGAACGCCTCCAGAGGGAAACAAAACTGCCGTATTGGTGTTATCATAGTGAGAGGGATAAAAGATAGGCTACATAGACATATCGTTGTAGGACAAACTTGCTACTAAAAAGAATCAAAGTTTACAATCATTCGATGTCACAGGTTTTTGTAGCAAATCCAAAACTTAAGTTTGCTTGAGCACTTTTTTATGCAACTCGTTACATACGCAGACTTAAACAACTGATTAATTCTAGCTGGTTAATTCGGTAAATTACAGCAAAAAGTCGCTAATTCTGATTTGAAAAAAACTAAAAGTCTCTTATTGTAGTGTAATATAAAAAATCCCTAATTTCAATTCTAATCTAATTTTAGAAAAGTTTCTGACCGTAGAGTCGAATCTAAAAAAGGACAAGACCTTTTTTTATTATTTGCGAAAAGTTTGGCCGAAAATCAAAATCGAAATTAGGTGATCTCCAAAAAGAAAAAAGGTCTTCACAATGATTTGATGGCAAAAATGAAAAAGTCTTAGAATTGTCGCAAATACAAAGTGGTTTTGCGAAGATGTTTAAATGGCATCGAAATTCGCTTGGTAATTAAAATTTCAAACTAATTCCAGAAAAACTGGAAAGCTCTAATTCTAATTACGATTCCACTTAATTTGTGATAATCAGAAAAGCTCTCGTTTTATTCTACCATAATTTGAGAAAAACATTAATGCTCTATATCTAAGTTTAATCTAATTTGAAAAGGCTAAAAAAAATTTAATCGTTCAAGTCTGCACACAAGGATAGGAGGGGCTTACAAAAACGTCGTATTGCGTCGCATAAGGGAGAGGAAAGAATAAAAGAGCCATATGATTCGTGAGCATTCCTTAATTTGAATGAGATTTATGTCTTGATCAATAAAAATATTTATGCTTGATGAGCAAGCATAGCTTGCATCTTTTGTCTAAATGAAAAAAGTAATAATTTCATAAAACTGTGAAATTTTTGTCGTTGAAATGCTATTTCACACCCTGTTTCACATTTACAAACAGTCAATTCAAATTACAAAAATCTAGCTGGAGATATGGCGTATGGCGAGTAGTCCAACATAAGAAATGTTATACAAACATCATGGCTGGTAACTTTCCCGTAAAAAGCAAAATGGAAAATTGATGACAAGTTGTTGAACTTTTTACCTGGTAGCTGATATTGATAAATTTCGCTTAGGCCAGTGTTTCTCAAACTTTTTCTACTCGCGTACCACCTATTGGTTTTTTACTACACCGCGTACCAAATGACTCAAGATTATCTTTTTTTGCTCAAATCTAGCACTATTTATTTTACCATAACACCAACAAATAACAAACAATACAATTTAATGGGATAGATGCAACTGTTTCTTCTGCACAAGCTGATCGATTCGGGCCGCAACCTTACTCACAACGCATCTGAAATCATGTTTAGGCTCAGCTATACGATTTCGGCTCTTGGATTTAACGGCCATTAAGGCTAAGAACCCTTGCTCACATTCCCATGTAGAGAGGAAAATCAGTGACTGTCGAGCAGCATTTCGGGCCAACGTTGGGTAAGTAGAACCCATGATTTGCCAGAAATCTATGAGAGAGCATTCCTTCAGCTTTGCTTTTGCTGTATCGTCAACTTGAATATCAATGATCTCTTCCTGTTCTCCTGTTCCCACGGGTAGAAGAGCTGGGTCGATGCAGAATGGATTGACTGAGTAGGTGCAACTTACTAAATCTGGAAAGTAATGCAACAATTCCATTCGGAGCAGCTTGAGATGATCATGAATTTCTTGAGATAATTGATCATTGGGCTCCACTGGAAGTGTGGTAAGGAGTTGGAACATTCCAAACTGTTTGCTCTCTACATTTTTGGTCCAGAAATCTAACTTCCGAGTGAATGCTTCCAGCTTTGAAATAAAAACTGCAATATTGCTGTTTGATCCTTGAAAGGAAAGATTTATAACGTTGAGAGCCTGGAAAATATCAGACAAGTAGGCCATCCGTGAGATAAAGTCATCGTTCTCAAAATAATCTTTAAATTCGTGGTTTTTCTCTTTGAAAAATGTCAACAATTCATGCCTAAGTTCAAAGACCCTCCGGGTCATATTCCCGCGGGACAGCCAGCAAACCTCCGTGTGGAAAAGGAGACATTTACGAGCAGAACTGACGTCTTCACGGAGTCTTGCAAAAAGTCGAGAATTCAGAGCTGAGGTTTTTATAAAATTCACAATTTTAATGATTTTGTTCAAGCGCGACATTAACTCAGCAGGGAGCACTTTGGTACAAAGTGCAAATCTGTGAATAAAACAGTGGACGAAGGTCGCGTTTGCTGCAATATCTTTTACATATGTTTGAAATCCAGATTTTCGCCCAAGCATGACTGGAGCACCATCTGTCGTGCATCCAACCAACTTACTCCAATCTAGCTCATTCTCTTTAAAAAAAATCCGCCAAAACATTGAACACATCTTTCCCTTTTGTTGTAGCAGCCAGCTCCTGATTCAACATCAGCTCTGTTTTCACTGTGTTATTTTAAATAAAGCGGACATAAACGAGCAATTGGCTACATTTGGCGACATCTGTCGACTCATCGAGTTGAATGGCGAACCCGAACTTTGAGTCTTTTACTCCAGCCATTACTTGTTCAGCAATAACACCCGACATTTCTTGAATACGGCCTTTTACAGTGTCATTGGAAAGGGACACATTATCCAATTTAGCTGCTGCCTCGTTTCCAATGAGGTTCCTAACTAGTGTCTTTGCTGCTGGCAAAACGAGGGACTCAGCGATTGTGTGGGCTTTCATGTTTTGGACTACAAGAAGAGAGACTTCATTAGATGATTTTACTACTCCTATCTTCGTTTGGTGAAACTGGTCTGTCTGGTCTAGGCGCTGTCTTTTTGCGTTCTCCCCCAGCCGCTCAAAATAACTTTGATCTTTGTCCTTTTTTTCTGCATGGTTCGATTCAAGGTGCCGTTTGAACAAGGTGGGCTTTATGGCTGCATTAGAAAGAGTTTTCACAGAAACCACACACTGTGGCAAACATTCTCCTCTATGCTTGATAGTAATGAAACCATACTTGATGTATTCTGGATTGTACTTTCGTTTCGACACGGCAAAAACTTTTCTTGCTAACTTACTGATAAATAAATTTTGTGCAATTGCGACGTAATAGTATCAATGTTTAATTGCTGCCAATTAACTAAAACAAAATGCACATCTTAAACTTTAATTTAAATTAGAGTGCGTTTGTTTTATTGAAATGTCACACTTTTAATTGTGTCGCAATAACGTAAAACAAACGTATTTTAACGAATATTGGACGTCCTTCCTGACTGCTAGAAGGAAAGGCACATCGCCTTCTGCTAGAAGGGCTAGAAGACTGCGGCCATAAACTGCTAGAAGACTGCTAGAAGGCTGCTAAAAAGACTGCTATAATGGACTGCTATAATGGACTGCATATCGCCTTCTAAAAGTACTTTAATTTAATCTAATTTCTAGTCTAAACGGGTCTTTAGTTTTGGTATTGTCACATCATGGTCATCACGTAACATGGTCATGTGAAGGCAGACTATAATAATCACTGATGAATATCTTCACGTACCACTAAAAAAGCTCTCGCGTACCACTAGTGGTACGCGTACCACAGTTTGAGAACCACTGGCTTAGGCGATCGCACGACCACAACGTCAAAGAGTAAACACTACGAAAAAAGAAAATTCGCCGGCCGTTTCTTTATTTTAAATTCAGTTGAAAATCGAAAATTTAATGCTGTGCATTTAATTTGCAATAACTTGTACGCTATTAATCTGATCATAACCAAAAGTATATAATTAGATTGAAAAATATATTCTGCATCTATCTGAGCAAAAACGGAATCGCTATTGTGAGCGGTTCAAAAGTTATTAGCTGCCAAAGTGTTGGGTCGAATCGACCCCCCCCCCCCCGGACATAAAAAGCAAAAAAAGCCCGGCCTTAATAGGGTTAAGACCTCAATGTGCTGATAGCATTGTTGTCAGCAAATAGTTAAAGCTTCACTGTTGTATAATTTTGGCCGCAATGTAATACATACCAAAGATGATAAAATGTGTCAAGCTGTCCTGAAAATTCTGCGAGATCCAGTGGCATGTTGTCACTGCCAGACTTTGCGTGGTAGCGCTAAATGTTTTGTAAACATTAATACAAAAATAAGTCCATCTTAAAAAACAAACAAGGAAATTTTACATACTAGACAAATTCAAGAGGTTTTATCATTCGCAAATATTATTTTAGATCAATTTTATGGCAGTTTGATTTTAGGTAGAAAAGGTATAGTCGTATTTTTTTTAAAGCTCTTTTTTTAAGCTTTAAAATTGACAGTTTATGTCAAACAACAATGCATGTACCAAAAATTTTTTAGGAAAATAAGGATGTAGACCAGGAAAAACAAATAGTTATTAGGCTTAATAAATAAAAGTTTTTCCAAAAACTTGTAAAGATGTTAAGAAAAGACTTCAGCTTCAACTCTTCTTAAAGTGACCTCTTTGTAAAACCAGAACTTGGTGTGTTGCTAAATATTTTCATGTCGTATTTTTGCTATCTTCAGTTGCCCAAACTACAACTACTACTCCTACCACTACCACTACAACAACCACCACCACCACTTCAACGCCAGCTACAACTTTGATTTCATCGACTTGGACTGATGTCCCTTCAAAATTATTGAGACAATGCAAGAAAAATCCAAGTCGGAAAAAGTGCACCGGAATATTGGAATTGCTAGCCGAATACCATCTCAGCAAAAAGTTAATTCAGCAGTGCATAAAGAAGCCGAACAAAACAAAATGTATTAACTGGAAAAAGGTCCTTGAGATTCGCCGCGAAACCAATCCGATGGAGTTTGTGCCGCGAAGATGCATAAAGAAGCCAGGAAACAAGAACTGCATGCGATACGTTGCTTTACAAGCTGCTAATTTGTCTTCCAAAACGATTAACAAATGCAAAAAAAAGCCCAAGCGGAAAGAATGTAAGAAGATAAAAGTGCTTTTATTGGCGCGAAAAAGTTTGGAAAAATTGTGAACTTAACCTGGCGTGTAGCAAATTACATGTATATCTGGACAATGACAGGTTGATACGTGTCTTTCTCTCTTCGTCTTACATGTTTTGTGCTCTAATTGTGATTGAAACGTCGAATGCGTTAGCGTAGGGATTCTTAACCTAAATCCGACGAGATTCTCTGAATTATCAAAATCCTCATTGGATTTACTTCCGTGTTTTTTAATCTTTTTGATGCCATGCCTCACTTTTGTATCAAAACATCAATACTCTGGTCCGCCGGAAAAAAAAAACTAAGTGGTCATTTTTAATTGGCGGAAATGATTTTTTTTGGAGGTGAAATCTTTTTACTTTTGTGATCTTTTGTTTTGAAGGTCAATCTCAAATGGCTTGCGACTCAGCAAAAGTTTTATGATGCCGACGTTAAAAATCACAGCTCTTCATGCTACTATCCGGGCTGAAAAAAACATGAATCTGTGCAACAACACTGGGGATCGGCATGTTTGTAAGGGTTAAGAAGATCTGCTTTAGCTGATGTACACTTTTTGTAGTATTTTATAATATCAGTGATGTATATATATTTTGGGTGGTTTTTATTGCTTTTAAATGCAGCATGAGTTTGCTAGCGACGTTTTTTAGGCCATTTTAAAGTCAATAATTAGCTATAAAATTGACTTTAGAGGGAAGTTGAACAAATGATATTTCGATTGCAGGCTGTTTTATCAGTGGCGTCAATGGAGGGAGGCGATTCTCCGCGGGACACACTATTTTGGGGGGAGACGATTTTTCAAAAAACTGTTTATTCTGAACTTTTAAAGCGTTTTGAAAATGTCTAACGGATGACGATTTTGATTTTGTGAATGACGCTTATGGTGTCACAAAAATGCAAACGCCGCAGTATTTTCTCGCAGATATTTCAAGTACCAAAAGAGAATCTTTGACACAAAATTTTTTCATTTTAAAACGAGAGAGGTGTGAACTCATGTCTAAAAATATCTTTGGGCTATGAAGGTTCAAGAAAGTAAGTGGTGAAAAAGATTTCTCTACATGAAAGTGAAGATATTTGTTTAGAAAACACTTTGCAAATTGGGGAAAATTCTTTTTTTTATGACAGTGCACTCAAATTCTGACCAATGACCATGCCTAGATCGACAGTGTGTTTTGGAGGGAAACAAGAAATTAGACATTTTAGACGTTTAGAAGCCTTTTCCTCTCTCCTCTCTATCTCCAAATAAGACGTTAATTTAGTAGAAGGTAAGACTGACAGGCCTAAAATTACGTTCGGTAATTCTAAAGCTAAATTTTTTGGCCTACCTCAACTTGTCTAATAGCAACAAGCTGTCTAAATTATTTTCACTCGAAGTGGAAATACTCAATTGTTTGTCAATCAAAATATCTTTAAAACGTAGCCAGCCAATTGCTTTTGCGTTGGAAAAATAGGCATCTGCTGCACGCTAGTGATGAGGCCTGAGAAAGACCGCTGACCCCAGTGGAGTCTTTTATTCTTAAAAAACAAAACAAATAGGATAGGAGTGTTAGCTGATAAATAAAACTAATAAAACAATCAGTGAGAGAAAGGTTCAGGAGTCAGGCTACTTACGAGCCTGGAATTTTGTGGACGTTCTGACTGTTTTGAAGTTCCACATCCTGATTCGAAATTAGACCACAATTAAAGATCGTACAACAATTGTATGAAATAAATATTTACAAAAAAATTTTTTGACAAATAACTTAAGGACAGCAAGAAATTGCCTTCATGATCTTCAAAACCCGGAAACGAACCTAGGCCCAACCCTCATCCATGGGTGCAACTGTAGATTTACGTGCAATAGGCTATGTGTTTTGCAGTGTGTTCATGTGCGCCACAAAGCGCCTGCTGTCAATCGGGAAACGTTAAGCGCAAAAATGTCGGCTGCACCAATGTTGGTGTTCTGATTTGGTTTCTTTGTGATGTTGTTTGCTTAGCATTGTGAAAGAAATAAAGCTTTTTGATGCTATTTATTTGTTTGTTTTTCTACGTGTTATCAAAGATACATTTTGTAACAGTGGAACTGATGTTATACGCCAGCAGGTTTTGGGCTAACTTCATGTAGGCACTGTACCAATATTGAAAGCGAGTCGCTCAAACTCTAGTCTCTTCGTGCAAACAACAAGAGTCTAGTTCAGTCTTTTTCCACAACGACTTGAGTCATTCCAAGATTAATCGCCTCTGCTAAGTTTCCTGTGATATTTTTAATTGTTAAGAGCGTGAGCAGTTGAGACAGCATATTTCTACTATAAGCGCTGCAGCTGTTAAACCTAGCTTTATTAGTTCATGCCACTTGCTTGCACCCTATTTAGCAAAGGAGGCGGGCTAGAAACGCCGGAGCCCCTTTTCTGAAAAGAGTCAGTGCCATTAGTTCAACTTACGAGGTTGTGATTTGAGATCGAGAGTCAACATGGGCGAGGGCAGCACTTTGGCGAGAAAGAATAGTGTCAAAGCGGGAGTGTATCGTAGGAAGAGTGATCTGCATTCTCAAAAAGACTGGTTTTAAGGAAAAGACACAGGACAGGCAAGAAAAGCATCCCTGAAGGAAGAAGAAAAAACAGCATGAGTCGGTGAGAGGCAGCAATGTCTTTCCAGTAGGAATTGGAAAGCGGTGGTTTCCTTTTGTGTCTAGCCAGTTCTGAATTAGGAAAAAGGGTGGTAGACAAAAGGCCCGCTCGTAGAAGAATAGAGCAAAAAGGAGTCAGGGTGACTCATCACGGAGACAAAGAAGAGCAAAGAAATAGAAAAGTACGAGAGGCATCCAGGGATAGATCGATTGACCGCTTGATGAACGCTTTTTGACTTGGTTACCCACAAAAAAGGAAACCATTTCGGTGAAAAATAGATGAGAACAGGCCTAAGAAAATTTTACGATGTTCCACGAAATATGAGGCAATCCTGTTTGTAGCAGTGACAATGCTACATAGGAAGTTTTAAAATTGATAGTAGATTTACGCGCTGTCTTATTTTATCAAACATTGATTATTCCAAAACAAAATTTATTAAGAGTGGTGAGAGTGAATCCAAATAATTTGACCAATTATTCCAAAGTAATTAATTTGACGATCAAAGGACAAGCGGTTATCAAACTATGACTTAACTTAGTCAACACGGGGTTGCAATTAGCAATTACGCAAATACAATCACGGATCAATATATCTAAAAACAAACTTCCAAATTAAATGGTTTCTTATGTTACCTCTTTCGATCCCGCGTGCATTGTGAGAAAAATGTCCGCGAGGTGGCAGAGCGAAAAACTGTCATAATTTGTCATAATCAATCATAATTAATCATCATAAAATACCCAAGCTTGTTTGTAAATCATTACTCATCTGTTTACTTCTACATCACGTGTGATATATCGTTGAAATCTCTATTTCTTGAGGATTTCAAATATAATAAAAACAAAAAAATTTTTTTTTAATATGCAAATTTTATGCAAATTAGCCCCCCCCCCCAAACAGGTACTGAGTTGTCTTCGAAGTTAAAGTACCCTTACCTCAAAGATTACTACAGATTTTATTTTTCTACCAATTTCTTTAGAAATGGTCGCTAGATGATGCTAAGGACATAAGCTTTCAAGGTACATCACTCAAAACTTACCATAAAGCCTAGGTTTTCTACAGTTTGCTACTTTCTGAGGCCCACGACCTTTTTGTTAACCGGTACTGATCGGTACCAAATTTTGTTAGTCAAATGTAGTATCTAAAATAAGATCAGTTATTATCTGCTACAGGTTAGCCTAAACCATGTAACATTAAGTATTTTTGAACAGGAAATTTCTTCAAGATTCAGAAAATATCAAGTTTAAATAGAGTATGCAGTCACTAACAATGAAACAGCAACTTATTTACACCCTTCCCATGTGTTGAGAAACAAGGGATATACAGCAAACTTTGATTTAGAGAAGCCAAACTTCTGCTAGCTTTTAAACTTGTATTTCAGTTTTTGTTTCCTTGGAAACTTGATGCAAAATGAAAATTTTAATGGTGAAGTATTTGCAATTTATTTTATCTTTTTAAAGGATGTAGTTTTTCTAAAAAGTATAATTTAGTGAAGGTAAGTCAAAAAATTTTGGGGGGTTTTGAACTGACATGATGTACGATATCCATTTTGATCAGTAAATATCATATATCGCTTAGCCTAAAGTATTTGAAGTTATATATTGCTGTAAAGCAAATTTCCTAAGCTTTTAAATGAGACCAATATTTAGCAACATATCATATTTTTTATGCACTAAATCTACTTTTTTCTATTAACCCTACAAATTTGTTTGGGGGGTTTTGAGACCCCTAAAAAATTTGAAAATTTTAATGGGTAAACTTTATTATTATTGCTAAAAATTTTGTCAAATGATGCCCCAAAAGAGTAGTTTTCAGACTGTGTCAATGATAAAGGGTTTGGTTATGTGGTAAACCAGGTATCTTGATTTGAATTCAAGGTAGTTGTCTCTTGCACATGTCTGCTGAAAATTTTGCAATTTTTGTCGTCTGCAACTGGGTTCTTGGTCTTCTTAACCGTTTTTGGGTGTAAAAATCCAAGAATTAGAACACAAATTGTATATCTTCCGATGCGTGAGAAATTAAGCATGATCTTTTGAAAATTGTATGAAAATCGGATAAGAAATAAAGTCACAAATCCATTTTTTAGTAAACTGATTTTGTAACTCATTTTGAAAAAATTTTGAGGGAAACTCTGTTTTATGTTGCCGGTAATATTACCGGCGCGGGATCAAAAGAGTTACAATAAAAAATACTATTTCCTAACTCTTAAGACTCCGATATAATGCAAATTTACAAGCAACTGCTACTAAACACAAATTAAGTCAATCGGAATTTAGCACTTCCTAATTGTGAGGCAACGCCAGCCTGAAGCGACAATTATCGCAGGTTAGCGTGACACTGTAACCAATACAAATACCAAACCATCTTGGTTCAAATCTGGAGCGGGAAATCGAAACAATATCAGAAAATAAAAAGAACTTTAGAAATTAGGCTAGAAAGAAACACAAAACTGTCAAAGTTTTACACTGTTTTTAGTGTAACTATGTCCAGGATCAGGTTTAAATTTTTGATTTCTCACACATCGTTTGATAACCATACAACGCATCCTACTCGTTGGAACACGATAGATTGGCAGCTTTTCGAAAAATTTTTAAAGAATTTAATGAAAACAATAGAAATTTCTTGTTGCTGATGACGATTTGTCACTGGATGAAACTCTTTATCCAACCAGAGGGCAAATCAGTGTCAAACAATTGAATCCAAGCAAACCAGTCATTTAGGGAATGCTGTACAAATCAATAAACGCTTGCCGCTATCCATTTACCTTTTTAACACTTGTGTATTCTGGTAAACTAAAAACAGAGCCGACATTTTATTATAGTCCTGGGACGACACAAACAATAAAATATCTAATTCAAAATTCGGAATGCCACGCAAATCTAGTGGAAAGAGACATACCATGTGACAGATTGTATGCTTCAATACGC
Organism: Trididemnum clinides; assembly: GCA_963675345.1. NCBI lineage: Eukaryota > Metazoa > Chordata > Ascidiacea > Aplousobranchia > Didemnidae > Trididemnum > Trididemnum clinides. The sequence goes on from OY776305.1 coordinate 20,281,715, forward strand.
TGCTTGACCGTGCAATAACTTCTGTAGGAACTTTATCATCAATCGAAAAGGAGTTTCAGCTGAAATTAAAGAAATCAAAGACCGAGAAACAAACTCACATGAAGGAAAACGGCATACTAAATCTGCACTCGTATGTGATAAAAACCCAAAAGTTCAGGAAAGCAAAATGTTTTATTATTGCGCGATGGCCATGCTACTATCTTCACATTTAATCTAAATTCTTTTCATGTGCATGTATTAGCGCATATCGTTTTGCCATCGTCTCCTTTTTTTGTCCACTGCTGTCAAATTTATTTTCTATGTACGCTAGTTTGGGCAAAAATAAAACGATTGATTGATTGTGAACAGTGCCACCTCTTTTTGCAACTACAAAAGATGACGACAAAAACAAGCCGGCTATTTACAAACAATACGACTTTTCAAAAGGCGGAACAGACATTGTTGATCAAAGAATGGAGTTTTACAGCTGTAAATTGAAATCAAAGCGCTGGACTATAAATGCATTTTTTTGCGTCTTGGACATATATCGAGTGAACGCTAGCACCATATATGCAACAACAATGATCTGCAGTCTCGAAATATACAGAATTGAAAAAGCTACGTATTCGATTCACCCACATATAGAAAAACGAAGTTTAATTGGGATAAATTCTTCACTAATTCACAAAATTGAGACAGTGCTGGGTAAAAAATATCTTTTGTCATGTACAAATGTCAAGTGAATTTTTTCTCATCAAAGAGAAAAACGATGATGTTGTGATACATGTACCAGTCAGATTAAAGGAGCAAAAGAAAAACAAAATTTCAAAGAAATTGAGCCAAAGCCTTAGTATAATAAGCATCTTACTCGCATTTGTGAATTTTGCTCGCTAGACTAAACTGTTTTTAGGCTTCTTTGGGAAATAATCGCACCGCCATAGTTGTTTTTGAAATATACAAGCCTATTGCTGCTTTTGTCGATATATGTATTGTAGAAATTACACGTAATTTAATGTAGTGTTTCCGTATTTTCATGTTAGACGAAAAGCTATAAGCAGAACAAATCGCGCATGACTGCAATATACCAGCTAATCTAGAAACACCCTATTTTGTTTCACATTTGTAATGCATTTTACTAATTGCAAATGAATAGCTCTAGATTCACTAATGTCCCAAAGCGAAGGTTACAATGATAAAGCTCGAATCGGTGGCAATATGATTAGTCGAGATTGAATATAAAAACTGTAAGAGATGTTTAAATATCATATGACGCCGCCAGAGTGAAACAAAACTGCCGTATTGGTGTTATTATGGTAGGAGGGATAACAGGCTATATATCGTTGTAAGATAAACTTGGTAATAAAAAACAATTGTTTGATGCAACAAGTTTTTGTAGCAAATCCAAAACTTAATTTGCTTGAGTACTTTTTTCATAGACTTGTCACACATGCAGACTTGGACAACTAGATAAATTTTAGTTGGCTAATTCGGTAAATTTGAGCAAAGAGTGGCTAATTCTAATGTAATTTCAAGACACCACAAGTCTTTGATTTCAATCTAATTTGAAAAATCTCTAATTTCAATTCTAATCTAATTTCGGAAAAGTTTTTGACCAAAGAGTGGGGATTGAAAAAGGTGAAGACTTTTCTTTTGTTAGGGATCACCTACGTTTGCGAAAAGTTTGGCCAAAAACCAAAATAGAAGTTAGGTTACCTCCAAAAAGAAGAAAAGATCTTTACAATAATTTGCTGGCAAAAATGAAAATGTCACAAAATTTTCGCAAATGAAAAGTGGTTTCGCGAAGATGTTCAAATGGCATCCAAATTCGCTTGGTAATTAAAATTTCAATGTCTTTTCAGAAAAACCGAAAAATTCTAATTCCAATTCTACTTTTCTTGTAACAAGTAGAAATGCACTAATTTTATTCTACTCTAGTTTGAGAAAAGCATCAATGCTCTAATTTGAAACGCTAAAATTTCTTATTGTCAAAGTCTGAACACAATGGTGGAGGGGCTTACAAAAACGTCATATTGCATCGTATAAGACAGAGAAAAGAATAAAAAAGGGTTATATGATTTGTAAGCATTCCCTAATTTGAATGAGATTTATGTCTTTATCAATAAAAATATTTATCCATGATGAACAAGCATGGCTTACACTTTTTTTCTAAATGAAGAGTAATAATTTTATGAATTTTGTGGTTGAAATGCAGTTTCACACCCTGTTTTATATTTACAAACAATCAATTCAAATTACAAAAAATAGACAGCAGTCACTTGCCATATGGCAAATAGTCTAACATATGAAATATTATGAAAACATTGCTGATGTTAAATTTCTCGTAAAATGGCAAATTGATAATGAGTTGTTGAACTTTTTATTTGGCAACTGTCAGTGATAAATTGCGCTTAGGCGATCGCAAAATCACAACGCCGATTCGCAAACACTATGATAAAAAATTCGCAGACTGTTTCTTTGTTTTAAATTACAATCTAAAATCAAAAGCAACTGTTGTGCATTTAGTTTGCAATAACTTGAATGCTAGTGATCTAATCATTACCAAAAGTACCTAATTAGATTAAAGGATAAATTCTGCACCTATCTGAGCAAATACGGAGTCGCAGATTGAGTGGTTTAAAAATTATCAGCTGCCAAAGTGCTAGGGTCGAATCAAACCCCTCCGAACATGAAAAGCACAAAAAATCCTGGGCCAGATCCGGTTTAGAGTGAGTGGGCTGACGAAAATGACTCAGAGTCTTTACGTAGGCTTATAGAGTCGATCGTTGGTTTTGCAAGCATTGTCCATACTAGCATGCGGTAGTTTTGTCTTGCATTATCTGATTTTGTAAAACAATTTGGTCAGTACCCCACTGCTATTTAGCACATCGTTTTCGCTTTGTTATCTGAGCTAAAATCATGCTTTGTCAGCAAAAGCACTGATTTGAATCAGCTAAACAGAAAAATTCGGGAGCGATTCATTTGCTTACCTTGTATTCAGCGTACCGGTAGCTAAATCGGTGTTTGCTTTAGTCGACTGTTTGTCTAAACTTTTAACCTGCAGTTTGTTTCTATTTACTTTTGGGCGTCAGTTTAGGTGGATTTTACTGCATATACTGCATTATCACGTTTGCTAACATTTTCAGCATTTGCTATAAAAATTTTGTCTCAATATTGTTTTGATTTCGATTATCTAAATACTTTGCTAAACCAACATTTTGTGATGAAACAAAATGGACTAGATTAACAAGATCTGATCCTAAAAGGTTTTGACAACTTGATTTAAGCCCTCACCAAAAATGACAAAAACACCTGATTATCTACTAAAGTTTTAGCTATTTAATGTGCTCAACTTTCAAACGTAGCTAATTTACCTAGAATACTGATCACTTTTTCCAAATAGCAAAACTTTGGCATGGAGGTTTTGATAATTAATCAGTGCCTCAGAAAACATTGCTATTATGCTTAAACAATGAGTGTCCTTCTGATTTCAACAGCCACTTTTTTTGGGACAACTCAAGGCATTATACCAATACACCAGTGACAATGACGAGAAATTGGGAACACACAAAATTGCTCACCGTAGGAAGGTTTGACTCATGTGATCAAAGGTCATAAAAAGCGCTTTCAAAAAAGTGGCCGACAATTTTCAATATTTTTCAAGTGTTAAGGTTTATTTGTGATTGCTTCTAGTCAACGCAGTTTTGCTGGCTAAACATACAGGCTTTATTTGTAGCCAGTATGGCGATGGACAGTAGTTGTAGGTCGTTGGTTGTTGTACGGAGCCATGAGAGTGGATGGATGAAGAGCTTTGATGGCTGGTACTGTGGCTGTCTACCATGTCTATTTGCTATTTGTTCTTAAGCCCCACCTCACTTACACAAAACTTTCACACTTTTATTAACATGATTACTTTGTCGGAGAGAAACTTGAACGGCTGAAGAAGTTGACCGACTAAAGCACTCGGCCAACTGAAGAAGGAAAAAGGCAGAGCAGATAGCGGTGACGTCATAATGGTCAGCCGCTATAGTCCTTCCTACAGCACGTTGTTAACTCTTTTGCTACTACGTGAATAGCGAAAAAAATTATCCGTAAGGTGGCAATGCGAAAAACTGTCATAATTTGTCATAATCAATCATAATTAATCATCATAAAATACCACAAGTTTGTCTGTAAATCATTATTCATCTGCTGACTTCTACATCAAGTGTTATATATCATTGAAATTTCTATTTCTTAAGATTTCAAATACAAAAAAGTTTTTTTGTTTAAGTATGCAAATTTTATGCAAATTAACCCCCCAATTGATGCTGAGTTGTCTTTGAAATTGAAGTAGTACCCTTACCTCAAGATCACTACAGATTTTATTTTTCAACCAATTTTTTTGAAATGGGTCGCTAAATGATGCTATGGAAATAAGCTTTCATGGTATATTAATCAAAACTTACCATAAAGCCTAGGTTTTCTACAATTTGCAACTTTCTCAGGCCCATGATCTTTTTTTTGACCGGTACCAAATTTTGATAGTTTATTGTAGTACCTAAAATATGATCAATCATTATCTGCTAAACCTTAGCCTAAACCATGTAAGATTAAGTATTTTTGAAAAAGCAATTTCTTCAAGATTCTGAAAATATCAAGTTTAAATAGAATATGCTGTCACTAGCAATGAAACAGAAGCTTTTTTACATCCCTTCCATTTGTTAAGAAACAAAGAGAATACCTCAAACTTTAATTTGAAGAAGCCAAATTTCTGTCAGCTTTTAAACTTGCATTTTAGTTTCTGTCTCATTGGAAACTTGATACAAAACGACGACTTTAGTGGTGAAATAATTGCAATTTATTTTATCTTTTTAAAGGATGTAGTTTTTCTAAAATTTATAATTTAGTGAAGGTAAGTCAAAAATTTTTGGAGGGTTTTGAACTGATATGATGTACGGTACCATTTTTGATCAATAAACATCATATACCGCTTAACCTAGACTGTTTAAAGTTATATGTTGCTGGAAAGCAAATTTCCTAAGATTTAAAATGGGATCAGTATTTAGCAAAATATTATATTTTTTACGCACCAAATTTAGTTTTTTTACCTACCATACAAATTTGTTTGGAGGGTTTTGAGACCCCTTAGGAATTTGAAAATTTTGATATGTAAATTTCATTATTATTGCTTGAAATTCTGTCAAATAATGTTACAAAGGAGTAGTTTTCAGACTGTGTTAACGATAAAGGCTTTGGTTTTGTGGTAAACATGTGATCTCAATTTGATTTCAAGGTAGTTGGCTTTTGCACGTGTCTGCTGAAAATTTGGCAGGTTTTGTTGTCTGCAACTGGGTTCTTGGTCTTTTTAACCCTTTTTGGGTAAAAATATCTAAGAATTAGGGCACAAATTTTACATCTTCCAATGCGTGAAAAATTAAGTATAATTTTTTGAAATTTTTAAGGAAATCAAATCAGAAATAAAGTCACAAATCCATTTTATGGTATACTAATTTTGAAACTCAATTTGAAAAAATTTGGGGGAAACACCGGAAACACAAGATCATCAATTGATGATCTTGGCAGCGAAAGAGCTAAATTGAGTCTCAAAGGTGGAGGTAAAATATGCGAGACTAGGACTGCATCAGTTGCAATGTCGACTGCATCAGTTGCAATCCCAGGTGCAGTGCCACCGCACGCGCTACGACGGAACCGGCTGCGAAAGCCATCCCACGGCAAGGAGCTGACGCTACAACCAGTGACGTCTGTTTTGTACTAGCAGCAATATGAAACGAACGATATGTACAAGTACAACGCACACCGAAAAAACAAAAGACAACTACATTACAAACAGTACTCGCGAAGATTTTTGGGGGGGACGTACGACTCTACCTCTGGTTGTTGAAACAATTTGGGAAGAGATACTGGGGAGGTGAGTCGTTTTAATGCAATCAATAGAAATGATATTTATGCCATGCTGCATGTCGGGTTTAAAATACTTGGAAAATTTAGCGAATACTTTGTAGGGACCTTGATATACTGGTTGCAACGGGGAAAGATGAAAGTTCACTCGTACATAGATGTGGGTTGTAGCAGGTGAAAACAAATTATTGTCCAGGTAGGCGGCTCTATTTGCTTGATAGGGTGACATGAAACGTAAAGACGCGACAAAATGTTCAAACTTGCTGATAAAAGCGTCAGGGTCAGCTTCAGGGCTGTCGTGGTTACTAAAGTCAAACAATTTCTCGAGAAGTTGTATGGAGTAACCAAGCACAAAATTGGTGGGGAAAAATTGCCAAGTCTTCTTTGGGGCTGTTGCGCATAGCTATCAGTGCCCACGGCAGGTTGTCATACCACTCATTTGCATTATCTTGACATCTTAAGCTATTCTTTAGGGTTCTGATAAGACATTTGATCTCCCCCTAGGCTTGTCGGTGATGAGCTGTGGCATGGTGTTGTTGTGCACCCAAACAATTACACATGTTGAATCAGAGAAATGAGGTGAATTGGGTGCCGCGGTCAGTAAATATATGCTCGGGGATATCAAACAACGTGACCCAATGCCTAATGAATGCGTCGATACACTCTTCAGCTGAAATATTTGGAAGACGAACGGCGTTCATAAAACGGATGAACTTGTCGATTATTACGAGAAGATGGTTGTAACTCTTGCTGTTGCCCAACGATCCGGTTATGTCTACAGACCCGTTGGTGAAGCGACCACGGGGTGGTGGGATGACGTTGACAAGAGGGGCTATGTTTTGACGTTGGGTTTTACTACGTGCCCAAGCTTGACATTCTCTAGCCCACTGGCGTATATCTCGCCTCATCCCATGCCAGAAAAAACGGTGACTAATGAGTTTGTTACCGGTGTTGGCGCCATGGTGTGACCAAGAATGGTACAAGTGGAAGACGTCGAAGCGAATGTTAGAAGGAATAATAGGGCGCAGGTGGCCGTGAATTGTATCGCACAACAGACTAATACCGCGATCAGCAAGAAGTACTAAGGTTACTTTTAATGAGGGAGCATCAGTTGACTTACCCTGGCGTAAGCGTTCGATTTTAGGGTCTCCTCTTTGGGAGGTAGCAATTCGCAGGTAATCTAGGCTGGGTTCTTCTGGTAAAATGGCATTGCTCTAAACTTTTCGGGGCTAAGACCACGTGTTCTGGCAAATACCGGCTCTTCCGTAGGCGTTTCTACTAAGGTCATGACTGAATGCTTAGCTTTTCTGTTGCGGCGGCAAGGGTCAAAGACCTCAGGAAAGGTTTTCTGGAGCGAGTTCAATATTTTTGGTTTCGTCTTGTCCTTGGTTTGAATCCTGAAGCTAGATCCCTCATTCAATGCAAAAATACTGAAAGTGGTCAGCCACTTTTTTTGAAAGCGCATTTTAGCGACGTTTGATCACGAGCATGAAACCTTTCTATAAAACACTCAATGGACTGGGGTTGCAATGGCAACAAAAAGATGGGAGCTTTAGGCCTTTTTCCCGCAAAACGGTTTTAGGCTAAGTTCCTATTTGCGGATCAAAATAATTGGTGAACAGCCTGGAAACTACTTCAGACGGGGTTTCGTGTTTTCGGTAATGGTCAGGGGGTATATGCACAATGCCAACTTTACTTTGAAAAAATGCGTTAAGCTGTTAAGTCGAAACTAGGATAGTTTTGTAGCACCAAAAGATCCACCTGCAGTAGTGATGAGAAAGTGGCTATTTTGACGTGGACGGCTTTTTACCCTTAGAGACTATTTTGCATAATCATTCACAGTAGGAACCACTGTTTTGATTGGGAAATTATTGCCTATTTAGAACCATCAAAAACAATAAAATTGATTTTCGCCTTAAATGCAGCAAAACCGCCTCTTCTAATTGTTACTATCGTAATCCTCGTCAAAAAACAATAAAACTGACCAAGGCAAAAAAAAATTCACCTTTGTCCACTAGGTGAAATTTGATTACAAAGAAGGAAAAAGGAGCACAAATAAGCTCTAAATAGTCTTCTGCTGGGTTAATGTCTTCGTAACACCAAAGTAAATCGGATCTCATCCATCAATACAATGACGAATACTCCAGGCAACAATTAGAATTGTGAAGTTTGTAAGATGAATAAGTTAGGTTGATGTATTAATGCAATTAATAGGCGTAGGATCTATAAGATTCAAGCTTTGTTTTAATGGATCTAATACCCAGTTGGCTGCCTGTAGTGTGATAGACATATATCAATAGAAAAATTAATAAGAGACAGTTAAATATGTGCTCACTCTTACGTAACAATATTTGATTAGCAGTGTTACCTAGAGCCTGGGTTCAAACCCCAGGATATTGCTGGTTCAGGATATTAGTTCTTAATCTATCCCAAAATTATTTTTATGGGGTTTGTTTTATAGTTTCGATATATCTGGCTATGAGGATCATTTATGCTTATAAAAGGCTGATCTTGGCTCTACATATTTTTTTTTCACGTTTTCATTGTCTGATCTTGGTATAGTCTTTGTCGATTATGCAAAAACAACTTTTGTTTAAACCAGTCATGCAAAGACACGGTCGGGCCGTTTGCGGTTTACACACCCGACCACAAGGTTTACATGCGCGACCAGAAAAGTTTACGTGCACATGATGAGGAAATTTTGCAACGATATGAAGACCAAAGTCAGCAAGTGCTTCAGCTTGATCGCCAAAAAAAAGCTGTGGCAGGTTAATCGTCGTTGCAACGCTCGTCCTGCATCTTGGTTTAGGTAAATTAGGGCATGTCCTTGATTCTGATTGAAAAAAGAGGTCATCTCTTGTTAATCGCTTCGTCAATGAAATTTTTAGGCTTTGTTGGGGAAAGCATCAGCAATCATCTGACAATACTGGTTTATGCATGTGTGAGCAACCATCAATTTCTCCGCGCTACCAAATTCCAAAAAAACTTTTGCATCCCTGGTTTAAACCTTTACCGTTTTTTTCCGAAGTAGTGCAACCAAGCAGGACAATATCCAAATAGTGCCTTTTTCAAGTGCTTTACAACAGAGCTTTTTTGGGGTTCAATCTTGTAATCTCGTGACCATAAACATTGAACATCGCTTTAACCCGCTAGATGACGTTACCGAACTTTTTCATGTTGTCAACATACTTAACAACTTAAACATCTCAGTGATTTCAGAGAACTCCCCTTTCACTTCAATTGTTGAAGGTGAGAAGGTGAAATCTTCGATGAATCTAAACTTTAGCAGTTCAAAATTGTATCAATCATTAATTTGGTGTTGAGAGGAGCTAACAGTTCTAAGAAATGACTGGCAACACCCTTGTTCCATATCACTTGACACTTGCCAAAGGATATTCTTCACATATTGACTTCTTTGCTTGATAAAAAAGTCATAGAGAGATCGCTCTCGGTATCAGAATCATCCAAAGTGGCATCAACTTTATTGCTTTTGCTCATTTGGGTTCGAACAACTCTAACACACTCCAAGCAAAGATTTTCACGACGGTTAGCTACAAGTTTATTTTTACACATAGATCGCACCAAGTTCCTTTTTACATCTTTTCTAGACTTCAAATTGAATAAACGGCTGTCGTTAGATGTGGGCAGAATAGACTGACACTTTTTTGTGTTGTTCTTTTTTTGTTCCGGATTAGCTTCCTTTAGTCTTGCTTTTATTGTGCAATTTTAAATATAAAACCAGGCCAAATTGTGCCCTTGTAATCAATACTTTTAACGAAATACAGTTGCAACTATAATTCAGTAACTATTACAGCATTTATGGATCAAACCTAAAATATAAAAATTGTCTCAAAATATTCGCTTGTATTATTTACGAAATTCCAATAGAGTCAAGAAGTCTTGAATACCAAATATTTGTGATGAGCAGATATAAATGCAAATCGTTCCATGCAACAACAATAAGTTAATATTTTTTTATTTCTCGAAAAGTTTCTGAGATGCAGACACTTAACTCATACGCTTTTTTACTACTTGTTTTAATTGGAAAATAAAGAGCTTATTGATGTAAAATCTTGAGTCCAGGGCTCCTTACTCCAAAACAGAAAAGTACTGGTATTTTGTTCGTAATTATTCGCCAAGTACTTATTTGTGGAACGGTTTCATACAAAAGCAATTTTTTATTAAATTTCATCCATGTCAACGATTTTTAAAGTGACCACTCGGGAGATATTTCCTTGCATAAAGTTATTTGAGATGGCAATCCAAAGTGCATTTCTTCATAAATCAAAGAAAGGAATTTCTGCTGAAAATTTGTGGTATAGCGGCGTATAGATTAAAAATGTTGGTACTCAACTACTTACAAATGAACTTATTCGGCAAAAGATGCTACTGCTGCATCAATAGAAAAAAATTGAAAAATGCAAGTCAGCTTATTTTTGTTGGTCCTTCAACGAGTTCCGAACTAGATCAAGCTGTAGTAGGGTGGCTATTTTTGAAAACCATGAAAAGTTTGGGAAGGTTCCGCCAAGTAATAGATGACTATCTATTTTGGAAGAATGGGAAATTTTGGAAAGATTAAAGAAGATTTGTTTGGGAAGAAAATATGAATTTTTGAAATACCGTGTGAATGCAAAATCTTGCTCCACCCTAAGCAAAAATCCTAGATGCAGCTTTGCAGTACGTGAACTAGCCTAAAAAGTTTGATCATCTCCAGACTAGACTTCTATACTTCACATTCCAAGGATATAGTTGGTGAGGCGTATGCGTTCATGGTCTTCCATCCTTTCTCTACAAAAAAACTTAATATTTCTGTAGTCCTTTTTTGCATGCAATCAATCAAACAAATTCATTTTAATTCTAAACTTAAACAATTAAAAAGTGAACCACTGTCACTCTGCAAAAAAAAGATCTGCTTTTATTCTCAGGCAAATTCCTGATAAAATTTGAGTGACAACAAACAAAGGAAAAGGGCTCCATCGTTTGCATGCATCCAACTTATTACTGAGGCTTTGCAAAAGTACGGTAGTTTTTGGAACACCGCAAATAAAAAATTGCCAACGTATTGCAAATTTTCATGGTGGGACTGACATGAAACGCTCGTCAGAATAACTACAAACTCGTGAGTTAATAAATAACCTAGCAAGTTTATGTACCGTAATTATTCTGATAAGCGCTTTATGGCAGTCCCACAATGAAACTTAGCAATAGGTTAGCAAACTCATATTGTAAAATGTCAAAATTATATTGAAATCGAGTTATGGAAAAGATGTTTAAATTGGCTTAGACTGACCACAAGCTCTTCATGGTTGACCGCCATTCTGTTTAGGAAGCAATACCCACCCCCCCCCTCCCCCAGACAATATCACGCGAGTTTGTAGTTATTCTGATGAGCGGTTCATGTCAGTCCCACCATGAAACTTTGCAATACGTTGGCAATTTTTCATTTGCGGTGTTCCAAAAACTACTTTTGCAAAGCCTCAGTAATGAGTTAGATGCGTGCAAACGATGGAGGCCTTTCCTTCTGTTTGTTGTCCCTCAATTTTTATCGCAAATTTTCCTGAGAGTAAAAGCGGATTTTTTTTTCTGCCAGAATGACAATGGTAAAAATAAAGTCTGAAATTTAGCTAGCTCAATTGAAACAACAAGCTTATCAGCAATTTAGTGGCTAGATTAGATGCAAACTATGTTTATTGCCCGATCCGGGAATCAAATCTGACGTCAACTTACATCACGTGATAAAAATTTCCCGATCGGGCAACGGTTTCCTGATCAGGAAACGACTTCCCAATTAAAACAGTGGTCCCTACTGATTCACCTGTGTTTATATTGTCATAATTGCTACAATTCTGCCACTGACACTGTGGCGCGTGGATAGTGCACCGGTATTGAAATACAATGGTTCCAGGGGAATCTTGACTGGCAGGACACTAAGTTGCTAAGAGAAAAGCAGTGTACAACTGTACACTGGAGGGGCAGGCCTGGTATGTGAATGTACGAGTTAGTGTACATTGGAAGGGTGTGTACAAGGTGGGGAGTGGACACGGGGGGTGTAAAATTTTTTTGTTCAGTTATTAAAATCAGAAACGACCAAAATCAAATGTTCAATATGTCATTAACATTGACCAATCACAAATAACTCATGGCAAAATAGCCTCTGAAGGTAAAATGCTATCAATGGCAAAATAGCCACTGCCTAATGATAAAAACGTGTGCTATACACAATCTCGGTGTTTGCCTAAATAAGTCATTGATTTTCCAGAAAAATTTAGCTGAGGTGTAACTGTATGAAGCCCTACATTATTCAAGGTTACTGTAGAGTTTTTGTCTTTTGTTTTCATGTAATTTTGTTCATAACTTTTCATCTATTTTTATGATTTACAGTAAATGTTATTGTTTGAATGTCTGTTTTTGTTTGCAAAATATGTACCAAAAGGTTAGTTAGGATGTACGTTTTTGAGGACAAAAACATAAAGATTTTTGATGATAAAACCTGGTATTTACCCAATGAGGTGTACCGGTAATGTTTAGCAAGTGGTTATTTTGCTGTCAACAGGTCAATGACATTTCACTTTTGGAGGCTATTTTTTCATTACTATTCACAGATTCATGTGTAAGTAAATGGGCATATTTGTTATGCTTCTGATAGCAATGCTGTGGATGGTCCAGCTGCCTTTAAGGGTGATGGTTATGGGTTCATATTTTTATTGACAAGGGTACTTAGACAAAGGCAGTGTACCCAGTTAGTGAATATACAAGGGAAGTTGAGTGTGGGGAAGTGAATATGGAGGCGTATTTTTTAATTTTTCATAGTAACTAACCTATTAGAAACCACCAAAAGTCAAGTGTTTAATCTGCTAATATATTATTAAAACTGACCAATCACAGATGTCTAGTGGCAAAATAGTTTCCAAAGATTACATGCTGTTGATGGCAAAATACCATTAGCTACTGCCTAATGTTTAACACAAGGATTGCAGCAGATAAAATTTTTGTACCCAAACACTTGAGAGCTAAAAACTTACAAAACTGGACAAAAACAAAAACATAATTATAGGCATAGCTACTGTGTACCAGTACTACCATCTTAATTCAACTTTTTAACACTGTAGCAGGTTAGCTTATTGCATGTTTTAGAGTGCTAACTGGTTTATTGATAACATTTTGATTGGGTATCTGCCTTCAGTTTTAACTATGGACATGGAAGCATCAATTAATACTGAGGATAAAGCAGAAGATGAAGAAATAGACAATGATGAAAGCAGTGATAGCATGGATAATGATGATGATGAAGATGAAAAACTAATGACAGAAGTTCAAAATTTCAACAAAAAAGTATTTCTACTGAAGTAGCTCTTTTATTCATAACAAATTTTTAAGTACAGTAGATTCCTCTTAATTGGGCCGCTGGTTAATCGGGTCAGCTGTTTAATTGGGCCAAATTGTTGAGATCAAAATCCAATCAAAGATAATGCACTACGTTAAATTCGCATAATCAGGCCACTATTCCGCTTAATCAGGCCACAACTGTAGTCAGATATATACTGGTTTAATTGCGTAACCGCCTTTGTAATGTAATAGAACTCAATATCACAAAGCCAACTATATTATGTAACAATTGAAAAATACAGGCGCAAATTATTTTGTTATTTCATGCCCTTGGACATGGTAATTGTTGTGTTTTGTTGCAAATTTTGTGAAGTCCCAAGCAGAGATGCCACAAAAAGAATTAACAATTGCTGAAAGGGTTGTTGTCCTAAGAAAAATTGGAGAGCAACCTCCAAACATTAGTCATCGCCAGCTAGCTGAGATAACTGGTGTACCAAGAACAACCCTGGCACAGATACCGCAAGACTTTGGATAATTGGGCCAGCTGCTTAATTGGGCCAAATGGTGCTTATCCTGATGTGACCCGATTAAGCGAAATCTACTGTAATAGAAACTTGTTTTTTTAAGTACGGTACTATTTTGTTTAATGTTCAAGAGAAAAAGCATTAAAAAAAGTCCTGCAAAGAGTTCTGTTGATTGCTTTAAGTTATGAGGCTTATGAGTTCTTTCCTGGTGCAACTTTGCTGATTAGAATTGGCACTACAAGTCTATCCTTATCTATCAATTTTGTGCTAAAAAATAGCTCACAAGATTTTGAAATTACAATATTGAGCAGCTGAAAAACTTTAGCAAACTTTTGTGTTTTTATTCTTATTCAGTTCTGTATTTAGAACTATAGATCCTTGGCGTCTCTTGCATATGTAAAATTTGTAGCTTTTTATGCTTCTTTGAATTCCAGAGCATCTCTAGTGCATCAAGTTTTTACATTTTTTTATGCTTGATAGAATTTTTTCCCACCCCTTTTTCACTTACAGAACATAGGTGCTTGCTAGTCGGTCTCGCAGTTTTTTCTCCCATATGGATAGCCTTTATCTTGTTTACATATACTTTCAGACCTTTGTCCCTTAATGCTTTCTTCTGTTGAGTCTATCAAGATTCCACATCCAACTATCTTCTAGTAGTACCAGGTCACATCCATAAAGGAGTTCCTTCACTACACCTTCTCTGATATTTTTTGTCACCTCATCCATCACTACCACAAACAAAAGAGGACTTAGTGCCGATCATTGGTGTACTTTAACATTTACATCAAGTATTGCTGATAATTTCAGGCACTCCACTATCACAAATGTCTTAATATTTATATGCCTGTCCACAGTCGCCATTACATCTCTTTCCATCATTCTTTTCTTCTCAGTGCAAGTAAATACATGCTTGTACGTTTTTGTTGCCTACTTCACTGTGTACTACAGACCTATTAAGAAAACAGCTACATAATGGACAAGTATTGCATAAAAATTGTTTTTTTCAAAGGTTTTCTTTTTGTAAAAGGAAGCTTGGGGTTGAACCGTTTGTTTTTGCTTTATATTTTTGAGTTGATTTTTCTGTATGGTTGCAGTAGCTCTGATAAATACATGTCTGTTAAATGCAAGGTTAAGGTGACCGCTAGGGTCAGCTTTTGAGTTAGAGTTAGGGTTAGTTGATGTTGCAAGACATCGTGATGGACATTATGAATATCATGGACATCGGTACATGCACTATTTAGAAAGACTGCGTTGGCTGTTGTTTAGCTGGTCAGTTAGCTACCAGGTTGCAAGCATGCTTTGCTTTGTCTGGATATTTTACAATAGGATAAGGTGATTGGAGGAGAGAATATAGAATTTTGGTGCATGCAATGTGCTGCTGAAATTGCGGAAAAAAATCTGTTGCAGTGCAGCATGCAAACAAAAATATTTGTGTGGTGCTGTTTGTAAACTAAATGTGGCCTCAGCATCACTATTGGGAATTAAAGAAACTGTTTTACTAGTTGTATTTAGCAAAGTTATGATTGTGACATCACCAGATAAGTATTAGAAAACAACTGTAAATAATTAGCAATAGCAAGCTTGATTTTTGAAAAACAAAAGACATTTTTTCATATTGCGTAGTAAGAGTGTGCAGTAGCATTAAATTTTAGTATAAACCAAAAAACTAAGAAAAATACCTTACATCACTACTAAATTGACTGAAGGTGTATGTCTACCTGCATTTGTACGTGACTGTTTTACTAAAAACATAACAATTGGTTATTACTGCATGAACAGTTCGTGAACTGTATGCTATACAGTTCCAGGACAATTTTTTTTGTAAACTTGGTTGAAGTAATGTTTATGCAAAGACCCAAAGGATATTGAATTTAGAACCTTTTTGTTTTTACGTTATCTAGCTTTGTGTCACTTCTACATAATATACATGTATTTATGACGTAAAGTTGCTACAATGATGCAATGCTGAGAGAAAACAACTAAATAATGTTTAAAACTGCTTTTAGTTACAGTTTTTGTAGCAATACCTGACTGTTGTGATCTAGGCAAAAATTGCAGTGTTGTTGTACCGCTGCACTACACACTAGTTGTTGTACCGCTGCACTACACACTAGTTGTTGTACGCATCTTTCCATGACTAGAGACTAGAAATGTACACTTAACTGTTGTAATATTCTTTCTTTCAGTTAGAAGCTTCCCCATATGATTATCAAGCTCATGTCGGCCGAGTCACGCTGCTTCGAAAATGTGGGGAATATGAACAGCTACAAAGTGCAAGAAAACGAATGGCGGAGTTGTTTCCCTTAACGCAAGTGGGTTTTTATTTCACTAGCTTTACTGTGGATTATAACGTATGTAAGTCTATATATAAGAAACAAAGTATTTGATTAAAACGTCACCAACTTTTCAATTGATTAGATTTGGGTTGCACTTTGTTTAAATATATCGTATCGTTACACTGCTTTTGCAGGAACTTTGGTTACATTGGTTGGAAGATGAACAGAAATTTGCTGAATCAGAAGAGGAGCATTTAGAAGTAGAAAGCTTGTTTGAACGTGCCGTAAAAGACTACATGTGTAAGATATTTTTAGTGATTATAATACGGTTAACTTCAGTGTTATAATTTCTAACCGTTGTTTACACTACTATTCCCCATTGCAGTGCTCGGATCGCGATATGCCAATAATTGCATCCTTAACTTTTCTGGTTTCCTTTAAACCAATCCACTGTGCAGTTTATTACGTTTCTTTCTGTCGTCAGTTTTGCAAAAAAAAAACGTTAAAAATTTTTGGCATTTCTATCTTCTGCTGTCAATTTTAAGAAGCTAAAAATATATTGCATGCTATTTTTTTTCAAATATTCGAGTTGTTTTAAAGTGTGTTAGAACTAAATAAAAGTTATAAAAATATTTTATTGCTTAATGTACTTTATAAATTGTTAGACTGAAACTTTATAGAGTAAAGTTGTGACTGGAATTAGTCAATAGTAGAACTCACACTTTATTTAACAAATCGATTTCACTAAATTAGCATCATCAGTGTTCTGCAAAGCAACCGCAATGATAAATTATATATACTCACGTCAAATTGAACAGACAAGCTCACAAAACTAACTCTATAATAAACCGAACTGACTGCAACAAGAAAACTTGTTAATAGGAGTTTTACTTGGAAGTTTAGCCAGCTCAGTGGTCGAGTAGTCAGCGTCATTCATGGTGACAATGGTCGTGCGTTCCAACCTCGCAGTTTTCTTGTATGCTTAGATACGGCACTGTGACAAATTTTCCTGCTTGGTTTCTTTGGTTGTTGTAGAAGTGTTGTGTGCGCGCGGCTCCGAAGCAGGCACAAACTTTCGGGATTAGAGGTTGAAAAACGCTTGCTTTTTGTAGGTCCTGAAATTTGGCTTGAGTATGCTCAATATTCGATACGATTTATTGGAAAAGAAGGCGGATTTGAAAAAGTAATATTTCTAATACTGTACGCTTTCACTTACTGTGTTTTGTGTAACTACTGGTATCATGTTTGTTATGTTCGTAAGTTGCTTTGTGTTACTCTTGGTGTTGAATCTACTTCATATTTTTTCTAGAGGTTAAACAACATCGTTTCAGCCGTTTTTTTGTCCTTTTCATGTTTTCTACTAATTTTACCTCTTGCAATCTTGTATGTGGTATTTTTTGCCGCAAACTTTTCAAGCATTAGCACATTATTAATACTTTTATGAAGCCATCAATACTGCATAAAATGCTGCATTAAGCCACTATTGTGATGAAACTCGCAAAGCCTACTTAAATCAAGCGGCAAAGAAGAGCATTTTTTGTGACAATTATTATGAAAGATTTATTTTATAAACCTATCACTTTTGCGGTCCTATTGAAACTAGTCACTAACTCCAGTTCGAAGATCACTGGCCTGGTGCAAAGTTTTCTTATTGTGGCATCCTACTTGGCTAATGGTGATGATTATCATGTTATTAGCAGTTTCAGCAGAAGCATATTAATTTTTGATGTATTGCTGAAATTTATAGATCAGAGGAATTCTAAAGCGAGCGCTGGCAGCTGTTGGATTGCACGTGTTGAAAGGAGCCAGTTTATGGGAAGCTTATAGAGAAATTGAGAACGCTATTCTCGTTTCAGTACAGGTATAGTTTACGCTCAAAAAAAAAAATTAGAGATGCTGTCCAAGTGGAAATATTGTGCCGCGAGAACACGGTTCGAGGTTTAAAGTCTCTCAAATAATACAAAAAATCAAACCACAATGTCTCCCATAAACACCGGTCTATCACCAAACGCATGATTTGCTAATTTAAGATCGTGCGTTGGTGTATTGATTACTGGTTGGTGACAAGTATACAAGTAGCTACAACCCCTAGCCCTGTATAACGCTAGGAGATCTTGTAGTGGGTGGTATTTTCGGCTTAGCTTTATGTTATGTTTTTGTAAAAGTCAATCAGTTGGGTTTTATTTTATTTCAGCCGTCTCCCGGCAGTGTATCTACACCTCAGCAAAATGAACTGGTATCGGAGCAAACAGCAAAAATCGGATCACTATTCGCCAGGCAGTTGGCCATTCCATTATTAGGTAAGCACTATGGAAAAAATGTGATGTCATTTTAGATGTGTGTTCATATTGCAGTCGCTAAAAATGCACATTTTTAACGAATAAAACAAAAAATGTGGCAGCGTAAGCTGGTAGACTGTACGAGCGCCAACTGGCTTCTGAGCGTGTAATTTTGCTTACATAAGGTTAAGGTGCAAGCTGCAGCATTTTTCCAATACCATTATTTTTCCATCTCACGGTGTTGCAATTTAGATATGGAAGACACTATGGAGGAGTACAAGGAATGGAGGAAGAATTTAGAGGAAGAGGAAGTGCCAGTTGAAATTGAGGAGGCCTACCGAAAAGCACTGAAGTACTTGGAAGATTTAAAACCCTTTGAAGTGGACTTGGTAATGAGATGTTGGATACTATTTTGCAATATGCAGTTCATATTTGGCAGATTTAATACTGAAATGTATATTTTGTCATTTTTATTTTATGATGCTGGGTAACATGCTAATGTGATACGACCCAACCATTAGCTCCCGTTCGGCATAGATACGCATTGTAAAGGTAGTCCCATATTTCATTCCGAGTTTTAGAAATAAATAGGTTAAGACCTCCATTTTCCTGGACCCATGACACTGATGAAAGTAGGAAGGCCAATTTCTTCCATTTGGTTGTCTT
Source organism: Trididemnum clinides (assembly GCA_963675345.1). NCBI lineage: Eukaryota > Metazoa > Chordata > Ascidiacea > Aplousobranchia > Didemnidae > Trididemnum > Trididemnum clinides. The sequence continues at coordinate 20,300,663 of OY776305.1, forward strand.
TCCTTCTACCCGAATCTCTACCTGTGGTATTACCCTTGCGTATGAGTGGTGAGCTGTTTTTCAAAATTCCGACCCTGCTTGAAGTCAAACTCCGGTCTTACGCTGGCGAGGCAATTGCTTAACCACCACACCATCGAGCTCTCTCTAGATAAGCAAGCGACCCTTTAAATTCGAATGCTTTTTACATAAACTTCGGCATATATGTGACGTGTTACACTCCACATATTGCATAATTTCAAGTGCAGTTTAAACACGAGTGTCTGACATGTAGGTTCTGAATTGTGTCCATCTGAGTCGCGTTGGTTTTGAGCTCATTTTTAAGCTGCATTTACAGCTTGATGGCCCAGAAAACATCACGTAGACGGCCTCAACCCCTTGCTCAGGGTGAACTTGTGGTTAGGATAATTTAGTTCGAAGCCTACAGCTTTTCAGCGCACCAGGAAAGCTCCAATTGCGACTCGAGTTCACACAAATTCCTGTGATTAAATGCAAAGTTTATTGTTACAGGAAAATAAAGACTTGCCTAGTTTGGATTGTTATAGAAAATACATCGAGTTTGAAAAAAAGTCTAACGATCCAGCTCGAATACAAAACATATATGAACGAGCAGTAGCTGACAATTGTCTTAACGCTGAGCTTTGGAACGACTACATTACTTACTTGGTAACTACTCATTTGATCAAACATAGTATTTTTATTGTCAGGTTTTGCGTACGACAGCATTGGCAATCCCTATCATGAGAGTTAAAAGAGTTTCAATTTAATGTTGAGCATAGATTTGTACGTGCAGAAGATTTTCGAAGTAAAAGATCATACGAAGTTTCCTCAGGAAGTTAGTACGCAATTGTGCGGAGATCACTATCAGTGGAATGTAATCATTCTGCTACACGGTGTGAAACGTTATGCGTTACGTACCACAAATGAAACGGCATGTACAACTTGTATAACTTCAGTAGTGGATCATTGGAGCTAGAACAATCTGTGCTCTGCCATCGATGCCACACAGGCGAACACAGCAGCCCGTCGAAGGTTGAGTTGTTTAAGTGATAGAGTAATGTACTCTACCTTCAGGGAAGGGTTTCCCGGGTGAGGCTGCCACGACGTATGTTTGGATTGACTTCGCAGATATTAAAGGTGTTAGTGCGGTGTATTTCTGACAGTAAATGGATCTTATTGCAGAGTGCTTTTTGGAATGACAACAAGGCATTTGTCATGAGATTTGAACTCACGATTACGCGAACACTGCCGCCGTAAGCCGACGCTTCACCCAATCGACCACGTTTCCGGCAAACACACTTTGAAGGTTGCTTACCGTGAATGCTAAGGGCAACGAATCTTACCGATGTCGTTTTATTTTTACACATTCAAACTTCCAATCTTTGGTTAAATTTGCATATTCACCTTTAAGATGCTGTTGCGGCAGGTCTTCGCTTGCATTTTGTGAAAGGGTAAGTGGAAAAATTTTTCTCTTGCATTTGCGGACACCTTGATAAAATAAACAATAGTTATTTAAGATAAATTAGCAGACGGTGAAGAAAGAGCTGGCCGTGATTTTGCCATTGTTTTCTTCACGTTGCCATTGGATCAATACCTATTGCAAAGATATTGGTTGAATTTTTACTATTTCAGAATAGAACTTTGAAGTCTGGTCCAATCGTAGCCACTGTGAATGAAAGAGCGGTTCGAAACTGCCCTTGGGCATCTACATTATGGAAAACTTACCTGCTCACTCTGGAAAGAAGCGAGAGGGACCATGAAGAAGTAAACGTTTTTGTTATTAATTTAGACATAACGGAATTAGAAACTCACTTAGTTGTGATAACCACAATCCGGTTTTAAAGCGGTCGACAAGAAACCTGCTGGGCATCACTTTTGTTCAATCTCGTAAAAGGTAGAATAATGTAAAAATCGCAGAGTACTGACTGACCATCCACTACAGTGGACCTAGTATAGATCCCACAACTGTGACAGTCTTAGCTATACTTTATTGCTCTAGGTTCTTGTTGGTCACCAACTGCACTGAAGAGATCTGATAGGTCGAAACAGTGTCACTGTCTTCATTTTGCTAAATGTGAAAATGCTTTTCCAAAAAATATAAATGGATTCTGAGGAAAGTTTACCAAGCCTAGTCTTGTTTGGTAATAAGCTGTTTGTTTCATTCTTGAATAAGAGGTGTTTGTTTGTGGTTACCCCTCCTCTTCCGTGGGATGGAGGTACGGCATGCCGTCAACCTAATTGAAATTAGGCTAGGGGAAAGATGGCAGCCCATTTCGAACCAGTCTTGAGTGACTGGTAGCCCCACCACCAACAAGGCGGACTGCCACTGGTGGGTACCCAAGAGTCGTCTTTTTACGACATGCTGGGTGAGCAACTTCACAATTGTAATCCGGTGAAGTACGGGTGGGCCACTTGTCTGCCACATAAAGGTGGAGGCGTCCCGTTAAGTGCCTAGGACACAACAAGCAAGCTTGTCGGCTTGTTCCTCACACTATCTCTTTTTATGCTGAGCGCCAAGCAGGGAAGCTGTGAATACCAGTTTTTAAAGTCTTTTGGTATGACTCGACTTAGGGAATGAACCCCAGGCCTACCGACTGCAATGCGGACGCTCTAACCACTACGCCATCGCGCCGGTAAGAATAAGAGGTAACTATCTAAGTCGAAGTTGATTACAGTAACAGCGACCATGACTTTAGCCAAAGAAAGCTTCCAAATAGTGAATCAGAATACGTTTAACCAGAAAAAAATCAGTTTTAAGCTGAGCTAGATTTGAATCAAGGTGATGAGAGAGTGATCCATCAAGAACTGCGATCAAAGCCTTGGTTATGATGTTAGCTTCAATGAAAATTTGTGAATACTTCACCACCGTAAAACAGCAGCAATAAAAACTGATTTCGTGTTGGATTTGGACTCACGATTTACATTGGTTAGTTCTGGGGTGTAAACCCAGGCTATTGGTAAAGCTAGATTTTACGTTTTTTCCGGGTCGGCAGGCTTAGACTTGTTTCTTCACTCTTTGTCTACCACTATCAACTCGCAAACGATGCTGAAAAAACGGCATTATAAATTACGAATGTTTTTCCCTGAGAAGATCGATGGTATTTTAATGCTGTATCAAACTCCAGGTCATTCGTTTCTAAGTTTGGAACAATTACCACTACATCATAGTGGTTACGTAATTTATCAGTACTCTTATCGCGCCCGAGCTCGATGTTTTAAAGATATGTGCCCCTGCCACTACCAATGCCAACTGGAACTAAATCGTGTACTTATTTTTTATAGATTCTATCTGTTTACAATGACGCAATCGCTGTTGGATTTTCATCAGCTGGTGATTATGCTTACTTGTTTGAGACATGGTGCGACGTGATGAGACGTTATTACTGCAGTGAGTAGAGCTGGAAGATATTATGTTCCACGTTTCGTGATTTACTACTCTGCCACTCAGTTGTTTGTATGCAGTTAAAAGTAGAACTTTTATCCTCGCATAGACTATAATTTTGTCCTTTAAAAATTTTGTTTGATTTTATGTTTACTCCTTCTCTTTCTGGGAATGGAGGCGTGGTGCGGTTCATCAGGTTTACGCGGTATGTTTAAAATCAAGCTATAGGACAAGAAACTTATTTTGAAGCAGTATGTAGACGGGTTGCTCACCGCCAAAATTGAAATTCCGCTCTGCTTTGTCAAAAAAATTTCCAGTTCAATTTTATTAATTTCCTCGGCAAAGTCCAAGCTGCATTTAGAAAGCTCATCTACACCCCAAAACTGGTAATCATAGCATGTCGACCAAAAAATAGAAAATTGAATTTCAATTGTAAAATGTTACTGGCCCAACGCATCTGCTCGGCACTTTTCCGGCTTGTTCTAAACTGGCAAATGAAAGGCGGTCGAAGTGATGCCTTGGCCTGCAGCACAATAGCCAGGTCTGAAGTTCAACAAAAAAGTTGATCTGGCGCTTTTTGTGCGGAGCTCAACTTCAGTATTCACATCATTTTGTGCTAGATGCTCTGAACATTATCTTGTTTTATCGCGGTATTTATCACTGTGCTGGGTTTGCTGACGGTTCCTAAGGGGATTTGAACTCGAGTTTGTTGTTTCATCTATAATTGCAATGTGTTCTTCTGGTGACTTCAGTGGAGTGTAGATCTGTAACTGAGCATTTTTTGATTAGGGGGAAATGACAAAGACGAACTGGGAAGACTTTTGCGAGGTGCGTTTGAATCTTCAACATCCTACTTACTCAACAACGCGCTGACAGGTACTGCTTGTAATAATGCTTTCACATATACTGCTGGGTCATAGCTTGCTGGTATACTAACGATCTGCTGTTTTTGCATAATCTTGTGTTTTTGTTTCGTTTTTTGACACTGGCTTTAATTTGACTTATTATTTGTGTTTTTCCTTAACTTTTGTGCGCAGGTCATGGCTTTACTTGCATGCTTTAGCCGAAAACGTTGCTGCTATTCTAGTTTATTTCTGCTATTTATTAATTTTCTTATAAAATATAAAGGCTGCTAGTTGCAAGGTAGAAATTTTCAAGGCAATCTATCAAGAGGGATCTGCCTTCAGCATCACATCAAGGTGAAATAGAAAATATTGCTCAAAAATGATCAACCGGGAAGAAATTTTCTATTTTGCCTTAATTTTCTTATCTAATAACAGTAGCTTGAACATATTGTCGGATTGATGTTCGTTCAGAATTTGTAGTGCTGTCAGCACTGTTGCTTTTGCTCTATGTTTCAAAAACTAGAAAAAAGTTTTAATGATATCGGCAGCCTATATCAAGTTAAAATTCTTTATTTTTAATAAACAAAGCGGCTGAAAAGAACTAAACAGTCAAGTAGTCACTTTGGAAAGGTTTGTCACTGAATCATTTCTACATTATTTCGGTTATTCTCGCATAAATATTTACGTGTGTCACTATTCTATATGTAGCAGTTTCAACTGCTTTTCATTTTTCCAGCTTTCGGCACCACTGGAGATCCTGATTATACGTTGTGGTGCTACTGGGCTCGCTGTGAAGCGAAATACTTGAAGAATATCACCAAAGCACGACAGATAATTGATGAGCTTCTAGAAGACGATCCAGAAGCCAGAAGAAATTGGAAAATATGGCGAGAGTATTTCGATATAGAAATGTACGAATAAGTGTTACATAGCTAAAATAATGAAAAAATAATTTTGTTAACAGCATTATCAGTTGACTTGAATTTGCCCGCGTTGCGCCATTGTATATGTTGTTGTGGTAATATGTGTCTTCCACTAACGGTTTGGTTAGAGCAAGAGAGGACTTCAATTTCAGTTTGCTTTTCAAACGATACCAGCAATGTATGCGATACAAGGAATGTTATATTTCGTTTTAAACAGCTCAATTAGATTGTTCCCGGTACATAATGTCAGTTTCAGTGTAAGAGTTATTGTGCTGGTCTCAAACAAAGCGATTGGCCGATTCAAACTCTAGCTTCGCGCTCTGAACAATGCAAAACCAATTTTTTCAGGTTGTACGGAGATATCGACCACTGTCGAGGTGTTCTGCGGAGGGCCGTGCAGTCTAGCGCCGCCGATGACGGCGGCGCAGAGATGGCGTGCACGCATTATATTCGTTTCGAAAGAGAGAATGGTAGCATTCAAGACTTGGACGATGCGATGAAGAAAGTAGAAGGGCGGCTGGCTAAAGTTCAGAAAAGAAAAGATAAAGTAAATGTTATACGTTGACTGTGTATGACGCAACATAGGTCAGTGGAAAAGTTCTGGATTACAAGGCACCTTGTTCGCATATAAAACCTTTCTTTGCCATCGGTATTCACCATATAGAGCATTTAATAGAAGAATTAAGTCAAAGTCTGCAGCACCTACCCCAACCTCATAATGCTTTATTTTGACCTATCAACTATCAAATCCCGGTAGGGGCATGCGGTTTGTCTTCAGAATCAGTGTTTTCATCTGTGACTTGAAATTCCAGGTTGCCCATCAGATGCAAGAAAGAAAGAAAAAATGGGAGGAGAATGGACATATTGGTAAAAAATGGAAGAAAAATGAAAAGAAACCAAGAGAACAGAAGCAAACCAACAAGCGACCCGCACGTGATCAAGGTAGACTATAATTGGTGCTTAAGAATCAGATGTTTTTTCTTCGACATTATGTGAAATGTAGTAGCCGCTGTTGTGTAGTGGTACTTGTTGCTTTTAAACGAAACGCCATGTTAGAAATATTATTCAAACACCACTGGTATTCCTTAGCAACTGCATCAGTAATTAATGGGGCTGTGTTACTTCAGTAAAAAGTTTGATTCAAAAGCAAGTGGACAGTGGCAAAAGCACTGAACCAAAACGTCTAACCTGTATAAAGCACGGTAAATTCACCTTTTGTGTAGGGAAACAGTAAAATTGTTTTAACTTGGTACAAAGTACGCAAGCTACCGTCAGAGCTAAAACAGTCATTTGCACTATAGTAGTAGATATACTCTGCATACAACTTCGTGTGTCGCGGAGTGTAAGGCATGCAAGCCAATTAGATTATAGATTTAGTAAGTTGACGTGCGTTGCTACCGGTTGAATGGCACTTGTTTACCGTAGAACCGAGTCCTGTGCCAGACAAGCGAACCAAACTTCAACCTCCTGTCCAGCAAGATCAATTCAAAGTGCCTACAAGTAAGTTAATACTGATTGTAAACCACTTTTAAGTTGTGTTACTGAAAGTGTCAATGACCTTTTTTATTCTTTACAAGGTGTGCCGTTACGTTCCAGTAAACCGAACAAAGTAGACAACGAGCAAAAAACTACCGTTAAAATCTCACCACCACCTGGGTTTGAAGCAGGTAAGTTCTGTTTTATGTGGTTCATGGAGTATGAAGGCGGTTTGATTTCAACGAATTTGTGATCAATATATTTCAGAAGTTGAAAAAACTGCCGAGAAAAAATCAAACAAGTCAACAGGTGAGGTATATGATTGATATTTGGTTGGTTGTAAAGAACCTGTTTAATGTTTATTTTTTGTTTGTGAAGCGTGATTCGTGGGTTGTAGGTACGTTGGTGTCTGTAGGCAGTCGTTTGAATTCAGGTAAGTGAGCGAGTAGTAGTTTGCCATCTATCCTAGGATACGCTCAAATTATTGTGTTTTTGCGGGTGTAGCTGTGTTTTGGGTGCGTTATGGTATATATCAACCGTGATCTTATGTTTTCCATGTGTATGTATTATCACACCACTGTGTTAATATCTTGCAGACGAACGAACACCTGAGAGTGAAGAACGTACTGTGTTTCTCAGTAATCTCGGTTATGAAGTAGAAAATATAGAAGACAAATTAAAAGAGGTTCGTTTGAGCTTCTTCCAGCGGATTCTGTGATATGCTACTGCTCTATTGGTTGTAAACTCTTGTAGTTAAAACAGAAGAGCTAGTGAAGTTTTATTGCGATTGGTTTTCCGAAAAAAAAGCCTAGCGAATTACGTAGCAACAGTTTGGTGAAAGACAGACTGCGTTGTTTACTTTATTATATGACGAAATTCAACTTGTTTTCCCTGTGATTCATGAAATACAACAAAGCAGTTATTTTTTGGCGTACCGACTAAACGCATATTTTAATGAATAAACATCATTGGGAGTCCATATTCCGTTTTAGATTTTTTCCGCTTGTGGTTCGGTATCCTCGGTGCGTTTGGTGCGCGGCAACAAAGGAAATTTTCGTGGTTATGCTTATGTTGAATTTGCGAGCAAGTCGTCAGTGGAAGAAGCTTTAAAAATGGATAGAACAGTAAGATTAGTTGTTTTTTCCTTGGCCAAGCTCTACGTGTGCAAGAGGATGGAATAAAACAACTCTTTTATTTTGCTTTTCTGCAAAGTGCGCATGCAATTTTGTAGTCATCAAGTGGCTTCATCTGAAAAGACTTTAGTGTTTAATCTTGGTACATCAATTGTTACCCATATAAGGGCAAGTCGGGGCTTTACATGCAAGCTGTTATCATGCTGTTGTTGTCGTCATCCTACCCCTTCCTTGGGATGTGGGGACATGACGGAAGACCAAAGGATTCAAAAAGCCAGAAACTTCTTAAGGCTTGGATTAGAGTCGTAAAAAGTAGATTCGTTGGCTGTGGTCATTGCTTGGTTAGTTGTTTAGATATGAGCTCGAATCCTACTTGAATCTTTCAGTAGGGGAGAGTATTACATCTAGAGATTGAACCAGTCGTTGCTGCGATGTCTCCGCCTGTGATAACGTGTTGCTTGTAACATAGAATTCAATTTCGTGTATACTCTATTATAAATATATTTTTTATTGCAGCCGCTTGAAGGTCGGCCTATGTTTGTATCTCCGAATGTTGACAAATCAAAGCATCCGGACTTCAAAGTAAGAGAAATATTGTTTGATTTTAATTTTGCTGTAGGGTTTTTCCAATATATTTGCAACTTGCTTTTGTATTAAAGTTTTGATTGGCAAGTGAGCGAGTTACTCCAGATATTTGCTGGCTTTGTGGTATGTTTTGGAACTTTTTAATTTCATGTTCTGAATTCTAGGACGATTTTGCTCATCAAAATCAAAATTTTTTCAGGTTTTTAAATACTCAAAAGGATTGGAAAAACACAAATTATTTGTTTCTGGATTATGCTTCGATACCACCGAAGATACATTACGGGAAATTTTTTCACAGCATGGACAGCTGAAATCTCTACGCATTGTAACAGCCCGAAATGGGAAATCGAAAGTGAGCAGATGAGTCATTTATTAGGAACTGCTTTTGTAGACTATAAATCGATTTATATATATCACGGCAATATTCCGCGATGAACGGGCAATCAAACTTTCATCGTCAACGAATTAAATGCTCAGCGTGGGTATTGCGTTATGCGTGTGACATGGCTTCGCAGAACCCTTGTTTTTGTTTTCTTTCTCAAACTGGCACGTATGACAAAACTATACCCCTTTTATTTATTGTAGCAGCATTGAGACTGCATTGAATGTCTGATCACTTATCTTTCCGGGTTTACGACACGTTGATGAACTGGCCGAACGAGGTTCTTTGCTCAACTATCCAATGGCTTACAGCTACTATTTTCCCGATCGTTTTTCCTCTTTTCAAACTGGAAATTTACTTTCTCCTTTAAACATTTTTCGAGGCACAGTTCTTTCGGTCTCCACTAAATAAATTGAGTTTTCTCGTTTTCGCTGCAATTGAATTCTTGTCTTTCTCGAATCAATAGTCGTTCGTGCTGTACGTGCGTTATTCTGATTCAAGACGCTTCATATCTTCCTGTCCTGTCTTGCGACAAAATCTTTCCCATAAGAACGGAAGCAAAGCATGAAAAGAATATCAGATTCACATCGCTAGCCCAATCACTATAGCTCTGAAGCCCTCCATGTAACTGAGCGTTCATTATGCTAACCACATATACATTTACAGGGTTTAGCATACGTTGAGTACGAAAAAGAAGCAGACGCCACTCAAGCTGTGATCAAAACCGATCAAAGTACCGTTGATGGTTTCACAATCAAAGTACAGTACTTATATCTTATTTTGCGTTTTGTAAAAAGGTTTGTGGTTAATGATGTAGTGGAGAGAAGGTTCCTGGGCGTCTCGGAGCATAGGCCAATTGTAGTTTTTAGATAAGGCCTTGGTATTCGAAGGCTCGCTTGTCAATCAAAACAAGTAGCTTGTTGCCGGCATCCACTGTGTCAGCGTCAGCCAGTGAAAAAGTTGAAGCTGCCAAGAAAGCGCACTTGTGCAGCAATACATGCAAAGCTGCTATCCAAGATCTCCCCCCGTCTCCCTTTAAGGGCAGCAAATAGAGTACATAGTAGGGAAATCACATCAACCATACACTACAAAAAAGCGTTGTGAAATGAACAGTTCGCCATTGATGCTGGATCGCCATATCAGTTGATTTGCTCAAACTTTACTTGTTGTCGCGGATAGGAAAATCATCACCTTAAGCGGAGTAAGGTTTCCTCATCTCCTTGCTTCACCAAGGTGCAACAATAAAGATGCTCGTTCCTCTTACCGTAAGCCGCGACTTTTAACCGCCCCTTATAGGCAGCTCGAGGTCTTGGTGTTTTGGCTGCCTTGTTTATTACAGCACGTAATTTATTTGTATTGCACTGCTACCAGTCAGCGATTTGTATTCATTACTGATTCAAAATGGATTGCCGCTTTAGCTGGTGACTTTGATTGGGCTTGAGGTGTGAATCTGATATTCGTTTTATGCTGCGCTTCCGTTCTAAGGAAAAGATGTAAACAGCAACTAACATCAAAAACAATTTACAGTGCTTGTAATCAACATGTTTGATCGTATGGGGGTATTGATCTAGCTACCACTTGTTTTTACTGTTTAATTGTTTATCAACTGTTTTTTGTTAGGTTGCCATAAGCAATCCACCAGTCCGCAACCGGGCAGTTGAAGAAAAGACCAAAGCACTGGGTGCTGTGCCAAGGGGTCAAGTGGTTGGAGGGTAAGAAGTCGCTAATTAAACCTAAATTTATTTTCCTTCCATCTAAACCCGGTTTCATCAATCTTTTTTCCCCCAACTGCTTGAGAAATAATTTTTTTATATTTTTACGTAACTGCATCTTTGCTTTTTTTTAATTGATTTAATGTCTCTTATTTACTATTTTAATGCAATTGTACTTTTTTTTATAGCCGAGGCAGAGGTCGAACACAAGTTTCATTTGTTCCACGTTCTTTGCACAAGCCAGGTCCGTCTCAGCTGGTGGAGGCGAAAAACTATGAAAAAGTTGAAAAGCAAATGAGCAATAAAGATTTTGCGAACTTGCTGTTGCCCAAGTGAGAAATGGAACAACGCGTTGTAACAGTCAAGTTACATTTCTCCGCTAGTGGCGCTGATCAGCTGTGGTTTTGTGACGTCAAAAATTGAGCCAAGACGCTCAATTTAGAAATTTCTACAAGAATGCTTTTTAAAGTTATTTCTTACCAGCGTTTCATTACTCGCCGTCTATTTTATCATCATACCACCAAGTCGCTTTAATCAAATTCTGCAGGAGTAGTATTGATATTACCTGCAATAACTTTCTTGGTGTCAGAGATGCATGATGAAAAGCATTTAGTTTACAGGTCTTGAACATTTAGCTTGCAGTGATCATGTTTTATAAGTTTGAAATCGAGATCATTTCGGCCAACTTTCCTCTACTCATTGCAAGGTTATCAGTATGCCTTTGCTTGTGTGGCATCAAATCAATTTCCTTGAAAAGCAGATCTTTTTTACCAACTGCCAATAAATTTGCTACTTACTACTCTAGTTGGTGCTTTGAGTTCCGTTTTAATATCGTTCTGGCAGCGTGGTGTAACTGCGACCCGTAAACGAATTGCCATAGAGCTTTGGGAAATCGGTTAGCAATTACAAATTTCTCAAATTAAAAGATTTTCCATTCAAAAAAGCTCTATTTTGAAGCACATACGTAGCACATATCAATTACATTTTTCATTTTAAAACAAGTCTATATGTTGAATCCAATGACCGACGTAACACCCAACAAATGTCTCATATTTCAAATCTCGAAAAATTGTTTTTGACGATCTACAAGCAGTGGTGTCATAAAAGCCACAACCACTAGTGCCCACAGAACGTATGTGATACATTCAATTGCCTTTGCTGAAGTTTTGGTTTAGAATGTTTGCGTCAATTGTTTTATTGAACAGTTTGGTTGATGATTTAGTAGTACAATGGCCTGCAAGTTCTCCGAGGTTTGAGCTATTTGTTCTGAGCATTATGCAGGAAGATGTACATTGTACATACACTGCGTTAGCGCTCATGCTCTGTTTGCTGAGTCTTCAGTTAGACTGGGGCCACCACGACGGGTAGACTGCTTGGCCCACCACCTGTCTGCCACATAAAGATGGAGGCATCCCGTTGAGTGTCTTGGCCAAGGACACAAAAAGCAATCTTGCCGGCTTGTTTTGGCATGACTCAACTAGGGAAATGAAGCCCTGGTCTGCCGACTGCGAAGCGGACGCTCTAACCACTACGCCATCGCAGAGGTTGCCGCAAGTTAATAGTTTAAAGTGGCCAGCAAGTAAGTTTTCAAATCAGCTGCCGCTCTTACATCTAGACGTCGGTGGGTGATCGCAATCCTTTGTTAAACCGAGGCGTAAACTTGAAAGTAAACAGTTATTCTGTTCGGTCACGCCGTTTACGTCGCAACACTTTGCATATTGAAGTCACAAACTTGAATGGGAAAGTTTACCACCACCTAACCCATCGCCCTAAGTTGGTGACAATTGCGCTGTTTTATTGAAGTATGCTTAACGTTAGTCGTTTGGAAAAATAAAGGGTTTTTCACAGAGGGCATCCGAAAATGGCCAAAGAGACTGCTTTTCAGCATTGTAGTGAATTGCAAAACAAAATAAAGAAACTAACTTCAAAATTGTTTTTAAGCAAAACTTTGGGCAGACTTACAAAATGATTGTTAAAGGCTACATTTTTTGAGCGGAGCGTTACCTCAATTTGATTGTCATCCCAAATCCTGCGGGTTGTGTGCTCAGAACCTTTCGTTGTGTAGGTCATGGGCAGCCGGATCCAGAGTGCTCCGTTTTAGAGACTAAGGATTCAATAGAAACCGAGATGCGGCAAGGAGAACAACTACAGGAGCTGCCAGGGTTGGGAAAAATCCAGCGTTGCTGCTCATCAAATGTAGCAGAAGAACAAGGGGCAAAAGAGAGTCCGGAAAGCAAAAGGGAAAAAATAGACATTTTTAAAGAAACTGTGGGCTCCCCCTTTCAAAGGCAACACCCCGAAACAATGTTTTGAGGAGTGCCCGGGTTTCTGCAATCTTTGGGAAGATAACAGCCATTTCTTCGCAACTCCACAGGGTCAAGCACTGCACCAACACAATCTATACTTTGTGCGTGGGAGACAATACTTTTTCATGAACATCTACGCTTTTCTTTAAACGATAGATCTGGCCCCTTTTTCTTTCAGTCTTTTCTTTAAAAATCTTTTTATTTTCGAAGACAACTGCCTATGACTCAAAAGGAACTCCAGACTCTCATAGAGACGAAGTCTTTGATTAGTTATCTCTACAGATATCTTTCCTCTTAAGCACCCTGACACCTCTACTTTTCTCTAGTGCTCCTCTACAGTCGCTACTTAGAGAAAATCTATTTCGCTACTTCTTCTCTTGCCTTTTCCTAATTCTGAAAGGTGCTCCAGGTCTTGGGTTCTGACCACCTCTGAATGAGAGTTTTCCTTGCAATTTTTGGGGACTCGTTGTGATAATTTTACTTCCACTCTCACTGTTCTAATGCAGAGAAGTACTCATCCCACTCTCTTTTCTCTGCAGCTACGCTCTTTCCCACTAAATGCGGCCCAATCTTCTCTTGCTATCGAACGCCAACCCAAAGTTTGGTGACTTTCAATGAGGAAGAAGCGGTAAAAAAGATAAGACTTTTGCTTCCTCTCACAAAAGTCATGAAAAAAAACAGGCTTACATTTCAGCTTTTCGATATGCTTCGTCTATCATTTGAAAGGCAAATGCAAAAGTATCGTGTAAAACCACGCTCCTCTCTTTTCCCTAAATTAGCCAGCTTTTTCCTTTGATTTCTTGCCGGTTCTGCTTTATCCTCCTCTTAGTTCTCTACATTTCCAACCGCTCTTCTCCTAGGAAGTTATGATCATTTATACCCAATTCGCGAGGTCTTACTTATCTGTGCCTCAGCCAAAAGCTCTGTGTAACAGAGCCAGAGGATCGCAGTCTGAGCTTCGACGGGCTTCATGCCATGATAATTATCATTCCTCTTTCTTTTTTTTCACTTTAAGGAATTTTCTGCGGCTGCTTCCAACCTCTCCTCTTTCACAGCCACCGGCCCAGACAGAATAGCCTACCCCATGTTAAAGCACCTTCCTTGCTCTGGCATAGAAATTTCTTCTTTGCATCATCAACTTTTCTTGGTCTTTGCAATCCTTTTCTTCCACCTGAAAGCCATACTCTATTTTTTCTATGAATAGGATGGGAAAATTTCTCAACTCGGCTGTTTCCTTCCGGTCTATCTCTTTCAACTCTCATGTCTCATAGCGGTTTGAGCACATTCTTTCCCGTCTGCTGTTCTTGCAGGAGTCCAATTCCAATCTCTTTCCCCGCTTGGCCGGTTTCCGCCTTGTCGTTCTAATTTCAATCAACCCTTTATCTTTCTCAGCTTACTTTAAATGGGCTAAACAAACCAAAGCCGAGATTTAGGACAATTCTTGCCTCTCTTGTATTTTCCAAGGTATTTGGCTCTGCCTAGCATCCTGCTCTTTCCTACAAGTTTATTTTTGCTAGCCTCTCTCTTTGCTTTATTCAATGGACTTAATCGCTTATTTCCGACAGGCGCGCTTTCGTGGATTTTTCCAAATCACAAAAAAAATCTCACCTTTCGAGATTGTCAAGTGTTCCGCAAAGATCTATTCTTAGCTTTGTTGTATTCTCTCTTTTCATTTATAATCTGCCAGCGTCCCTACCTTCTTAAGTAAGCTGCTTTTCTTATGTTGATATCCTAGCCATCTTGTCCTTTTCTCTTCTGTACCTGCTGCAGCGGAGGCCACTCAAGGAGACTTGATTCAACTGGACTGATAATCTGAGCACTGGTGTGTGCCTCGTAACACGGGAAATTGAAGACCTTCTTTATTTCGGTGGATCTCACCCGCCTATTCTTCAGCTCTACTTCTACCTTTTATGCTTTCTCCTCCGCTTTAATCCTGCTCCCACATTTCTCGGGATTACCTTCGACTGTCGTGTTTTCTCTTCTACACATGTGACACAGCTAAAGGCCAATTTCTTCCCTTGTCTCAAGCCCTTACGCTGTATCTATTCTTCTCTACAGGATACCTCCGAGAAATCCCTTTTTTTGAATAGAGCTTTTATTCAGTCTATTTTCGTCTTTGTTTCATCCGAATGGTTTTCCTTTCTCATCATGGAGTGGCCAGCTGCATCGTCATCGGCCGCCTCTCATCCTCTTCTGATGCTCTTTCTCTTTATGACGTGTGTCCACCTCCCCTACGAGTCACCCTGACTCATGTCGCTCTACTCTTTTACTAGCAGACCCTTTGTCTTCCATCCTCTTCTCCCGATGTTATTTAAGGATTTGCCAGACACAAAGTGGAACTATGGCTTTCCAGGTCTACCTGCAGAGATTTTGCAACCACTTACCCGCTGGAGCTCTTCCCTTCTAGTTCCAGGGAGGCTCTTCTCTTCTGCCCTCGCTACCCTTCAACCTCACCTACTTTCGGTGTGGAGCTCAACTCTTTTTACTCCATGCCTTCGCTTTAATTCATCACCTTCTCGCCAAGGCACTGCTTTTTCCCGTCTGGACCATCTTCCATTTCACCACCTCGTGATTTGGACTGATGGCTGTGTTTTTCTTATTGGCAAAGAAGGCTCTGGCTTCCTTGACAACTGTTCCCCTTGTGTCCCTGAGACTACTCTTTTCTGTTTGGCAGGCCCAGTGTTTTGCTGAAGCCCGCGCCATTCTGCTTGCTCCAGCAAATCTGTTTCTCTTTTTTCCCCTGACTAGCTACATTTTTCTCGCCTTTGTCTTTTTCATATTTTTTGACACATCTGACAGGAACTAGTATTCAGTCTTTCTACTTTTCTCTCCAGCTACAATAAATTCCCGGTATCTAATTTCCTCGAGATGATGATGCGGCCGTAGAGTCCCCCAGCATCAGTTGCCTGTGGTCTCTCCACTCTTACCGTTTGTATTCATTCATCTCTTTTCTCGAACTGAAAGCGTACGGTCTCATTGCAGTTCTTTGACCTATAGGTCCACTTTTGTACTTCATCGTCTCGCATGATGGGCTCTCTCTCGTCTTCGCTGCAACGGACATATTTTCTCTATAATTTCTAACCTCTAGAATTAAAAATTCTTTATGCAGTGCCTGCGATCATCTGACCCAAATCA
Organism: Trididemnum clinides; assembly: GCA_963675345.1. Classification (NCBI taxonomy): domain Eukaryota; kingdom Metazoa; phylum Chordata; class Ascidiacea; order Aplousobranchia; family Didemnidae; genus Trididemnum; species Trididemnum clinides. Next base: position 20,316,539 of record OY776305.1, read on the forward strand.
TTTCTCATCTTATTCTGTTGTGTCTAGCTACGGACTTTGCGCCGCCCTCTTTTTGATGACGCCTTTAGATTTACAACCTTTGATCCAGGCCTTGCGCGGAGTTGCCTGGCTTCTAGGGCTCCACGGTCTTCCACCATCTCATACAAGAGGTTGGGTAAGAACAAAACAGTAAAGACATTTCGTACTCTCCCAAATTTTGCGTTTACTTTGTGTTCGAGAAGTAAAGCAAGTTCGCATCATTTACCCCATAGGAGTCTCCTCTATCGGGACATCAAAACCACGACACCACTCAGTTGAAGGGCTTTTGATGGAAGCGAGCTGTAACCGCATGTTCTACTGGCAATTCTGAGCATCAATTTATTATTTTTTGCATATCCGCAACACGTGGTTTTTATGGTATGCAAAAAATAGTGAAAGTCTCGAAGTTGGAATCTACAGTACGCTAGATAACATACGACATAAAGTAGCAATGGCAAGATAAAACCCAATTTTAATTTCAAGACCCAATGAAAATCTAAAATTCTTTCAATCATTGTCTATAGTTCATAGGTGGGTGAAAAAATGCAAGTCTAAAAATGATAATTATGCATTTAAGCGAGAAATTAAGATGACATTAAAATCAAACACACAATACATAAGTCGATTGAAAAATAAAGCACTGTTTGTAAAGCACACTCTATCGTGAGGGCCCTTAAGTTGCTGACTTCGTTTCATACACAGAGCATTGAACACTAGGCCGAATGTCTGATCAGAGAGTAAACTAGCTCTGGCTTTATCTTAAGGCAGATTAACACATGAATGTTATGAGAATACAGTAGTCAAAATAATCAGAGTGTACGTTAAATAAAGGTGCAAGTACACTTTGCAGCATTTCTATGTTTAAGAAGTTGCCTAAATGTTTCGCATGTTGTAAATACAATCTACATTTGAGGTCTGAAATTTTCCCCCAATTTACTGTGTGAAACGTTTAGACAGCTCTTGAAACGTTTTCTCAATCACTGCAATATAGTAGTGCACCAGACACACAATTGTTTGCGAGAAGGGAAGGCCACTAACCGAAGAGCTTAATCCCTCTCGTATGCTGTAAAAAGGCAACAAAAATTTACACACAGGTTTAATGTTAACAAAAACATTATTATGCTGATGTGACAACTGGCTGCAATATTGACCGACATCAAAACGCTATGTACAAAATAAATTACAAAAAAAGGCACACAATGAAAAAAAGCTCAATGAAAAAGTGATTGTAGATCTACTTCAATATTTCTATTTACATTAAAAATCGGCCGAATTTTTTACCTGAGCAACACATTTTGAGTTAAACTTGAACAAATCAACTCGAATTTGGTGCACTTTGTACACTCAACAGTGAGATAAAATTTTTGACACTGATTTCAACTGCGCATTTACAGTTTTAAACATACTTTTATTTTTACAATTTAAAATGTAGTTTTTAAAGCAATAATAGTCATCACATAGCAAGAACGACTTAAGTTGCCGAGTGTGTAATTGACGTTTAAGTGCCACTTATCTGCCAGCGACAACGCACTTAAATAATAACTTGAGTGCTGAGTAACATTAAAAAAACACAAAAGATATCTAAACTTGATTAAAACCAAAAATGTGAGCTTAACATTGAGTTAAAAAGTAAGGCCAATTGAGTGAAGATTTGCTTCGTGTGATCATAGGTGAGCAAAGCACTACAGCGTGTTTCGAAAACCGGTTTCAACTAGGAGCTAAGGTTGCTCAACAGCAGCAACTGTGGAGCAAAACTTTGGAATGGCGGCGCGAATATCGCGTAAGTTTTCAACGTCAGTATTTAATCTATCAATTTCTGCACTGTAAAACCGAAGGGTTTTCTTCTGCTCATTGGTCTCTCTTTTCAAATGCCGCACAGTTGCTTTGAATTTTGCTTCTTCTACCTCTCTTCTCAACTCTTCATATTCAATTTCCAAACTTCCGATCTCATCATCACTGACATCTTCCGTGGAATCTGAAAAACATAGAGTTTGAAAATTTATCGCTGTCATGTCAATCGTTATCCTGCCACACGTAAAGACTTTTGCGATCTATCTGATTGGGTCTAAAATCAGTGGCGTAGGAACGGGGAAGGATTCCGGTCAAAACACCCCCTCAAAACTTGATAGTGTACAACTTTTAACTTCAAAGTGATATCGTCACTTTTCAACATTTCCAAGTGTCATTTTGTCACAATCACTACGAAGTTACAGTTTGCATTAAGCACGACTATTTTTTCCCTTTGCTACGATGAGAAATGTTAAGTAACATCTCATGTGGCCTAACGTAATAATTGCTCCATTTGGCAGTATTGGACCTGTAAGCCCTTGCCGGGTTAAATGTTTTCCCTTTGACGGCGACTCTGTATGACGTAATGTGTAGGCATTTGGCTTCAATTTAGTCCTCGCTAATGCGTTGGTCATAGTGACGCTTTGCAGCAATAACATTAGCTGCCTATGTTACATTTGCCTTATTTTCGTGTCATAATTTCATTAAATCTTGTATGCTCAAACGTGCCTTTCGGATAGTCACGTCTACGGTTAAGCGAAAATATCCACGCAAGCATCATCCTAAAACTTGTTCTAGAAAGCATGAAAATGCCTATTATTTCGAGTAGTTTTCAAAAATTTTCTGGAAAACATGCACCGAATCTTCTAGAATAATGATACCTAAGTCACTCTTACACAAGAAAATCCAAAATCTTTCATGAACAATTTCTGCCAACGCCACTGACTAAGACTGAAGCCCAATCATCAGGGGAAACTGAAATAAAATACCTTTCCAAGGAGGTAAATACTTGAAAACTCAGGGAGGGGAAACGAACTCCAACTGGAGCCTCAACAGGTGAAGGCCACAAGTAGACTTGATTACCGAATATATTCCATCGAGAGAGGCAGTTTTAGGATTTGACAAATACTAACAAAAGCTAAACTCACTCAAGCGTGCGAGAAGATCCCGCAATTGTCGCAGTTGACTGGTCACTCTTCGTTCCGCTTCAGTGGCAGTAGCACGGGCAACCTTGGCAGCATTAGTGACCTAAAAATAAATGAAGATTTTTAAGAATGATCTACTATCTACCATGTTTGGTAGGCCACGATGCGACCAAAAAAACAATTAAACAATTATCCGATCCGGTCTGTGAAACGAGGTTCGACTCGCAGTCGGGTGCTGCCGAACAGTTAACACGAAATTTCATCTCACGCTGCGTTTGGCGATAAAGTGGTTTACATCATTGACTCCAAATAATGCAGGGTCAATGTTATTAATGCGATGGATATCTAACACAAGCAATCTGCTTTTGCATCAGACTTCGAATTCCAAACTGTGTGCCATGAAAACTAGAAAACCCCAAGAAAATACTACAGAATAAAACAAAAGGTACATACGGCATTCACGTCATCCTTGTCGGCAAGCGATTGAGTTTCTGCTGCAGTTAATCTCCTCTCGGTGTCGGTCAGTCCGTCAGATAAATTTGAAACTGCTTCACCTATTTGTCCAGCACGTGCGTGGCTGTCATCAGCGTTCGAGCGGATAGCTTGGGCACTCTGAAGGTAGACGATAAAACTTTATTATAAAACTATTATAAAAACATCTTAAAAGTTTTGACCATCAATGAGGCAAAAAAGCAAGATTTTCATCATCGCCCTGTTTTGAGAGAAAAATCTACCCCAAACTTCGTAGGGGAATTTCAACGTCTGCGAAGACAAACAGTGATGAACCGTTTTAATTGTTTTGTGTTCGAAGAAAAATAGCCACAGTCCGAAATTTAATAGGGCTTTTGCATATGCACAAGAAATAAAAGAAGATAGGACAACGATTTCTACGCCACAGTTTTTTCAATGTTTATACTATTGACATTGATTAGAATGTTAATGAACTTGAAAATTTGACTAAAAACCATTCTTTTTACACAGCGGTGTAATTTTTGGGGGTCGTGGTGATATTTCTCTAAACCTGTATAAAAATAGAAGTTTTGGTGTCTTTTTGCTGAAAATAGAACATTTTAAAGCTTTTTGAGAGGCGACATTTGCTTCTTATGCGAGAAAATGTTTGCGCCTTCCTTGAGCAAGCACATAAGTTTTCGAAGGCCAACAATTGTAAAGCCTGTCATCCCAGGTGGCGAAAAGATGAGATTGATGTATTTGAATACCAAGGCTGCACCAGATTACCAGAACTGCAAATCGCACATACTTACATTCTGCACTTCTTCGGCGATGTTCATTGCCTGCTGTGCCTTTTCGTTTGCTTGCACTGCAACTTTGCGAGCAGCACCAAGTGTCTCTTTAACTTGGGCCGTAGTGGTTACAGCATCGTCTATCTTGCCTTGTATAGCTGAAGCGCTACCAAGAGCATCTTCCGCCCTATCTCTGTTAGTGGTGATTTGCTGGTCGAAACCTGGGATAAAAGTGACTTAAATTTTGCATTACTACTAATTACCAATCGCACATTCTTCTTTACAGGCATTTATAGGGGTATTTTTGTTTCCCCTATTCTACCCAAAAACGCAAGCTTAGAGAATGCATTTCTACAAACAAACTCCAGCGCGCTTTCAGATCGTGCAAGATGTAACCGGTCGTTTCTCAGGTGAAATTAATGGTATGCAAACCACCCGTTTACTTCTGAATTATGATTCAGTCACACGGAAAAAAATATATCCGGCAAGGTGTACTGCTCTCAAAAAAAAGCTATGAGAAAACATAAACCTGATAAGTGTCCATTGTTTGGCTAGTTGGTGTAAGACTGAATGTTCCACGACACGCCAAGATAAAAAAAATAAACAAGTGATGAGAACATATTTAACTCAGCAAACATCCAGCAAAAAAGAGAAGTAGGAAACTAAACACAAGGACCGTAAGCCAGACCCTGGAGGACCTGCACAAGTACTACAGTTTGCAGCACCCAATTTGATTCTCACGAAGATCCTTCGCAAGCTTAGAGGTATATATTTTATTAAAAAAAAAAATGTACGTAGCCATGTAGTCAGTTGTTGTTTGATTGTAATTTTGTGCTTAAATTGAGGGTATGGTTGAAAAATATAACAAAGCGTCTTAGCAAGATAGTCGTACAAGTTATAAATATATGAAAAAAAAGTTAATGCATTAAAACAAGTAATTGAATCTACTTCTTTATGTTACAAATCCCAACTTGTTTAAAATAAAAGTTGATAGTGGGATTTGAATGCGCATTCATATTAAACAGCCACGCCCTGGCCATAGGCTTATAAACGCAGGGCACGAAATATAGTTAAGATTGCCTTAAATTTTAGAGAAAATTGACTAATATGGACGGAGACGTGAACATACAAAGTGACATGCCAGTTGTTGTGAAACGTACAGGTATAACTTTGGAAGTAAAGAGAGGCGTATATTTCTAAATTTAGTAAGATTTGAATGCAACAAACGCCAGAAATGCTAATTCAAAATAAAATTAATCCCTACGGAAAATATGGCAGATTAATGAAAATCGTATGTTTAATCACAAATATTTTTATCATTAACTCACTTTCTAGCGACTTCACCAAGTTCAAGACGGAAGTATAAGTTGAATTTCCTCTAGTGACTGCGTCACTTCCGGCGCGAAGGGCGCTGTCAGCGCGAGCAAGCAGCATGTCGGCAGTCTAAAAAAACTTCGCGTTTCAGGAACAAAAATAAGTAATTCCCAGAGTTTTGCCGGGTTGGAATAGAATAATAACGCATGACTAGAGAGGAGACTATCGGTCTTCTTCCAATAGTATTCCACCGTACTCGTGGTGGAGCCACCAGCTTTACGATTAGTTTAAAATACACTGCCGCAGTTGACAATTTGATCACTGTGCCAAATCTGGGTCGAATATGCTTGCAGTGTGATTGGATATTTCGATTCAAACCGTGCTTCCATGCAGGGAAGAGAAAACCTTACTCAAAATATAAACGCAGCCACATAAACCTTGCCAGGACAATGACAAATAACAATTTCGATTATCTTTTACAAAAGACGAAAAGCAGCATCAAAATAACGCAAACAATCCCAGAAAAAAAAGATTAATTACGGCGTAAAATATTTGAAATCAGCGAAGACAACCGTACAAGATTTGCCACCGTCATTGCAAAAACATTACAAAAAAATTCTTTTTCGACAACGGTAATTTTGCTGTGAGGGATGTTAAGCCAATCGCAATAAAGCATTCTATCAGGTCTGTTCCTGTTATGTCTACAACCTATGAGGACATGTTGGAGTAATAGTCAAATACTAGTCGTCGAATTTAATCTATAACATACGCACACTGCAGCGGCATTGGAGATGCAAAACATTTATACAGTTTTCTAAGCTCTTCATTCCTTTTGTTTTTGATAAGTTAAATTCTTTATTATTTGATTTCATCAGGCCCATATAAACTTTCTGCGCTACATCGCGCACAAATCAGCATAATTACTCATTCACATTTTTTGAAAGTGATGAAACCAGGAGACTTCAGCTTCTTTAAAAATATTTCTGATTTCTCCAAGCCTCGTTTCATAATGAGCATCAGAGGAAAATCCTAAATTTGCATTAGAACTAATCTTACATTCTGTGTGGCGTCAGCCAATGCAAGGGAATTCTTTGCTTTATCAGCCATCGTCTTCAATTCTCCATAATTGGAACGATATTCCTGGAAGAGATCGTCGATCTAGATAAAAATAAACGTACCAGTAGCAACAGGTTGCTGAACATTCTTTTTACTCACACATAGGTCGATTTGAGTTCGCACCTAGGAGTTTTCATTACTGCTCGCACATCGCACTTGCGCCTCTATGTTGCAACCAAGCAGAGAAATTTTCCCGCGCTGTTCACAGGAAGCAAGGAATCGAACTGTAACTTTGAAGCGGCCATAACAGCCAACACGAAGCAGCAAGCTTCGCAAGTAAAACATTTTCGCTCATTCTATAGAATCAGTCAAAAATAAATTTTAGGCTATGAACCTGACGATTAGTTCGTCTAATGCGACTTGAACGGACGTGGGAGATTTTAATTTAACAATTTGTGTATGTTGATTTGTTTTTTGTTTTTATCCTCCAGACAAGGAGACCAGTATCGTTGGCAAGACATCTTATCTCAACCTATTTCCGAGTTACTAATTCTTCCTGTTTCGCTTGATAAACGTGGTGCTGCTTTCCATAAACTCCAGCAAGCAGAGAAAAAGCATCGTACAGCGCTTTTAACAAAGAGCAAAATGCAGTCGTCGCGAATATCGAACACATGATTGCTTCACAGTCGCTATTTAAATTGGCACTCTAGTTCAGGGGTGCACAACTCAAAATTGATGCTGGGTCAATCTTATAGGCACGTATAACGTGCGAGCCCAACAGTGGACCTGTGACGCACCGGCAGAGTGCTTGGGGTTGTTTTGTACAACTGCAAGCTTGATCATGCTCTATATCTAGGTGCTGACCTTTTTTTTATGGAGATCACTCATTACTCATTTGCAATGAGTGATCTCCAAAAAAAAGGTCAGCACCTAGATATAGAGCATGATCAAGCTTGCAGTGGTACAAATCTACGCAGCACCATTCAGATCAAACTCCATGTCGAAATCAACCCTCGTAATCAACTCCGACCACTAGCCTGCTTACTAACCTTCTGATAACAGGGCCACAAGCTGGCACCGTGTGAATAAACATGGTGATTTAAGTTTATTTCGATATGAACGTGAGTTATTACAATTTATTCCAATTACAAGAATTACTTTTACCAAACCGTTCGCGTGCCACGTTCGAGCTTATGACGAGCCACATTGGGCACGTGTGCCATGTGTTGTGCACCCCTACTCTAGTCCACCCGACCACGACTAATGAAGACAAATTAGCTTGAAAGCACGTGAGGGCAGTGAAGAGATGAGCTGTTGATTACATTACCGTGGAGTTCCGTTGCAAATATTACTAGGAGGCGCAATATTTTCAGTTTCTATTACAATGGATAGAAAGGTTAGCGACATTTGCCCTTCGACACAAAAGAGATATAGAAGTCTTGCTTAATCAAGGAAAAATATACTCACAGAGGGCATCAGGTCATTAGCAGACGATACGACGTCTTGGGAACGCCTTTCCATTGCATCTGTGTCAACTGGAGGCACTGTAAGCTTGCTTGCTTCGGTAAAGAGATCAGTAGATGTGACTTTAGCGTCTTCTGTTTCATTTTTAACCAAGCCAGACTGAGCAAGGAGGTCTTCGCGAAGTTGGCGAGCAGCTGGAACTTTGTTTCTGCAATAACAAGTTAGTTGATTCACGCTAAGGATTCACGACGATTGAAGTTAGACAACCTGTCTGTATGTTTTGCGTAAAGGAAAATCTTTGCAGTTACGTATACATAGTATAACTTTTGAGTTCAGATCCGTTCTTGTAGTATTGCAAGCACAATCCGCTTATAATCCCAAGCAGAGCTACCAATCAGAGGGAAGTACACTCTCTTTTTCGAAAGCACAACAGCACCCAGCACATTCTTTTATGCTTTTCAATCTTTCCACACCAAGTTTCAAACTTTACCAGATAAATATAAACATAACTTCAGTAATTTATTTCTTCAAAGATTTTCGAAAAATACTTACTCTTTCTAATGATTTTATGTTTCAACAACAACATTCTTAACTGATGTAAGCACACCATAGGATTACCAACAACCGAAAACAATACATACTCGGACTCAATCAATTCTTCCAAACTCGACATCAGTTTGTCCATCATTTCAATCGATTCTTGAATCGACGTCTGGGCACGTCTGGACAGATCATAAGCCTCCTGGGCGGTGTCAGTGATGTTCTTAGACAATGCCTGATGTCTAGATAAAAATTAAAAAATTAGCGCTAACGGACACGTCCAATGTCAAGACTTTAAAAATGCTTTTCTTTTCTTTTTTGTCGCATTAGGCAAGAAAATGGTGAAATCCTATAATTTTGGGTTAAAATCTTTTCGCCATCAACAAGTATAAGTAGCACAAACTTTGAAACGTCCATGAGTTGCGTGGCTTGACCTTAATACTAACCATTTACATGCGACCACTCCAACTTATATACAAAAATAAAATCAAAATCTTTTTATTGGTACTGATGAAAAATTTAATGACATTTGATAAAGCGCGATATATTTAAGGGCTGCTTACTCGTTGGCAAGTTCCTCAGCTTCTTCAGCGAGCTTACTCATATTATTTTCTTTGCTCAAGCTATCATCAGCAAGCTTTTGAGCTTCACTCAAGTCCATCATGGCCTGAAACGAGCAACAATCCGCATCACTTTTCCGCTACCTGCCCGCTATATCACAGGGGTTTCCCTGGCCGGAAGTTTTACTTTAACTCCTTGGGGAAATAGGATTTTTAGGAGCAAGAAGTTCACTTTCTTTTTTTGTTAATTTCAGCAAAAATCGTATTAATTATTACAGTGGTACGAAGAATACTTCAACAAAACAAATAGATTTAGTTAATAAAAAGTCGGAAACCCTTGTAATACAGATTTAATGCGGAGCATTTCTACCGACATCTACATGCTGTGCATTTGATCTTAATTAACAAAGTGAGCATTTATTCAAGATGTCATCGTTGGTTAGGACAAATGCAATTTTTCACGAGGTTTTAACTCTCAAAATAAGTGTTTTGAGACTAAAGCACTTATGTTGCGCTAAAATGACTTAATACAGTGTAACCAAGAAGCCATAGTCAAAGTCCAGTATGGGAAACAGGGCAAAAGGGCCACGAATCTCCATAATTTATCCAAATCGAACCGTGCCCCAAATTTAACTTCATCGCCATTAAGCACAAAAGCATGTTGAAGTGTAAACTTTTTCAATAGCGATTGCATGAAAAATTGTTACAGGCGAACCTTTCGATTACTTGCTTATAAACTTTTTCGCCACCTACCCCCTTCTACACCTCACTTTAATGGTTGTGCCGCTACAACGTGACGCTCAGTTCAAGGTGCACTATGCATGTATGATGCAACTTAATAACCATCTAACTCATGCTTTTGAAAAAATCGACTTCTTTGTCGTTTGATTTTTTCAACAAAGGAACAACCGAACTATTTTCTTTCTGATCTGCCTCCAACCTACCAGCGTTACCAACTGAAATTATTTCTTCGCATTTGCAAACCAGCAGCTTAACAAGAACAAAAAAATGTAAGGGCTATTTGTGGCATTTGAAATGTAATTGTTACGTTCTACCATATCGCGGTAGCAAGAAAAATAGCGTCGCGCACAATTTACTCAGTTTTAATTACTTTCTGGAGCTAAAACAGATGCAGCTCAAAAGTGAAAAAATACTATAAGAGTTATCTATTTTTATCATCTAGCTACAGGATAACCTTTTGAAAGATACACCAGAAAAAAGATTGTCTTCAAACCAGTTTCGGGTTTACAAATTCTGCTTTTATTTATTAATTTCTGCGGGAGCAATACATTTCCAGCTCAGCCGGTCCAACAAAGTAGGGAAAATTGCGGTAAAATATTTTGCCAACGGCGCAACAACCCAGCCACTGTAAGATCGGAACACACGATTACTGCCACCCTGAACTGCGATTCCTCCCATCTTGCCGGCTAATCGACCACGTTGCGCCCTAACATTTACTTACTTGCTTCAACTTTTTATTGGCGAGTTGAAGAGCTTGTCGAATTACCGCAGTTTCATTTTTGCTCAATTTGTTCTCATCGACCGCTTGCTGCACTGTCTCATTACAGTGATCTACTTTATCTTCTATGCCAGCCAGTTTCACAACTAGTCCCTGCAGTTTTTCATTTATTTCATCAAATCGCTCGTTCAAAACACTTTGCTCTTCTGAAAAAGCAAAACGGTTCAGTTTAGGTTTCTAACGGTTGAAAGCCTGGCCTGTAGCGCGATATCCGAACGCTATTCGCCTGTGCCGGATGCAAAAATACTCCTGAACAGGAGCAAGGAAAAAAAACAGTTCAAAAAGAAGACAGAGTCTGGAAATTGGTAGCAACAAACAAAAAGTCATGATTTAAACAAAGATAGTACCAATTAACGCAAAACTACAAAAACTTTTTGAGAGAACAAGAAAATAAAATGCTAATATTTAATCCACTTAAAACTACAAACCTTGTTTTTTATCGGCCTTCTTTTTCAATTCATGAACGGTTTTGTTTAGAGCAGCAAGATCGTTTTTAAATCCAATATCGCCCTGATTGCTTTCAGGTAAAGGCTGTTCTCCAATATTTTGAATTAAATCTTGCATCTTTGATAATTCCCCTCGATGAGCATTAACTGCTTCTTGCACCAGACTGTAACACGTTGGACATTCTGCAGTAAAAAAAGTTTTAAGGTAGGCAGTAAGACTTAAGTAAACGTTGCAATTGCAAAACGTTAAACAAGAAAATGATAAATGAGATATTCAGATGCCTTGTTTAGTTGAGAACATCCAAAAATCCAACCGATTTGCTCTTACATAAAAACAATCAAGATGTTTGAAAGGCATGTAAGATAGGAGTCTTCTAACAAATAGTTAAAACAGCTACGAGCTACCTTTAAAATGCTGACGCACTGTCCGTTAGAAAAGTATTCACGCAAATTTCAAGCAGCTTTAAGTGGCTCAGATTAAAATAAATATTCCAAAAACACCAGTCCCCAAGTTTGAAAATTTCAACACAAACCAATAGCTCGCAAATATGGCGGCATTCTACCTCTACATCCATTTTTCAGATCATGGAAATTCTCCTGGCATCGATCACACTTTGCTCCGAATACCCCCTCTTTGCAGGAGCATCTTCCATCCTCGTCACATTGAAGGGATTCGCTTCCATCCGGATTGCAATCACAAGCTACAATGCAAAGTAGATGAGCATAAAGCAAAATAGCTCGCGACCACAAAATGCCTGGACAACAGCGACCAGTAATCGTCATCAAATGAGCATGGAAGAGATTTTTGTCAGCAATCATGATTCAACTTCACCAACTAGTCTCACAGTCGAGGAGCGTCTAGTTCAAATCCGCTCGACTCTGCGTTTTTCAGCTTTTGGAAAAGCCACTTTACAGCAGACTCTTTCGCAATGTTTGTGGTAACAAGGCGCAACGTCGGTAATTCTGGAAACTTCAAAGCGGCTTAAACACAGGTTGTTATATTGATAAACATTGCAATGAAGACATTAAAACAAAGAAATAAATGAAAAGTGAAAATTAAAAATTTGATAAATATGAAAATCCTGGGCACTCTTTACCTGTACATCCGGATCTAGAGAGCCCATAGTGATTAGGGAGACAACGATCGCATCTCTGACCAGCTACTCCCTCCAGGCACTCGCACTTTCCGCTCGCCTCATCACACTCTCCCGTACTTGAACCAATAAGATGGCAATTACAGGATTCGCATCCGACGCCGCTTTCCAGGTTCCAGTATCCGCTAATACAACGATCACAACGACGACCTAGGCAAAAAAAATTCCAGTTGTTGACAACAGCTGCAGTAGTGTAAGGTCTACGGCATTTAGAACAAAATTCACTTGGTTTGGGATTAGGCTTAGGAAAATTTTCGATGATTAAAAGACCAGGGGCATTTAAACTGTGGTCTGTAAATCCTTTGGGAGTTTCTTTCCCTAAATATGCTTTAAAAACAATCCTATAAAGCATGGGCTAATCAAGAAGACATACAAATTTCCACCAACACTGTGCTTCTTGATAAGGAGGAGTCCATGGTTTATGCTTAACTTTTTGAAATCGGTGTTCTCAAATAGTACCCTCAATAGAAGAATTAAATCATATATTCTCCAAAACGACTATTAGCTAGATTCAATATGCGTTTTTTTCAACAATAATATTATGGATGTTTAAGTGTAGTTAAAAGCTTTACTCAAAACGCATCTGCTTCCCCACGTCCAAACAACATATTTATTGTAGACATTCGGTTTTGGTTCAAGTCATGCTTAAAATTTATGATTCGGGCTCAGGCTCGTTAAATCGGATTTGGATTTAACTTCATGCCATTTTTGATTCAAGGGTGAGTGGATAGACGATTACCCAACAACACATGTAAAACATTACTTTTCTAGAATTGCTTAATTTTAGACATTTCAAAAAATAAAAATCAACAAAATATCTACCATCAACATTGGGAAGACAGTCACACTGCCCAGAAGCAGCGCTGCACATAGAAGAATGGCTACTTCCCAATGAGTTGCAATCGCACACTGAAAAGCAAATAAAAAACTGCTTCAGATATGAAGTAACCGACCGCCTGTCACGGATGAACGCGACGTTCTGCTCGATTTTCTGCGCAGTTTACTGATTACATTGCAAAAAGGCCTAAGTTGACGGCTAATTTCAAACGGAAATAATTAACTAATACAGTAGACGATGAAAACTTGTTCAACTCATCGAACGTAAGACGAACTGAGAGTTTGGGAGACCGCGAAGTGATCTTGCTGACTCCAAATTACCAGTCACCTACACGTGGCGTTGCACTTGGCCCAAGTCGAGGTTTAAACCAGAAACCTGAGCTGGAAAGCAAACTCCGGTTCTGTTCAAGCACTCTGCGAGCAGCGTAACGCTCTGAGCACCAAGCTCGTAGTGTTTCGATCTTAAGTCGGAAACTCGTTCCACCGCGTCAAGCAGCTCGAAAACTGAGAGTTTGGTTCAAGTCATTTTCAGCCAGAGAACTCCGCTAAGGAGCCATGTTAATCCTTTGGCCTTTCCGCCCACCTCGTAGTTTTCCGCAAAATAAAATTATAATCAAAATGATCGTAACTCAAAACCTAACAATGATTGCTAGGTTGTGCCCTCGGAAAGGCATTTCCGACCGATTTGTCTGCTTGCCGGAATCCAACCAGCGGTAAATTCATCGAAAGTAATAGCGTACCCGTACTTCACCGGGTTACAATTGTGAAGCTGTTCACCCAGCATATCTTAAGAGGCGACTCTTGAATACCCACCAATGGCAGTCCACCTTGTTAGTGGTGGGGCTATCAGTTAGTAATTTGCATTCATGACTGATTCGAACTAGGCTGCCACTTATCCTCTAATCTAATTCAATTAGGATGACGGCGTGAGCCTGGATTGCCGCTTGCGCCGAACCTCCATCCCAAGGAAGAGGGGTAAACTAACCAACCAACCTAAAATAATAGCAAGCAATTTAAGCAAAATTCTAGGAGTTCGAAGCTGATCTGGAGAGCCCGGCGTATGTTTAGGGCCACTGTCTCGCAAAACTGGAAGGTAGTACACAACACAGAACAAAGCGCTCACGTCTGCATCTTTCTTCAGCGTTTTTAGTAACAGGTTTTCCGAAGTATCCCGGCAGGCATTGATCGCAGTGGAAGCCGGTTGTGTTGTGGATGCACTTCAAACATTCGCCGGTCGTCCGATTGCAGTTCATTACAGCATTATCGTCAATATTTCCATTGCACATGCAACGAAGGCACGGTCCCCGACCTCTTGGCTCACCAAACCAACCGTCCAAGCAAACCTCGCATTGAGGACCTGAAAACAAAATCTCAAATTTCTTCACCTTGTTTATGCTTCTTAGAACAGAAAACCACTCACCTAGCACGTGGTGAGAGGCAGTTATTGGGTAACCATCAGTGATCGTGTCTCGTTGGTACCTATCTGATGGTCTATATTTATGACCGGTTCGTGATGGGGGTCATTTTTCCTTTACCGAACCAGCAGGTTCCTACTTTCTTGGATAGGATTAGCAGTGTGGACGGGACGTTCCATTCCACAACGCGCTTCCACCACAAGAAAACGGGTGATCACAACCCGCATGACTCAATGTTGTCGTGTTTTTGAAAAGGACATTATATGGCAATTCGCTTATTTTTCTGAAAATACTCTGCGCGGACTCCAAAGCTGGTCTGAACACCAGTTTTCTATGAGTGATTGCAAAAACCTAATTCTGATTTTGGATTCAATTAAACACCGCCTCACCTGCATGACCTGGAGGACAATTAGTACAAGCAACGCTTCCATCGTCCAATACCGCACAAGAAGAGTGATCTGGGCAGGGACAGGGCTGGCATTCTTGAGGGGTTCCTTTTCGGTTTTCGTCTCCGCCGTAATAATAGCCCTCCTCGCATAATTCGCAGTTGTCGCCCATTGTATTGTGCAAGCAATCACAAACACCTAAAAGTTTACAATTATATGACTTTAAAAATGTGGTTTGGTTTAAAAATGTTAGTTTGGTAATATAAAAGGGGTCAAAAGCTAAACATTCTGCTCAACCAATGACCGATCATCTCTGCGCAGTCAGCCACAATCATTATCCGACCGTTACATAAAAACCTTTATTTGTTTTGTTATACGTATCATGTTCCACTCTTCCAACTATTTGTAAATTTAGTGGATTGTCACAAGTGATGAAACAAAAATTCAACAGGTGAAAGTTTTGCTGGTAATAGTGAAAAAACACTAAAAAATGCGACATCACAACAATGAAAATTTGTTCGATTCATCAAAAAAATTAGGGCAGAATTTGAAAAATTACAAAATAACTTTGCAAGCTATGAAGTCAGCAGTCATCCCACACATGCCACTGCATTCTATTAACCCGTGCTATAGAAATAAGAACCATCAGGGATTTGTTGCTAACTACACTGTCTAAGGCTTGAGTGCAATTTGTTTACTTCTACACACTGACCGGTAGTAGGGTCACAAGTAGCCGAATGCCCGTTGCAACTGCATGGTACGCATGGGGCGTAGACACCGCCATTTGGAGGGTCTCGCGTGTAGCCGGGAGCGCACATTTCAGTAAAATTTCCCAAGTAACCCTCCAGATCACATCGCTCGACCCAATCTGCCTTCGGGCCAGCGCCTTGACGTTCAGCTGTCTTCATCCGCACGTTGTCCAAGTGAGCAACCGCTGAAAACATTCATTTTCAATATTTCGAAGCGCGACAGTTACCCTGTGTATCGTTCGAGCAACAGAAAGTGAGACCTAGCTGCCTCGGCAAACAAAGTGGCTTCGGAATTTATGCTTCTGGTTTGTGAAAGCACTGAAAAGATCCCTGCAACTATTACTTCTAGCTAAAGCCGCCATCTTCTGAAAATCTCCATCAATAAACGTATCACCAGGGCACACATTGTTTGCCTAATTTTGGTTAATAAAAATCGATTTAAAATTCACTCTAAAACCAATGTTGCAGCACGTTATTTTTTAATATATACTTATAACTACCATTTTTGCGTTTTTGTGTTGGCTACATTCATGTTGTTGTTGTTGGTTACCCGACCCCTTCCGAGGGATGGGGGCATGGCGGAAGACCATGGAGCCCCAGAAGCCGAGCAACTCCCCAGGGTCTAAACCAGAGGTCGTACAGAGACAGAGAGTCGCCAAAGAGTGAGCGGCGCAAAGAGTCCGTAGCTGGACAGTGCAGAATGAGATGACAGATGTCCTGGGACGGGTGTCCACAGGCGCTGCAAGAAGGATTCTCAATTCTGCCAATCCTAGAGAGGTAAGATCCTAAAAGAAGGCTGTGTCCATTGCAGCGTAGACGAGAGAGCACACAGCGAGCATGACGAGGGATCACAAGTTCCTCAGTGGAAATTGAGGGAACCTGTGTGTCAAAATATTTGGAAGAGACAGTACGCCTCCAGTCCGAGCTAAGACGAGAGTGGATACGAGAGGTAAGGGGAGAGAGACTACAAGGGATTGCGGAGGGCGCAAGCAGCGCTCCCGTCTGGCAAGCTCGTCAGGCGCGTCGTTCCCCGGGAGAAACGAGTGTCCGGGGACCCATTGTATCCTGATAGAACAGGAGGAGAAAAAAGACAGTTCCTGCCAGATCTGCCACAGAGTTTGAGATAAGAGAAAAGATGGAGGAGGGGACAGGGTGGCGAGGACAGAACGAGAGTCAGATAGTAGGAGAAGAGAAGAGAAATGGCAAACTTGTTGGTGCTGCCAAGACCAGTTAAGAGCGTGCAGAATGGCGCAGGCTTCAGCGGATAAACTTGAGCACACTGGGCCTGCCGAAAAGGAAAGAGTGGCCTCAGTGCCACAGAGAGAGCAGTTGGCAAGAACGCCGGAGCCGCCCTTGCCAAAAGGAAAAGGAACAGAGCCGTCTGTCCAGAGTACCAGATCATGAGGGGGCAGAGAGTCAAGGTGGGCGAGAGCCGCACCTTGGCGAGAGTGAGGGGGATCAGAGCGAGAGCATGGAGTGGGAAGGGTGGACTCCACCGTGAACGAAGGAAGATTCCAAGGAGGACAGGGAGGGCAAGCAAGAAGAGCCTCCCTTGAGCAACCAGAAGGAAGCATGAGTGGGTGAGTGGACGCAAGAGCTCTCCAGGACGATCTGCAGAGTCTTGGTTTCACTCCAAGTCTGGCCAAACCTGAAATAGGAAAGGAGGTTGGGAGACGAAGAGCCCGCTCATAAGAAAAAAGAGTAAAGTGAGTCAGAGTGACTCGTAGGGGAGGTAGAGAAGCCTTGGTGAGTAGTAGAGGGATAGGGGACGACGAGAGGCAGCCGGTGATGGCGCGACTGGCCGCTCGGTAAAGGCGTTCCAATTTGGTGGAATTGGTAGCGCTTCGGAAAGGAAACCATCCGGGTGAAGCGTAAGTGAGAAGGGGCCGAAGAAAAGATTTGTACAGAATAGAGATGGACTCCTTAGAGGGGCCCCAAGAGGAAGCAGAGATACAGCGCAAGGCCTTGACACGTGGGAAAAACTTGGCCTTCACCGAAGATACATGTTTAGAAAAGAAAAGAGTGCGGTCGAAGGTGACCCCGAGAAAAGTTGGAGTGGGATTAAAACGGAGGCGGGAGCCGAGTAGGAGGAGGTTGGGCTGGAGGTTAGCTTGGTGAGGATCCACTGAGAAGAAGGAGGCCTCACATTTGTTCGGATTGAGAGGAAGACGCCAGTACTCAAACCAGCGCTCCAATCGAAACAGAGCTCCTTGTGTGGCCTCCACCGCTGTGGGGACCAATGGGGGAAGAGGACCAAATGGCCAGATCGTCAGCGTAGAGAGAGCAGCTGACGGAAGAAGGCAGAGAGGCCGGAAGATCATTAATGAAGAGAGAGAAAAGTACAGGACCAAGAACGGATCCTTGCGGAACACCTCGACGGACTCGAAAGGAGCGGCTTTTGTGATTTTGATAAACCACACAAGCGCGCCTATCAGAAAGGAAAGATTGAGTTCAACGAGCAAAGCAAGGAGGGAGGCCAGCCGAAATAAGTTGGTGGAAAAGGGCGGGATGCCAGACAGAGTCAAAAGCTTTAGAGAAATCGATAGTAGAGAGAATCGTCCGAGAGCCCGGCCTGGGTTTGTTAAACCCATCCGAAATGGACTGAGAAAGGTACAGAATTTGATCGAGTGTAGACCGACCAGGGCGGAAACCGGCCTGGCGGGGAGAGAGAATGGAATTAGATTCCAAAAAGAAGAGACGACGGGATAGAATGATGCGTTCAAACAGCTTTGATACGCAGGAGGTGAGAGAGATAGGCCGGAAGGAAGCAGAAGAGTCGAGAGGCTTTCCCATCTTGTGTATGGGAATAATGGAAGATGTCTTCCAGATGGAAGGAAAGGAATGTGAAGACCAGGAGAGATTGAAGATGTGAAGAAGTAAATCCATGCCAGAGCGAGGAAGGTGCTTTAGCATGGGATAGGCAACTTTGTCTGGGCCAGTGGCAGTGGATGGGGTAAGATTGGAGGCAGCCGCAAGAAATTCCGCGGGAGAGAAAGGAGAGCAAAAGGACGAGTGAGACTCCACAGGGCACGTGGCTCGGCGGAGCTCAGTGAGGTAGCTTCTGGCTCTGCTACACAGGGCCTTTGGCTGAGAAACGGAAAAGTGCGATCTCAGGTAAGCGGCATAAACCGAAGCCGATTCCCTGGGAGAACAACAATTAGGAAAGTTTTTTACATTTTTTAAATTCTTTTTTACATTTACATTCATGTTAGCGGTAGTAACTGCAAGGTAGCGTTGAAATTCCTCTCTCAAGGTCATGACAGCATTGAACTAATCACTCCTCTATTGCTGTTAAAGCGCGCTAATGACTTCTCTTACTTCCAGCTCCATAAGATGACGAGATGTAGATCTTGGTCAAGTTATTCAGAATCTTCTGGAATTTAAGAGCGGAAAGACGAGGATAGAATCCCGCCGCTTCATGCAGACGGAACTTGTAAGGCTGAGACTCCACAGATGGAACGGGGTTGCCCTAAAAAAAAAACATGTTCCATTTATAATAGTCAGAAGAGTCACAAGAGGTTACTCAATAAAATTACAGCGTTAGAGCAATTGCTGTGCAACATTGATGACCTGACAAACAAATGGGCTTATTTTTTTGAGTAAATTTTACATTTTAATTTGTTTAATGCTTGAAAGTGTTGGTCTACTGACCTGGCTGGTTATAGATGCAGTGACTCTCATTCCTTGCCCTTCTAAAACGATATCCTGTTGAGTAGGTTGGAGAGCGGACACCACCTCTTCAGATCCGCTTCCAAGCTCAATGCTACCCAGCTGCGTATCAGCATAAAGATCAAACTCGAGAAATTGATTGTAACTGAAGCGTTGCATTCCCAGGTATTTTTCTGCAAAAAGGTAGAAAATGATAACCGAAACTGAAGAAAAGCGGAGATCAATAAACGATTCGGACTGGCCAACTTATGGCCAATATTTAAACCTGCCATCTAGTGAAAGGCATTTTAAGACAGTTTATTTGTATAGTGGCAGTATTTGTTATAGAATGTGCACGGTATTGGTAACTTCGACCTGGGTTTGAATAAGCAGGCAATGGTGGTAAAGGTTTTCCTGCTGAAAGATAAGAATATGCGTTTAAACAAACTTGCAGATAGTGTTGGAGATCGTAAATCATGATAAAAGCTCCAGCGTAAAAACGTTACAGAGGAAATATCACACTTTGCCGACTGAGCCGAAAGATGTTCATCATAAACTTTAACTTAAAGCCAAATTGATAAAATTATCACAACATGTCAAGCACATTTACCTGGAGCAGAGAAGTACATGGGCTCTCCAGAACTATGCTCCATATAGATGGTTTCACTATTGAAAAATACATGAGCTGGTTGATCTGAAACCGTTCTTCCTTCCCAACCATCAGTTCCTATGTACGATTGCATTGATGAAATAATCACTACCATTTAGTGCAGGGGTGGGCAAACTACGGCCCGCGGGCCGCATGCGGCCCTCGAGAGATTCTGTGCGGCCCGCGAACACTTTTAGAAACTTTGCCATATTGAAATAAATACGACAAGGAGATTGACAAGGCGCAAAAGCGACGGCGTACTTAAAAAAAAGGTAATCGCCCGTTCTTTAAACGGAAAATGCGTCAGAGCTTACGATTGCCCCCAATCACGCATTTACCGTCTTCGAAAAGGCGATGACCTTTTTTTTTTAGAGACACCACCGTTGTTGCGCCCTGGGATACCACATTGCAAGGACATATCGCAAAATATTGAGCTAATGCAATTTCTTTTATAGCACGCAGCTGTACGAGACAAGAAGCCCTGGCCCTCGACCACTCTTCAATGGTCGATGCGGCCCTCCGGGTAAAAGGTTTGCCCACCCCTGATTTAGTAAAACGGAGATAAGATTCAAACATCTATGTTTACCTATGGATCCAACCTAGTAGTAGAGATTACTACTTTGGCATAGCTTCCAAAATCGTACTAGTTGATAGGGAACACCATCTTTTTGAATTGCATATTTTTCAGTAAATGATTCTTTTAGATAAAGCTAAAGTATTTTCCTTTTCATCGCCCCTCAAATCAATTTCTGAATGCACCTTTTACCAGCCAAAGCTGCAATTTCATACTCGTAAAAAAAGGAACTAAATAGCGCATTGAATAATTTTCAAGCATTTTTTCACGAGGGCACACGGTTATAACGACAAATGTAGCCTTTAGTCTGATGACGAAGCAATCTTTCACTTGAATCATTGTTTAATTTTCAACAATATGTGCCAAGTAAAGCAGATATGTAAATATCATTTAAATGGATAAGTTATGACTCAAACAAAGCTTCAATCGTCAACTTTGTCAATTGAGGAGTCTCTAAGGGACCAATAGTTTACTCTCCATACAAATCAGCTGCGATTTAAATTAGAGTTCCACGTTAAATACTACTGTATAAACACTGAGACTTGTTAAATACAATTCTAAATCATTTTTCTCGTATTGCACAAGGCAAGATAGTACCGATGCAGTATATATTTACCACCAACCACTTGCTTTTGCATTAGACTTTGATTAGCCAGCAAATCTATAAGTTTCAGATACTATTTTTGAAGAAATACGAGAGCGCTTACAATAGATTGTCAACCTCAAAACCAAGTAAGTGCTCAGAAGCCTACATGTGGATCATCACAACTCTCCCACGGCACACAAACAAATATTTCAAATCAGTTCTATTCTAAGCTCACTTGTTGCACTTTTCGGCCTTAACAATAAAAAGTTGCAACAAATATTAATTTTTCGACGAGGGCGAAACTGCTTGGTAGTCTAATGCTCTACTAGTAACTAGTGTTGCCTGGGCAGAGTACGATTAGACTGTCGGTTGCGGGGCACATTTACGTGCACATTAAATATAAAAATACCTGTGTTAAACTCGCTGACAATGTATGCGACTGTGTAATCATTGGATAACTCGCACACAGACGAGTGTCCATAACAGAAACAAGCCGTGCATCCGTAAGGATTCGATTCTTGGAGATTCATTGTTGCAGGCTTGCACCTGATTTAAGATGCGCATTAAAATTGTTATCTTGTGTTTTAAAGTTGAACTATGAAAATGATCTCACTGAAGCAAAATTTTGGGCTTAAATTTTACTTCAAAAGCCTTAAGTTAAATTGAAATAAGCGTGAGTCGAACAACTGGAGTAGCAGTTTAAGCAGACGAGGAGGGTTCAAAATATAGATAAATCAAACGCATGTAAACAGACGCTATGTTAAAAATATTTTCAGCTTGTAAACTGGCCAAGGCAATGTCGGGTCAATGACAATTTGTCTTATTTAATAGAATAATGAGACACTCAAATAGCGAAACTCGTCTGTCGTGGCACAAGATCCAATTATTGACCCGGTGTGTAAAGAAACCGACAAATAAGATTTTGAATACCATTTCTTTAGGCAAATACGAACTGTACCTGTTCTATCCTACACCACACAGCATTTGTTACCTGTCGCATCGACGTCCTTCCACATTCAACTTGCACACACACGCACCGCTATCAGCATTACAAACTGTGCCTTCCACTGAGCCTGCTGATGAACAGTAGCAAGGTCTGCAAGAGACAAAATGCAATCGTCCATTATTCATTTATAGCCATAGCCAAATGATTAAGATCGTTACATTCAAAAGCGCAATGTCCTATTGCTATGTCGATGCGTTCTTAACAGTAATTTTAAGACAACTTTTCCTGCCAAGAAACAGTGGTTGCGCTAAGAATGCCAGCATGTCGGGAAAGCCTACCAACTCCAAAGGGAGTCTATATGCAAGTTTTTCTGTGCAGAAAGGTTTTCAGTCGGAAAATATGAAACTTCAGCTGCGTCAACTACGTACCTGCATCCTGCTTCGTCCAGACCGTAGTAACCATCCAGACATCGGTCGCACCGGTCTCCCCCGACACCCTGCTTACAGAAACACCTTCCATCAGTGTCACACTGCTGTTTGAGAGAGCCTGAACAAGAAATTCTTCCGTTAATCTTTTTAGACGAAAAACAAAGCAGCATAACGATGATCGGAACTGTTTTGTGTATTGGTTTTTGCTACTTCATTTCAAAAACGACATATTCTACATGATGTTATATGGCGAACCAAAGCGATATGATGCATCTTCAACCACTGATGGTGAGGAAAGCACATCGGTTGTTGCTTGTCGCACATTAAAGAAATACAACTTTGCAACAATTACTTAATACGCGTCCTTGAGACGTTGGGAGAAGTTTTTTGCGTTTTTAGCACGAACTTAGACATCGATGACGCTGTGTATGTCTACTACACACCAGATACTTTTGCGTCACACATAATTAGCAGCTAGCTGGTATATTCCAATTGTCTTTTCCCACTATTCTGCACACGATACTTTCAGTGGGTTATAAATCCCACACTATATTTTTCAGTGGGTTATAAATCCCACACGATGCCTTCAGTGGATTATAAATCCCACACAATACCTTTCAATGGTCTATAAATCCCACACTATATTTTTCGAGATCAGAAAACAGCTAACGCGGCCACAAATATTTGAGAGGAAAAAAATACAGGGGGTTGGACAAAATAAAAGAAACACCTTGAAACATCAGCAAAATTTATTGTAATATGGTGTAGGTCCACCTTTTAAATATCTGTTAAAAAGTTTTTTAAAATAAACATATCAAATGACATAAATAATAAACAAAATGCATTAAAATATGTCAAGTTTTGATTGTTTAAAACACGTTCAAAGATTGATGCCAAAATGTTAAGTGTTTCTTTTATTTTGTTCAACCCCTGCTGTATGCACTCAAATTATCTGAAACTAAGGATTTACCCAAGCTGTCACAATGGCAATCCAAACATCTGCCTGAAGCATCGCGATAGAAATCTGGTTTGCAATAAGCGCAATGCGGACCGTCTGTGTTGCCGCGACAGTTTGTACAATGTCCACCACGACCAGTTTGTCGGTACAAATTGGGGTCGAAGAAACAAGTATCAGACATACCGCTGCAATCACAAGCTGTAAACAATGTAAAGATTGTCAAATGGCAAATTTTCGCTTTTGCAGCACGTGTTGATGCGTTATCGGCAAATCGAAACATACTGAGCTTTGGTAGCTCCAAGAAACCTGGTGACGATGGCTTGCAAAATTTTTGTAAATTTATAATTTTCAGCAAAAGAATGCGAAAAGCAGAGATCAGGGTCTACGTTTAACTATCAAAATAAGCTATTTTGACGTTGCTTTAGTCTTTCCTTGGTTGTAATATCATAGATATTATAAAAGTAATTGTTCTACAAATTATAGAGGTTGCCAGTTGCTAGGTGGCAATTTTCAAGGCGATCTCCTATTAAGAGGGATCTGCCTCCAGCATCACAATAAGGTAAAATAGAAAATTTTGCTCAAAAATGATCACCAACATCATACGATACCATACAGCAGTCTATTACATCATGTCAGTAACCCGCAACCGATTTCAACATTATTGGGTCTCATCAGGCGGGTGTAAAAAACATTCAATAACAAAAATGCTGAAGAAAAACATATTTGCCATTGGGTAAAAAAAAAGATGCAACACAAAACATTGTGATACAGCAATACCTATAACATGGAGTACTCCTCTGAGGACACACACTCATGACATAGACAACAAGTCACATCGGTAAGCCCTAATAGAGGTGTAGAATCATTTTTTAGACTATCATTTTACAAATTGTAGAGGTTGCTAGTTGCTAGATAGCAATTTTCAAGACGATCTTCTATTAAGAAAGATCTGCCTCCCATAAGGGCTTACCGATGTGACTTGTTTTCTATTTTACCTTAGAAATAATTGTTGAAATATCAATAAAACTGCAGGGTGACGCAAAGAAAAGTTTGTTTTGTCTTAAAGTTATCAATAAAAACAATATTAACTCTCCCAAGGCACGTCTAAAATCTTTGTTTGGGGGAGGATCCAGATTGCATACATTACTATGAGTGCTAACGTCACAAATAGCGACATTAAAGCATGAGCTGCAAAAAATTTGAAAAGGATCAGGCTACCCTGCCCGATTTTCCGCCTAATTGCGACCCTGATCCATGTTTTCATTATAACCTATTGTTGGTTAGGTCTGCTATTACTTTGCCAGTCTAAGTGGTGTAGTAAAGCCAATCGGTCGATCATAATATCCGATTGAATTAGTTAAATTCCCCAGGTGCGACCAACTCACCGCATTCATTGAATTGCGAACAAAACGAAACGAAAAATAAACAGACTAGCACAAGCCAATGTACTTAATCGGGCACTACTTTTATATTAGTAGACTTGGTTCAACGCTCAAACCAACATGGAAAAGTGGTTAATATTCTCAGCTGCTTTACGCTAAGCGTTAAAAGCAATAACTTGAATCTTAAGAAAGGCTAAAATGCTCCTCGGCAGAGTGTTAGCACCCAAAATCATAAAACATTCAAATCGGTGGCTTTTGGACATGGGTAAGCAGCTTTATTGCACGCGGGCCAATTTCGGGTCAGAGTTTGTAAACTGTATGTACGCCTAAATAAGTTTTGAAGCACTGGTTGGTTGCATTTTTTACGGAAAAAGAAAATCTTTCCTATTTTAATATTAATGCCGTCAAAACGAGATTTTACGTGTTGTTGATCCGCATTTTATATTAATACTAAGACTTATTTTTCGTAGTTCGATTTAAAAAAAAATTTAGCTGATAGATTTGACATCCACCTCGTACCACAAAATCCTTTCGCTGGCCATAAATTTTACTTCGCGGGCTGCAAGTTGTACGTCACTGCTTTTAGAGGTGGGACGGGATTTTGGCAAAAAACCTAAGATTTAAAATAGATTACACATCAATTTGAAGTAAACTTATGTGACGACTGATTTTGGGTACAAAAACTCCATTTATGTGGTGGGGGAACGGTACATGCTCCAAAATGTAAAAAGATTTACATAACCACGGTCTGCTTGCGAATAACTCTCTTTTATCGGGTTATTTCAGCCCACCTTCAGATATTAATTCTAACATACAAACCAGGGTCCTTGCTTTCAAAAGTTCAATGGATACTTCAAGATTTTTTGATACTTAAAATATGTAATTTTTCACTAAAAATGTTTTCTATAATTGAGAGGGGTCCTTATAGACTGTTAAAAGAAAAGTAGAATTAACATACATGTGGTATGCACTCATCGTTATTTAAAGCTATTGCCACTATTTTCACATGAAAAACCCGGTAAAAGCTGATAAATTGGCACCTTGCAGTATAAATTAAAGGCCAGAAAATTTCAAATCATTTTGAAGAAACCAATTGAATATGTTCAACAGCTGTCTTAATTGTGATCAAAAACCTGAAAAGACTAAAATCGATGATCAATAACTCGACCACACACAACCTAGTCATTTAGCGCCATTAAATTGCCAGTGAGCAGGTGTGCAAGCGGTCGGTAGTCTGAGTTCAGTGATTAATTGCCGCCAATAAGTAATAAACAAAAAAGTAAAGTGGAAAGGCTTAATATAAAAAATGTTAAATCATCTGCTAAACCAAGTAACTCTTACTATACTCGTAACTTAGGGCTAAGCTGCTTCCTCCAATCAGGAATACTAGTCCTTTTTGCAAGTAAGAAGGCGACATCTCATCAAATCCACAGTCTCTTAGCTTGGCTAAAAAACTCTTGAAACCGGCAATTGGGTAGATTTCGATTTTGATTCACATCAAAACATTGGGTATTGCGAAGTTGCGAATAATTCAAACGTAGTATGCAACTTTTTAAACGGGCCAAGCTTCTACACTGCTTCTTGCGTTCAAGCTGTTCAGTTAAACGCGACTGGTCCCAACCCTGCACATGAGGCCAAACATCCTAAATGCTTATTTTGATTTCGGAGGCGTAACAAAGGTCTCACATTCTGGTCGCAATTGTCCGGCCACTTTTCACCGAAAAAATTTGGCAAAAATGATTTTACGACCGTCTTTTAAAAGATTCAATGATAATCAGCCGAAGCGCATTTCATTTTTAACGTGAGCTTCATCTTGCTGGCTTGAAATTTCATCGAGTCAACAAGTGATTAAAAATAAACACAATCAAACTAAGTAGCGCCAACGGAATTCCAAGCCTGGTACTCGATGTCTGCTAACAGCTAGACAACACTAAACTGGGGGTCTCTTGCAGCCCTAGTCTAGTATGGTCTAGCATAGATGCCGAAAACGCACCGGCTTTTACGTTTCAACCACTCTCATCTCGACCACTTACGTTTCCATTGTTTTCCGTCCCAGATCAAATGAGCCTGTGACGTCATGGGTGACAAGATTAGTGTCGTTACTGTGACGCAAAGAACAATTTTGAGTAGATTCGTACTTTTTAACCCAGTGCCCCATCGAAAAGGCTGAAGTGAGCTGGTCTGCGCTTTTTCACAATTTTTCATTCCAAAATAGAATCTACCTCACTTGATATTGGTTTGTAATGTAACTAGCTAGCCCAACTCGCTCTCTCTTCTTTTAATGCTGCAGTAAACTAATCCATAAAAAGCATATTTTGATTGTTCATATTGTCAAATGCGTATGCCTTTTTGGCTCAAAGAAGCCCGCTGACTTCTTACCAAACCTAATTATAAAGGAAAGAAGTCTTAATGACGTTAAATCCCTGCGGACAAGTTAGAGAGACAACCAACCGAGTTTTTATTGTTTTTTCATTAGATCCATCACCATAACAATTCAATCACACTGTCATTTGCCCAAAAACATTTCCTTGTTTGAAAAAAATGAATTTTCAAACAAGCGACCGCGGCTTTACAGAAAGTTTGTCAAAAATAAGAGATTGGCTTGGATATTTTTGAAAAGCCTCAAACAGTACCACAATAAGGGACAAAGGTACTGTTGCTAAAGACATGCAAATAACTTCTCTACATAAGCCTGATACCCAGTGAAGCCCCCAGCAATGGCGAAGACCTTGGGGGCTGAGTAAAACCACTTTCTTTAAACACGATGGACTGCGTGAGGGTTAGCGATGGAGAGTCTGCTGTGCGGCCTATGCACCAGGATTCAATTCGATTGCCGAGTCATGTCAAAGATTTTAAAACTCGTGTTCACAGATTCCATGCTTTCGCGCTCAGCATTATGAGTAACATGGAAAACGAAATGTGAAAGAGTTTACTCCCACAGGATTAAAAACAACCTGGTGCTAAAAACCCAGATTTGTCTCTTCCTCGTAACGACAATGTCATCATATTATAATAGTAAATATTTGATGAAGTTGTGCTCCAGGCATTAAATAAGATAAATAAAGGTATCACTAGAGAAAGTTGCGTGGAAATTATTACTCACAGCTAGAACAAAAGTAAAGATTTAATTATACTATAATAATGTTTCAAATCCAAAATCAGGAAATTTGAAGGCGTGTCTAGGCTTCTCCCCTAACTACGTCACCGAAGACAGTATTTTTTGCAAGATTTCTCTTCCGTTATGGTTTGGTGCGTCTGACTGGCCTCTCCCAACCCTTGCATACGGTACCAAAAACATGTCATTAGATAAATGCATTTATGCAAGGCCTTCCTTTGGAAAGCCTTGATTTTTGTAAATGTACAAGGTGCTTTGACTGATTAGTCAATCTACAAAAAGCTAAAAAATCTGATCAATTTTTGTTTCCAGAACAATCATTGCCAGACAGACATGTTTACAAATAAATGTCTTTCATGAAAATTGATTAGACAAGCAATAAGAAAAAATGCGCATCTTGAGACCCAGGAAACCAAACCACTTTTTCCACTCACTTCCCTTTCGCCAATATCGTGACAAGCATTTTAAGTAGAGTCAGCAGTCAAGACACCAAGATAAGGCAGTCTTAAAAAAAGATGCAACTTATCAAACTGAGCAAAAACACGCTTTTAATAGGGAATAGAAAGCAAAGAACAACAGGTATATCTTTAAAACATACCCTTGCATCAAACATTAGTTTCAAAATGCATCTGTCAGTAAACATTAACCAATCATCAACAAACAAACGAAAGATATAGGACAAAAAATTCCAACTGTTGTTCATTGGTCGTTCACGAAAAAAGGAGTAGGATTATGACGATACTTAAGCTTGGTGTTCATGTTTGATCGTTAATGTAATGATCGACTTAATGACTATATTCTGGAAAAAGAAAATTGTTGCAAAGGCATGTTCTGCTGTTTTTTTTGTTCTATGTTATATGAAAAGTATGCTTTCACTTATTTTGAGAGAGGAATTTCCGAAGTGGTTGGCTTCGATTCCGCGCGATTGCAACGGATTTTCGAAAACAGATAAAACTCGTATGACATGCAGAGCACGGAAGAGTTGAAGTAATGTAGTTGAGTCGTGATGGGGGTTCGGTTTTGATCAAGCTTGCAATCGCTTGAGGTGCTAACGTGCACCTCAAGCTAGAGTTGGTTTTTTGAGTTTTTAAACTGCGTGATGATCGCAGCACCAAACAAGTTCTTGGTAATGTTTCTATAGAATATCGCTAAAAGAGTTGGCTCGATGTGCAATCCAGCCATGTCTCACGACAAACCTACGCTAGTCTGCAGTGAAATCGCGCCATATTATGTTATTAATAAATGAAGAAAAGCAGTAACAATCATCTCGAAGATTCAAAAGTGCTGACAAAATCATTTAATAACATAAACAAACAATATTAACAGAAAAACACAGATGTTCGACAGGTTGATCCTGACTTTGAATTATGTTTCATTTGACTCGTCTTGAAATGATTTCAAACGTTTTTCAATAACACAATTAGTTGATTGTAGGCCTACATTAGAGATCCATTTATTGGTACCACATTATTCAAATGACCGAACTTGAAACGATATGACATTTGAAAAATTTCCCACAGTACCATACATCTGAAAGCACTCTATGTAGAGATGTAGCAAGCTGCCTAAGAGTTGAAATCAAGGTGTATTTTTGTCTGCACCATGCATACAGCCATAATAAACCAATCGTTTTCATATCTTACGCATTTGCGCATAAAAGGAAGTCTTGGTACAAAAAGTATTTGTGCAGTAACGTTTTTCGAGAGATCGCAAAAATTTGCTGCTAGTCTCAGCTTAATATAGCATCTAGTGCTAGCTGTAATTTAAAAAATCAACCACTCGAAGTCGCTTTTCAAACAAAACAAAGCCTATTTATTTCTGTACATTTCTTCACAGTTTACCAATGTATGCCGTAGTATTTTTTTTTGCTTTTACTGCATTGAAAGTACAATCAGCATGCATCTCAAGCTCGTTAAATAAAAAATAAATACTCCAGCGGCATACCCTCGTTAACTGTATAAGTAAAAAATAGGCTTTAAACAAATAGTAAATTATGTTCAATTTAAACATTACCATGGCACTCGCCCGGGTTTTCTCTGTTTCCCCTGGTCCAGGGCCGGTCGTTGAACATGTCGGCACATCTTTCACAATCTCTCCCAGCTGTGTTGTGTTCACATCGACACTGCAACACGTCATTGGGTCCAACGTAGCATTCAGAAGCGTGACCGTTGCAAGTGCACCTGAAAATCAAAGACACGTACAACTTGTTTCTTGATGGTAAAGAATTCGAGTACAAACCAACAAGTGACCCATTACGCAATCCTTGATTGACAGTTCATACGATATCTCGTTTACCCTACGTCTTTCAGTTGACGCGATATGCCACTGATGAGTGGGTTATGACAAGCTTTGGTCAAAAAGCTCTTTGCAAAGCTATAGTGACATTTCAATCTTCATCACAGTAAACAATTTTTGTTATCTGGTGATGAAACTTTAAAAATGTGAACATTTTTCGAGAAAAATGGAATCCATCTGACGTTTTGAGTTCCTCCAGTAACTGGGTAGTCTACCCATGAAATTTCCACAGAGGTAAGTAAACAAAAAGAATTTCCGTTTTCCTCCAAACCTTCTGGACTTGTACCACAGCAAAACATTGACGTCGCCACTATCAAGCAAAGAGCCACGTCAAGTTTTTCCCAAATTTTTGCTTTTCAACTTTACGCCTTCTCACCTATCACTATCAAAAATCAAAAAAATTGAGACCAGATTAGCAAAGCATAAAGAATTGGTTGCATTTTAACTACAGGTTTTTTGTTTCAACTGTTTGCTAATGATGCTTTTCGGTTATTAACAAAAAAAAAACATAAAACGTTTATCATTGGCAATATTAATATTAGCTGAAAACACGTTTGTTTTCTTAAAATACGAAAATTTTTTTGAAAATAGGAAATTGTCATTTGTCAATAACTTTACATAGTTGTTAGTTTAACAAAAACTTGAAAAATTTAGATTATCATCCCCCGGTTCATAAAAACATAATTTGTGAACATCATTTATCATTGTTGAAAAAAACTTACAAAATCATTTATGTGAACTAAATTTCTTTAAAATATAAATTTATCAATGGAAATGTCAAGAGCGTGGGAGAAAGACCTCGTGGACATATATCGACCAATGAAAATTCACTTTCGTAAATAAAAAGTAGTAAAATATGACACAAACTTATTTCATCTAAACACGAGCACGGATAAGATAAACAAATACTAGAAATCGAGCATTTTTCACAAACTAAGCAATTTCAGAGGCCGGGTGTTTGTGATAGGCTTCCGATGTTAAAAATAACAGACACAAAAAGCACAACAATTTTAACTCTTGTAGATCACTTTGTAGTTTTCTTGTTATAAAAAACTTTAATGTTACACATACAGCACTTGTGTAGGGGGTGACCATCCTAATATCTTTCACCAAAGGCGCAAGATGAAGTGTATTGGTGAAAGCTTTACTTGAAAACCTATTTCTGAGATCAACTTCTATAGAGTTTCCTTCGTTTCTTTCTTGAGGTTCAAGATGTTTTTGTGGGGGAGGGGGGTTAAGGTTTGCTGGATTAGGAGGGGAAAATAAAAAGATAAACGGGAAGCTCCAGGTTCCCCTCCCCTTTTTTTACGCCAATGCCTCTCATCATCTTTGCTTAGTTAATCTTTATTCATTCAGCTAAGCACTGAAGTTAAGGATCACGCTCAAAGTGACGAAACGTAATACACATCATTTCTAACAACAAGGAATATATCACAAATGCTATCTGCTTAGCTTGCACACAGCGAGACCCATAACACACAATTCATTTTCATGCATTATACTGTTTCATTCAACTTAATCTTTTGGCCTAACCTTGCAACAACGTGCAGAAGCGTGTGAAAAAAGCCAACGCATTTACCACGACAACTCAATTCAATTTACCTTCCTCCAATTGACAGATCTGAAATGGCGTAGTAGTAGGACTTCAGGATCTTGGGATCTCGAAACACTTCGTCTCCGAATGTATTAATCCGGTTTAAAGTGATGCGAATAGCCACAGCTTTGACCCAATCCTGCGAGAATGAAAAATTTGTGAGTAGCAGAGTGTCATTAATATTAGCTGTGATCTTGGTAACATAATACAGTCAAACCTCGGTTTTCGAACGTCTCGGAGTTCGAACAATTCAGTTTTCGAACGGAAAATTTGAGATGAAAATGACTCGGCCCTCGAACAAAAATTCGGTTCTCGAACAGCTCAAAAGAAAGATTTACCTGAACCAAAGAGACAGAGAATAGAAGAAACGCCTTTAGAGTTACCAGAAGGTTGTATTATAGGAGATTCCCCCTCCAACAAATAACTTATCCCTTTCTTCCCATCACTTCGAATCAAAAAAGATGTACATATTTACAATACAGTACTGTATTATTTAAGTTTACATAAAAATTACTTGTTATGTTTTTCGTTTTATTTACACTTTTGTGTTTTATTTACTCTTTGAACAAATGGTTTTATACTATTATATACAGAGTATAGTGTAAGCAGGCAAATAAGTTGTTCTTTTGGTACATGGAACAAATTAATCTCTTTAACATTATTTGTAATGGGAAAATATGATTCGGTTTTCGAACAAATCGGTTTTTGAACAGCCTTCCAAAACGAATTGTGTTCAAAAACCGAGGTTTGACTGTAAAATGAATTTCGTCCCAGTCTTATTTACGGTAAATAACGCTGAAGGGTTTATCAATGACGAATACAGTTCTCAAAAAGCGTCAAGGTTTTAAGGTGGAGTGGGGCGCACCTTCGAATCAACCCTATACGCGTCCTTGATTTCAGCCTATCCGCCTTTTTAAGAAACACTCTTAACACTTTTTCCAGCGCGCTTAGAAAGATCAATGAAAAGAAATTCGCAACAAAATAAAAAAGTACTTTATTTTAAATCATCTGCTTCATTAACTATGGCCGTACATGTGAAAGACCGTATCAAGTACAAAGTGAATTCTCTGCAAGATCAAAGCGAGTAACCACACAGAGCCGAGGTTATAGGTCTTAAACGTAGTCAAGGGCAGAGTGCTTGGTAAAATTAAAAACAGTGATTTCGTGTCCCATTGCTGTGGTTACAACATCTAATGCCGGAATATGGAAATGTGACGGCTTTAACAATAACGTGCACAAATTTCAATTAAAAAAAAGTGCAGATATTGCACTAAGCATTTATTTATCAACTGACAGAAAATGTCGAATATAGGCTGAGTGAAAGCTTTAACAACAAAAACGTGCTCATAATTTAATTATAAAAAACTAGACGCCTAATGACCGATTTGTATCGTTTCTTATATTGGCTCGAAACCCTTGAAGACTTTACCAAATGTGACATGATGCATTAGAAAAAAGGGTACTTACGTATTAACGGGAGGACCTTTAAAAACACGACTCAAAAATTGAAGTAAATTATTTATTGAAACGGTTAAAACAATAAAATAACATTACATTTGTAACCCATATAACCCTAACCCTAACCCTAACCCTAACCCTAACCCTAACCTAACCCTGTCAAAAAAAAGAAAAAGTAAAAATCAAAGGTCCTCCCGATAATACGTAAGGACCGAAAAAAGTTACTTGAACTTGAAGGTCTAGTAGAGAAGTGGTGAAGTTTGAAACACTACTCCACTAAGTACTGCCCCACTGTGTACTTCAACCAGTAAGGTGTCGGTTCAACAGTTGCTACTTAAGACGAGAAGAAAAGCCACCAACGAGCACTTCGAATGAAAAGTTTACAAACAGACAAGAGTCATTTGTTAACCCCTTGTCGTTAAAGAAAAACAAACTCCAATGCACTCTGAGGCCAGTCACGCTTAAAACAGCTAAGCTAAGACCAATCAAGCATGCTAAGCAAAACAGTAGCAATCCTTATTCGTATGGAACGCAAGCTGAAGACACAAAGATCAGTTCTTGTATGGTCGCTGTGTTGCGATGCTTTGAAAAGTAACTTCAAAGCATTTTGATTGCGTAGTTAATATCAGAAATCCACCGTAACGTTAAAGCTGACAACGTAAAAGCGGGCCTGAACACACCCAGTTGCCTTTCTTTGTAAAAGCTGGCTGGATTTTACCGAATTTCAAGGCTGAAGGTCTCTATGCCTTTACCATCTCCAAACTATGGCATTCCTTTGCTTAATACTAATGGATACTTTCTGGGCGACAATCTATTTTACGATCGATAGTGAACGCTTTTTCAGGTCCAGGAAGGAACAATAACAACATAATTAAGATGACATTTCACCAAACCTTTCTAACGACTAAATTAACGCAGGGCAGTGGACTTGACCCACGCAAGTTCAAGGATAAGTGATTTCTTACTTAATTACAACTCTAATCTAAAAATTCTTCGACTAGACAAAGCAAGACAGAAAACGACTTTCGAAAACACCTGTTTGGTATCAACACCTTTAGCACTTTGGCAA
Organism: Trididemnum clinides; assembly: GCA_963675345.1. Taxonomy (NCBI): domain Eukaryota; kingdom Metazoa; phylum Chordata; class Ascidiacea; order Aplousobranchia; family Didemnidae; genus Trididemnum; species Trididemnum clinides. Next base: position 20,350,873 of record OY776305.1, read on the forward strand.
TTATAACCATTTAATACGATTTGTCCAACAAGATACGTATGAATTTCGCGAAAAATTGATCAATATTACAGACTATCAACATCTTCAGCTCAGCCACAAACCGATTATTGAAGCCACAAACCATAAAAGTAACATATGTAATGATCCATTCAAGAGCAAATTTAAAACTGATGCCAACACGTCAGAAGTTATTTCATCATATCAACAACAAATCAACCTATAAATCCAGGAATTTGATTTCTACCGACCAAAGAGGTAAATCGACAGGTTATTTAGAAAAGAAAGACATGGATTTAGCAATAACTTGTTCTTAAATCCTACGAAGCAGCAAATTTATAAAAAGTGATGTCATGCTTAGTCAAGCGAAACATCAAAAATTAAGAGCTGCACAACAGATCTACTACTCAAATAGCAAATGCAAAAACAAAAAGAAACGCTTTGACAATGTCAGTTGTAGCATTACATGGCAGTTACAAGCTGCATAGTGCATTTTCAGTTGAAAATCGCTTATTTAAAGAAAAAAAAACGAGATTGGGAAATCTTTGAGTCAACTTTAAATAAATACATCTCCAACAAGCGAAACAATTTCCGCGAGTGACGTAATAGCGGTACAATAGGTCTCAATGACATAATGCAACAGAAATGATTGCAGCAGTGCCGCAGGGCTGCAATCCGATGAGCTTTAGATGTGTGGCATTCGCTAAAAAAAATTATTAAAGAGGCACAGGCCTGCCCGAAAACCCCTTCTTCAGCGCCAGCACGTGTCCATCATTTGGATTTTTGCACCCCGCAAAAAATAACGTTTGCTTTGCATCTTAAGTTTCCGACCATTAAAAAACGTTTACCGTTCTACATACTGTAGAAAAATTTGTGGTTCAGCGAATTTGAAGCTGTTTAGTAGGACAGAGATGTTTGGTAGCACGGAGCATGTTTACAAGCTTTATAACCAAATAGCAAAAATCGCCGTCCAATCGCTTCCAGCATCCGCAATAGCACAGCGCATGGAAGCATTGAAATCAACATTTCATCATCACGTTTGCAAAAACAAGAAACAATGAATGCAATCGTAGAAGTAACCCCTTCATAAACCTGTCTTGACACTCTTTTATAAATATGGCAGTTTGACTGACGTCATAAAAATATAAACATGAAAACAAAACGATGCCAACTGAAAAGTTTAGCCAGACTTTAGTTCACTCACAATTGTTTGCAATTCAACAAGATGTTATCTCTTTCTCAAAAGATTTATTACATTTTTTCATGCATTAGGTCAACAATGCAGACGAATTGGAACATTGTTTCATTGCGGAAACGATCTCATGTCCCTGTGTTCACACCTCACGACGACTGCATGTTGCTTTCATGCAAAAAAGCTTTACGGGAAATTTCCTTGCTTGTTGCAGGAAAACACTTTGCTGGCAGCACTAGCAACTCCAAAGCAGGTTTAAAAACAAGTTGTTCCGCAAAAAAGCAAAGGTTTTCCGGTAACAGAAGGACAAATTTAACCTCAATCAGTGAGTTTTTATTGAGCTTCCCTCCCACAGATACCTTCAAGCTGCCCTGAGAGCAATATCTATCAGATACAGACATTGAGAGCTATTTCGCCAAATCGTAAAGAAGAAGAAATCCGGGCCAATTACTCTGCATGATCAAAGGATTTGACAGCTGCGAGAATTGAAATGACATATAAACGCAAACATCATTATGACACGGCTGCATTGCTTAAGAAGATGCAAATTACATATTGCAAGTAAAAGTACATCAGCAGAGTTTCAAATAACAAAAGTAATGAAGAACTGTGTAAAATAGAGATCTCTTTGAGTATCAGAAAATAATTTTCAAAAAATAAAGTTGTTACATATTTCGAAGGTTAAAGGTTTTTGTCTACCCAAATTTGATTTCGACTATAGTCTTATCTCAAAGAGCATAACTGTCGCGTTTTAATAGAAATTTTTTTGATTCTACACAGTATTTTAATTTTAATTTACTTCTTAAAATTGAGGCGACGAATAGCAACGCTCGAAAAATTAAGTCTGATTGCAACTTAGTAGCTAGGAAAAGATTGGCTTCTTACTAAGATACTTTAACCCACGCACTTCTCGATCAAGAACAGAACAAATATATTCACAAACCACTTTAAAACTTCGAATTCCTTTGCTTGTCAAATACAGAAACTAAAGCACTTTACTATATAAATATCAGAATGACCAAAACAAAACCACCAAAATAATCGCTTGATTCCTGTCACAAAAATCACCACAGAACATCGGATTTTTTTACTGCACTCCACTCTCAATGAATGAAAAATCTCGTCGCCTTACATATACGACTGGAAAATAATCTAGAAATTGTTAGATCACGTGACACAGGAAAAACACCGTTAATAAATTACGTAATCAGTAATAACAACAAAAAAAAATTTTTTTCGAGAAGAAACAAGAATCACTAGAATACACTGAAACTTAGTCAGGTAGTCCAGGGGTCAGCAAATACTTTTTGGTGCGACCCCAAAAACAGCGTCTCAATGTCTGGCGACCGTAACATTACTGAGCATAGTTTTACAGAAAATATGTTTACTTAATAGCAATGCTAAGGCTGCAGGTGATTGAATCAACTTTCTTAAAATGAAATCCTATGAAACTTGGCACGTTCAGAGTAAATCTATAAGTCTTAAATTTATTCTGTCTAAAAATAATTATTAGATTTGTGTTAAGAAGACTGCACATCAAGTGGAGGTGGGATTTTGGAGACGGCCACCGAGAGATCTTATTCCACTTTTCGTTTGGTCTTGTAGTTATTTTAAATTTGTAATAAAGCGGAAGATGTCATTCAATACATTCACTTCAGCTGCTGTTAACGGTCGATATACTTTTGCAACAAAAATTTAAAATTCAGCTCAAATTTTCGCAATTTTTTAAACCACGGCGACACAATGTTTAGCTAAAGATAAAGTATAACTGTGACGTAAGAAACAAGCAATACGGAAAACATCGTACGACTATTAACCAACATCATACTGATACAAACGATGGTACATATGTAAAGAAATCGCTTAAAATCGTTGGAGCTCGAGCGCACGCGCAAACATGACAAAACTGCGTCGTTGTATCAGAATAATTTCAATCAATTAAAATTTTTTTGCGACCCAAAGTGCAAGGTCTTGCGACCCAACTTTGGGTCGCGACCCACTAGTTGCGGACCCCCCGAGGTAGTTAACCATTGTGACGTCAGAAAGGCGTGTGAGTCAGAAATCTATTAACAAATGCGAAAGAAGAAAAAGGTCTTTTTCGAAAACAGTTTAGCAAGTTTTGGGCTTCAATTCAGATTTATAAATAAAACGATCACTGCAAAATAAAACAACCGATTACAATAACTATACATATATAAAAACTATTCTTTTAACACAAATTTACCTCCCAAATTTGATTTCGACTATAGTCTTATCTCAAAGAGCATAACAAATACATGACAATGGCTAACTGCCTTGAGCAAAAGACAAAAAGCATGTTTGTTTTTTCCGTCGGTAAAACACCATCCTCACCTGTAGAACTGGACTGCTGTCGAAGTTGTAGGCACTTGGTCGACTCTCCAACGTGCTAAAAGCTACGTTCCCGCCAGTTAGCGGTGAAATGTCGCTGTAGTCATCCGTACACAACGGCTTCTGTTCGTTTTCCGCGGTCACAATTTCCTGCAACAAGAAATCGTTGATCATACTAATAACTACAATTTATATCATAACACAATTGTATTTGTAGCATAAAATATCATAACGATAAGATCGACTGTCTTTTGCTTTCGAAGACGTTTTTAAAAATCCAGTTTGTGGCAAATCCTTCAATTAATTTTGAGGAGATAGATGATCAATCCCAGCATCATAGTGGTGATTTTTTGCCAATTCTTAAAATAATCATTTTGTTGTTAATGTTTGGGATTACAATTAATTGTTAAGTACAAGCATTGCATCATGTAGTTTAGAGGTAAATAGGCTATAGCGCCAAGCTATTCGGCGATTATTTGATTTTAGCTTAAAGCAAGACTGGTGTTTAAGAAGATAAAGCTAAATCTAAAACTACTTTAAATTGTTATAATTTAAAATGCAATAGCATTAAAAGTGATTTTTTGGAATTTTCAGTCGAAGTCAATTTTAAAAAATTGCTCAACGAAGCTATTTTCCTTGTATTCTGATCAAAGTGTGTGAAATCGGATTGCATATGCTTTATGTAGCAACTAGAATGCATGGTATAATTAATAACTATCGTCACGGTAAGCTAATTTTAAACTGTAAAAAGTTGACTTTACGTCTTGTTCTTCCCTTGATTCACAGGCTCAAACGTGCTGATTTAGTGTATGTCTACCATTACACCAGCGGTGCTCAAACTGTGGCCCACATGGCTTTCTGGAGTGGCCTGCCGAGTAAATTTCATTTAAAAAGAAAACTTGATACTTTTATCGTTTCAGATAATTTTTGTTGAACATATCAAATGAACCAACAATTGCAATTACAAAATAACTATTTACAGTACTTAATTACAAAACTACCTTACAAAGTTAAGATATAGCAAAGTTTTCTTTCATAAATATATTATTATTATTAATTCTTGTGGCCCGTGAAGGGTTTCTGAAAGACACATGTGGCCAACAAGCCAGAAAGTTTAAGTACCACTGCACTACACACTCGCTTTCGAAGCAGACTTTTTGCTGGAGCAACGTACCACTCGAAGTTTTGGATTACGTTCTTGACGAATACCAATGGTGTTTCTACAGAATTTTGAACTCCAGACCTTTCGTTGCGAAGCTCGTAACAATACCACTAAACCACGGCGGCTTTATTGGCATTTTCAACTCTAGCTTATAAAAAAAACAAATTGAGAAAAAGGCGACTTTTTCAAAGATAAAACTACGTGGGCTCTTTCCGGTTTTGAATCCAATATGCCGATTGAAAGATACTCAGCCTGTGATATCTTTGCTCGTAAACTACACACTCAGTATTTTACATTCAGGTGCACTACCGAGATTTTGTAAGAGTGAGCGAAGAGCTAACCAAAACTGCGGTGATCTTTTTGGTGACTACTTAGTGATTGTCTCAAAAAAAGATTCTCAATCTTTTGGAGACCAACTCCTGTAATATGGCTAAAGAAGCTTTAACCCTTTTATTTTCTTTAGTTGCATTTCTGTTTACAATATCAGCAGTTTTGTTCTAGAAGTGCCAGAAAAGGAATCCGGATTTACTAATTTTTCTGTGGTTTAAAGAGTGAAACAAAATCAGTAAATAGAAGCAGCATCGCTGCATCAGCTATGTTTGACCGTATACAAGAAAATTGACGAAAATTTTTTTATAGTCTTTCTAACGTTTACTGATGTCATTGGCTGGGCAATTTCTACCAAAACTTTCAAAAGTAGCTGTTGCCACGTCGTATCGCCATTTTCTGCTATTAAACGCATAACTCGTTACTGATGTGGTAAATGTTTGCCGCAAATTACCTGCTTTTGCACCAGACTTTAATTAGCAAGCAAGTTATTACATTCTAGATGCTCTTCATAGCGAGTGCAGATCTCGCTTGTAAACTCAAAGATGGTACCTTGAAGCACAAAATCCTTCCAGACAGCGATATGAGAAGCAAAATATGACTAGTGGTGATGCCCGACAAGATTATCACCCGGTATTAACAAACAAATACAAAAAAAATTTGTTAAACAGACTGATAAGACTAGAAGGAAACCTCATTTCAAAAACAATGTCGTTTTGTTTCTAGTAACTTGGGCATGACGCAAAGTATTGCATCAACAATTTCAAGAATTATAGAGCATTCGTAGAATTCTGTAATGGCTCTTTTAGAGCTTGTTGCCATCATCTTGTTTTTGCAATGACCTAATTATTTACTTGTGGGCTGTGGAAGTCGGTTTCCAGAACCAACTGCATCACAAAAAAATGTTGGAAATAAAATTCAAATTTTGTTCAATAATAACCATTTTATGAAATGAAAGTAATCGAAAATTGTCGCCCCCCACCCGCCTACCACGCCTGCTCAAGAAGTATTAGACTTACTCAATTTTTTTTTAATTTAATGTTTAAGGGTTTAAGGTACGTGAAGTGTCCAAGTTCTTTTCTCAATAAGTAACTGCATACTGCAGCAAATGTAAGCAAATCATTCACAAACCTAATTCATATACACACGCTGCCATCACTTTCACTTATCAAGGAACAGTGTGAACGACCGAATGGTTAGAGAAGGATTCTAAGCGACAGACTTTTGATAAGATAACAGTAATCAAAAGACTATGGGCTCAAATCCTACCGGAATCTTTTTGCTTGCCCCTACTTGGTAAATAGGTGACTTCAATAGGAGTGATTGGAAGCAAAATATGAGTCTTCATCGAAGATTATTGACACAGAGCTGCAAAATAGTTTCGAAAAAAAGCTATTTTTGCAAAGTTCTTTGTGGCCCATTCGTCATCGCCGGTATCGATAAACGAGATTAGCGTTTCGTAACACCGTACCGACAAAATTGCCGTAAAAAGCTTGGCAAAGTATTTCAAAACTACTACACTACAAACCTTGTTGTCAATTCCGTAAGTTGTGAAGCATGAACCGGAGTAATATTGAAATGGTTGCCAATCGCATTCATCACATTTCTTCTTGTAAATAGCAAAACTTTCTGGCCGTGAGGTGTGGAAAAGCAATCTTACATAGGTGATGTCGAATGCTTTGTCTAAGCAAGTAAAAGCAAGTCTGGTTTAATGATCCAATTACTGCACATTACTTTGTATTGAATGAGACGTCAGGGCGTTAAATAAGCCGCAAATGCACAGAGGATAAATACAGTTGGCACATTTAAACTAAAATATATATTGTAAGCTACACGACTGAACTAGTTTCTGCTTGGTTTTAGGTTAAGAGAGGCTAATTCAAAAATTAATTTTGAGACCCCCCAAAAATGTCTACGAATTGTTGTGACTACTTTTTCATTTAAAAATATTAAAATCGTAGAGGAAATTCTAGGTTGCACCTTCTTTGAACATATGTAGAAACCCACCGAAAAACGATGCGTCAACATTATATTATTACCAATAGCAAAAAAGATTTAATGTAGGTGCTATTTAATTTAACCATTTAATAACTTTTATTTAACCAATTGCAAATAAAGAAGATCTGCTCTCTCTGCAACAATTCCTTGCCAATCCCTGATCGCAAAAATATTGTTTGTTCTGCTTTTGTTTTGCTTCGTTTTTTTTTTGTATCAAAATATTTATGCTACACTAATGTTCAATAAAAATTTCAGGTATGCGCTTTGTATATCTTAAGCTCTTTATCTAAATTGTCGATATATAATGTCATTTAATGCTTTAAACTTCAGCTCCTTTAAGTACTTAAAGCATTCATTATACCTAGCACAAGGCTTCAAAATGACTGAAGATTTCTTAGCATTTCAAAGGATTAAAAGCTGGCTTTATTCCAATTTATGTATGGCTTTAAGACTACAATGATCCACACAAAAATTCAATATTGAAAACACTCCAACCGCAGATTTGCCGGATCACTACAGAGCATTAACTTTAATCCAAACAATGTTTGGCAATGAAAATTAATGTAAATAATACAAACAAATTATTTACAATTACGCTTCGTTCAAGTAAGAAAATTCTCTAGTTCAAGTTTATAGATATGTGGCAAAAATTACGTGTTTATAATAGTTTGGAAACTATAGGTTGTTGCACTAGTTATAGCAATCATATAAATGTAGGTTGAAATCAGTAGAAATGTTTGCTTTTGACATTGTTTAAATTGTACAGTGATTTGACTTTCTTCTTTTATTTACTAAACATTGCAGAAGTGTTTTCTTTGACTATTGAAAAAATATCGACCAGTTTTTGATGTGGTCGATGTGTACCAGCCAAAATTACAAACTCGAAATTGTTTTCACTTTGGGGAGTGCAATTGTGTTAGCGGGGCGAAGCGTCGTCAACTGACGATCGCAAAAATACAGACAGTTCGCGTCGAAAAGCGCGTAAAAGGAAGTCAATTGTCTGAACGGCTCTTAACGTCAACCGAGCACGGCAATTAATCGGCTTCAAGGCGACTAGAGATGCGTTCATCGGTCGCCGCGTGCTGTAACGTCACAATCAGAAACAGATGTTAAGGCATTCAGAAGGATTTTTGTTAACATGATCTGTTTGGAGCCTTTCACCTCATTGTGCCGACACCTACAGGCAAACACACCCTAAAAGCCATAATAAAGAGTTGCCGCCTTTAAATTTGCAAGTTTATTTATTGTTCACATAAGCAGTTGGGAAACGATTCTGTTAAGTCCATAGAAGATATACAGCCCATAAGTCTTTATTATCTGTCAAATCTACAATATAGTATTGCTTTAACAACTACGTTAAATATAAACTTATGTTTGGTCTTCGGATACAAAGACACATCAGCCAGTCCGAAATAGCGTTAAGAGCGATATTTAGTAAAGCGAACAAACAAGATAGAGGTAAAAGTAATCACAAACAAGAACAGTTACTACGATCACAATTATCTACTCTAGATGTATAAGCTGCTGCTGCTGGCGCCCTATAATTTGAAGTTTGAAGCAAAACCACTATTTTTAGAAATTTGGTTGCGTTCTTCAAACAACTAAAAGCATATTCGTCCCTTCATAACTCCATATTCTATAGTAGAATGCCAAAAAATGAGTAATAGTTGAAAATAAACTAAACAGCATTTCGAAGCTTAAACTTCTATCTGCCATTTGTTGATGGCTCTATTAAGCAACGTCAATTTTGTCAAAGTTGACCGCTTTGTTTAAACTATACTGACGTCATAACTTCAAAGCGGTCAAAAGGTTGCGAGCTTGATAATCTGAAAAATGTCGACGGGCAAAAAGAATAATTCTACGACAAAAATCGGAGCCTCTTGAAGTGACGAGTCTACAGTAATAAAACCTCAACAGTTAAATAAAACAATTTCTGTTTAGATCAGGTTCGTAGCAGCCAGCACTGTTGACACAGGTACATTTCTTGAGCAAGTGCTGCAACCAAACGGTGGCACATTGCGGTAAAGCGCTGTTATACAAAAGCAGAAAATTGCACGACCAAGTTGGGTATTTAAGTCGAGCTCTTGATTACAAGACTAGCGCTCTGTCGTGTTGGTCAACCTAATCCGATATGATGTCACTAAATCAAAAACGTTGCGTTTTGCCAACAACACGTTGTTTTCCACCTTGTCAAAGATATTCTAAAACCAAATTAGCTAATTAAGGTCAAAAATAGCTGTTGATGTATTCCCTCAGTAAATTATCACAGAAATATGATAGAGACAGCAGACAGAGCATAGACGAATTACAAACCACAAAAAGTAAATTAAATGTCTCAATTTAACAAATTAAAAAACAAAATTAGACATTACAATTGATTCATAAACACATTCAAAGCGTAAAGAGCAGACTGGACAGTTTTGGGATAAATCCTAGGTCCGTGCAAATGATAGCCCACCCATAACATGGACGGGATAAAAACAGCAAAAGTGGTCATTCAGCCCTAAATTAGCAAGAAAACTTACCTAGTACCTTAACGGATACGAAAACCAGTGATTACCGAACGGTGTAGGTCTGCCAGTCATTGTACAACACACCTAACCGGCAATTAGTGTGTTCTTTAAAAAGGTTGGACGGTTTCAAAATTTAAAACTAAGCAAATCTGGCAGAAAAAACTTACTGCAGTAATAAGATAGATATACAAATACCCACAAACAAACCGCAATAAAAGACCAAAAAACAAATCTGAAAAGCAACGGTCTGCACGCCAGGAAAGTAGCGGCAAAAAGGTGAAGATATCTAAACAAGTAGAGCTTCCACATCTAGAGGAGCTTCTCTCTTCTTCAAATACAGACATGATTGCAAGTGTTAACACTCAAACGAGCATGTATGTCCGACATATCAGCCAGAAGAACAAAAAGCACACAATAAGTAAAGAGCATGTACCAACACCTTATTGTCGTTAGTTTAAAAAACGCTGTTGAAAAGAATAGTGGCAGCCAAGTTACAGATTAAAAATCAAACTAAAAAGAAATTGTTAAAATAGAAGTGGAAAACGCCTTATTTTTAAACGAACAAAGACATAACTTCGCTTTGATCAATGCGTTTTTGTTGACATAAACCTTGAGTAAAAAAGGGCGACAAACATGCACGTTACCAAATTGATAGGAGAAATAATGCATGTTTTAATTGAAGACAACTAAGGACGTCTAAACTGAAACTAAGCGCATTATTAAAATCAATATTTCACAATTTAATACAGTGTTGCCTAGCTACGACAATTGCCGTCAGCAACAATCACTTAACAGCAGCAGCCCCGTAGCTCACTATACACCAGTTAATGATTGCGCTGCCAGATGATTTTTTAAAATCAATTTTAAGTTTCCTTAACGCATTTACCAACACAAATAACTCCAAAATCCGATAAAAGTAGATCAGTAAGTCGTAAAAAAACATTTTACAAATCATATTTTAAAACTATTTTATCGCTCAAAGCAAAATTTAGTTTTTCAATATCTTGGCGCAAGTGGGAATCATACCCGTGTCACATGATTGCAGATAACGTCATCACAGTCACAGTTTATTAGTCAGTTGACAATATCAAAAGGTTTGTGATGTTGCAACTAAGATCTGAGCGGTGTAACTTGATTTCAAGCGCGAGTCATTTCTCTATAGAAATGTATTCGGAATCCTTAATGAGAATTTTCCCATGAAACTGTTTCATTTTGTTCAATTGCAAAGGTAAATAAAAAGGTTGGATTCCTGGTTATATTCTGCTGACTCTGAAGACCCACACCAATACTCATGAACAAGTTTAGTTTCTACATTCATCTGACGAGTCCTCACAAGACGAAACTAGCTTATCGTAAATCACTATTTTTCGCACAAGTGTATTTTGGCTTTTGTATCTCTATGTAATACATAATGTAGTATACTGTTGTGATTTAAACACACCCCCTAGCTACTGAGAAAATAAATGAGTAATTAGAAACAGTCGGTGGTGTCGTATTGGTCCCGCCAGGATTGACACTACGCTTGACGTAACTTTGCACAATTATTGACCCATCTGAGATATAGATTTGCAATATTCTACTAGCAGCAGTTACCGAAGGTGATCTTGGCTAATCGCTATTAATATCATTCAACAAATTCTAATCGAACTCTTTACGTAAGTGGCAACAATCTATTCCACTGTACAAACTTTTGTTCAGACGCCAATATTAATTTATTTCCTACCAGAACTCTGGGTTAAATTTAACGATCTTAGACCAGGTTTACGCCGTTATGTTTTGTTTGGACACGGTTATGACAAAATTTATAACCAACTTTATAACATTTAAATCACACTGACAGATACCAGACAGATCACAACACAATATTCCAGCAAATCATAAAAAAACGACGTCAGCCAGATAGGTTTATCAATCGAGACACCGCGGTCAGTCGCATAACAAAAAACATTTAAAGGGAGGCGAAACCGGAGTTATCGTTGACCTGATGACGTCATCACAGTGATGACGTAACGGAAAATACCAAAAAACTTAAAACAATTGTTAGAGGTCCTTACCCTCTCTCCCTTACACGCGAGCCTGCCACAAAGCGGCTAAATCAACATCTCGAACTAAATTTTAGGGCTTCTAAAGCGGTAGAACCTCCCATTAGCTCATTAGGGTACGTGTTTCAACTAACTTTTTAATGTCTTCAATTACGAGTGTACCGATAAAAACGTAATTAACCTTGAAATAACGATCATTTTAGTTAGTTAACTTTACTTAATTAAACAATTACAGTTATAACAGACCGCCCAAAAGTCAAAGTAGTGTTAAGCTGTTAACCAGAAAGCTACCTAAGCTTCTTAATAAACTATTATGTAGACAACTGGAGAAAACAAGGCAACTCCAGAAGGACACTCAACTGCGCCTAGTAAGTTAAGCACAAAAAATAGAGTTTGCGAAAAATAGCTTTTAAACTTTTAAACAGTTGGTTGTTGCGTTGCTTTCGATTGCAGCTTAGCAATTACACCAATCGCACTATTTAACGCATGCCCAGGAATTTGCAATGCTTTTCTTGATTAACAACTGGGGTTTAATCCCTATTTATAAATTGAATTTGCTGTTGTTATGTTGAAGTACGCTGCTCTGGCTACTGCTACTGATGTAGATAACGTAAAAAAAAAACAGCTGAAATTACAAAACAATCAACATGTGAGGGAGACAGCATTCACTTTAAAGGGAATGAAATTGACTCAAAATTAAACCCACGCTTTGATACATTTGATTATCGTCCTTTTACAGAGGAATGCATGCACGAAGTTGACTTTTACTCAACAACTGCATATTTATGCAATATAACGTAGCCGAAGATATCGTTAATTGAATTACAGTAAATAAGCGTGGAGTCGTCAGTATTGCGACCTTGGAAAGCGGTTAAACTAAGTCACGTGAAACCGGTGTTTCCTTGTATAGCTCACGATCTGTTTCGATTTCAAATAGTTTACCGCAAACAATGCTCTTCAAAGAGAACAAGCTATGTAGGGTGGAGTCCACCATGACAATCCCATCGATGGCATAATAGTTTCGAAAAGACAATGGTCCAAAACTTAATGATGAAAATGCGAAAAGTACATACAAAAGCCATGTTTGTAGCACATTGGCAGTTAAGGGTCATCGTTAAGACCGTAGTAAGATTGGGAAAATAAACTTTTATGTAGACAATAGTAAGACTGGGGGAATGCGCAATGAAAGAAGCAGCTTTGAATAATAATTGGCCTCCAGCATAAAAGAAAAATTGATTGCTTCTGCATCACATATCATTTAACTTCGGCACCTATTATGTGGAGGGCGTCACGTACCATGAAAAAAAAGAAAAATTATGGCAAGATTGCATGGTTTAGTTTTGTATATGATCAACGAAAATATTTGTAGTGTAGCTTGTGATATATTACGGTTGTATTTAGTGTTGGGGTTATTCCTCTACTTTTATTGGAGTACATTACGCCCTAGGCAACTTATACTGCTGTAGATTACATTTGAACGTACATCAAATACTATACCGGCAACCAGTGATAGATTTAGTATGACGTAGCTGCATCGGTCTCCCCTTTTTGGAGAATAAGGTTCCCCTTTTCAGACATGTCCGACAAGCAATTTCAGGCTTTGAAACAGTGGTAACCTTCAAAGAAAAAGGTCTTCATCGAGAAGTCGAGCAGTTAGAGAGCCTCTCATGAATTCTAGCTTCCAGGTCCTAAAATTTTTAGTCCACACTGCCGGCATTGATTGCCTCATACACGTTCTTAGAATTAGCTGTACTTACCTTGAGACAATGCAAACTGCCCCAACATAATTATGAAGCAAAATATAAACCTTCTGACGAGGTTACCTTATGTTTCACATGTGATACGAAAACATTAGTTTGCTCAAATAGTCTGTATCAAGGTTTTGAAGACTATTCGTATTCAGTAACTCAGTTTTGCTGAATTGTGCAAAATGGCATTCTAAAAATACCTGACTATTGTAAATGAAATGTAAAGCCAATATATTCAATCACTTTTGAAAACTGCTTGTAGGAAACCTAACGTGCTGTCAACTGTAATCGAATTGTTAACCCTATTCACACATCGTTTGATGTGAAAACAGAGAAAGGGTGATACAGATCAACTACACAGTGATAATGTTAAGCGGGTTGAGAAAATCACGTGACTTGACACAGAGGTGTTAACAGCCCGCTTATTTGTCATTCCCACAGAGTTTTGATTCCAACTTGGTCATTTGTGAACAATGGCAAACCGAGCCGCATCCTGAATTGCTTTCGCAAGGACTTGGACAGAACAATAGATAACTTCTTACGGATTTTTTGAAAACTTAGTGCCCTTGACCAGCGAAGATGTCGAGCATTTTTGGTAAAAACCGTTGCCATAAAAATTAGTCAGTCGCATAACAGAAAAAGATTTTTGACTCCCCGATGCTATAAGCAATTAGAGTTGTAACTTGTAAATTTCTTAAAAACTGAAGTACATGCTTTCCAAGCTTAACTGTTAACTAACATCAAATAACACACTCCTTTGTCTTTCCACGTCAAGAGAAGTTCAATAGACATTTCGTGTAAAACAAATATGACCGCCACAACACTTATAAGTGATTCTTCATCTTGTGTGTGAGCATAATTTTGTTTTTTAAATTTGTGTGCTTGCGTGTCACATAAAAACCCGTTTGTGGATTCATTCATGCGCATCAGCTCATGCTCTGTTTCCGAGTCTTTTGTCCGACTGGGCCGCCGTGACAAGTGAACTGCTCGGCCCAACCACCTGTTAGCCACAAAAATGGAAGAATCCGGTAAAGTGCCTTTCCGACGGACGCAACAAGCAAACTTGCCGCCTTTTTTCTATGCACTATCTCTTTCGTGCTGAGCGCCGAGCAAGAAAACTGTGATTACTGTTTTTAAAGTCTTCCGTAAAACTCGACACAGGAATTGAACCCGGGTCTACCGACTGTGAAATGTTCGCTCTAACCACTACACCACCACGCCGTTTATTATTAGGTAAAAGATTGGAGGAGCGTCTCACAAGTTGCTGCATATTTCTAAGAATTTCTGGGTACAGGTCCCCCAAATACCTTCTTCGAGCCACTTACATGGAGTCACCCCTAGCCCCATACAGCAGTTCTTAAATAGCATAATGGTCATTTGCATACAAACCTATCATAAAATATCCTGCAGCTTGCACGCAAAAACCAGAAAACCACAGTTTGGCAAAGTTTAAGAAAATACTACTATCACGATGTAATACGCATAGAAAAAAAATTTAAAAACAAGAGTAGTTTATAAATATTGAAATCAAGAAATTTTAGAACAAGTTGTAGACTTTACGATGAGGTTTCCGCTTTGTCTATCTACTGACAAAAAGACTGTAATATCTTTTAGTTAATAGCAGCTTTCTTTTTTAAAGACAGGAAATTAGAAAATTGAGGGTTAATTACAGTACAATGAAATTGTAGCTCAAGTCCAAAACGTTTAAATCAAGTTGTAAGGATCGTCTGAAAACGATCATTGCTTTTTGTTTTCGCTTTTTAATTTAAGCAGCAACCGTAGATATCCGCTTTTTCACATTTGCTGTTAGCTTTTGCGCAGAAGCCAGGTCCAAGGTCTAGATGCCTTTAAATCGGGAGAAATATTGCAATGTAGAGTTGCTTAAATGTTCAGTTGCTGGCAGTGCAATCAACTTGAAAGGTAAATTTACCGCTATCATCAACCAATTTTCAGCCTTCACTTCTGCTTCCACCATTTAACTATGATTGCAAACGTCAATTAATAACTTTCATATGTTGTCATTGTACTTCAACCACTGCCAGCGAATGCTATCTTTAGCGCGCGCATTTAAAATAAGGTCAAAAAACAATCTCTCCATGATTTAAGTTGGTATACTTATTAAGGAAAATCGCATTTTAATCTGTGAAATACCCTAATTGCGATGCTACAAAATCTTAAACACATGTTCGGAGCGGCCTCACTCAACAACCTTATGGAATGACAGCCTTAATCCCCATCAAATGAACATGACGCAAAATACAACCAGGAAGTTATGAGTCAAATAATGCTCTTATCTCTATACTTGGGCTACGAGAATGCCTCAATGACGTAGTGTGAATTTTAAGTTTCAAGAAATCTATCCAGGACAGCGAAATGCCATAAGGCTGGCTCTGTAGCTGACAAAGCACATACAACGTGGGTTTTCAACCTTTTTACTCTCGTTAACCGCTTGGTAGATTCTAAAAATGCAATTTACTGCCTATTACATTTAACATCGTTTCAGGAGCAGCAGCAATCGGCAGTAACTTGCATTTTGAAGTCTTGTGTTTAATATGCAATCGCTTCTAGAAGCGTACCGCGAAATATCACTATTACGTAATAAAGCCAACTGTGTCTGGATTGCAAAAAGGTAGCAGAGGGCAAACCTCAGACGAACGGAATGCGCTCAACATCAAAACGGCAGCACATGCGGAGCATTAAATGTGCAATGAAAACAAATCGGACTTTTGTTAATCGTAGAAATTGCAAAAATCTTTGCTAAATGCATGTACATGTTTTGTTAAATTTACACTCGAGAGATAAATCTACCGCAAATGGGAACCCCTGTCATACAAGATTAAAAAGATTTACAAGTTGAAATCTACATACTGCTAACAACAAGACATATTTAAAAAAAGTGATAGCTAAATGCATAATATTTGTACAGTTTTCCCAATGTTTTATAAGCCACAGCGAATCAGTGTTGGCAAAACAGATGAGCAACTGCACAAAATGAACATCAAGTTTTTTCGGCTCCTCAACTCATTTACCAAGGCCATAGTGAACGCATTTCCGCCAAAAACAAAAATAGTCCAAGCGTACGCTTTAATCGATTGCAATGGGACTTGGGTCTTAATAAGTAACAACGCGTCGATGCCAGGAATAGCCACGTAAATTTCGTAACTATTTTTCGTTCTTCAAAAGGTGCGCCTCAGGAATCGAAACTTGGACACCTGATTTCAGCAGTGTTGTAAATGAAGCGGAAACTAACGGTCACTAAGTAAAGTGGAAGTACCTCGTAACTACCTACTAATCAGCTCCTAGCTTGGGCCAGAGTAACAGACGACTTCTTGCTCGAAAGTAAACTCTCCAAACTTTGATTGAGAGTAATTCCTAAACATCAAAGAACATAAATAAAATTCAAAACGCCAATATCAATTCCAGTATACCTTCAAAACCGGAAACTATCGCATGGTCTCGTAAGCCAGCTGAATGACATTTAATTCACAAAAAGGCGGCGCCAGATTTATTAAAACTTTCAATCTTGAACAAGAATCAGAGAGGTTATGCAAGTGCAGATTGAACCTTCGGAATGAACAAGCAGAAATTAAGATAAACGCCGACAATTCACAAGCAGTAACTAGTGCTAAATTAACTACTAAATGAGACATAATAGCCTAATGCGATAAATGAGCAAAAATTACCCACAAAACTTGAAGTGTTAAAACGACAGGGGTCGTGGAAGCACTTACAGAGCTAAAATCTAACCCCATATAATGACAAAGTCAATCTTTTACAAATATCATTTGCATCACTACCACAAGAGCCAAATAAAATTGACCAAATGTTTGGTGTGAAAAACAAAAAATAATCTTTGTTTATAAATTTTTATGATCACTGGCGAAAGAGAAGACGACAACATGTCATGGCTGTCATCTTGAAAAAATTGTTGAAAAATTTAAGTAGTAGCAACATAAAATATGATTACAAACACATGATGTCCGAAAAAGCTGATCTCAGACCTGACACATAATTGGTTCCTCTCCTTCAATAAACAATGGTGATGCCATTTAAATGAAATTTTTTAATTGAAAAAGAATTAAAGTTGGTAGCTGGTAGAAGGCTTACTTCTGAAAAGCAATTATGGGCATCTTGTACCCAGTTTATTACTAACACATTCTGAGGTCTACCAAAGCTTAGAGAATTAAAAGAGACTATTTTACAATAGTATGAATACTTCGTCAATTTTTAGATCTTTTTTTTTCGGCTTATTACCGATTAGGGGTCGCCAAAGCAGACATTTGCATTTTTATGACATGGCATTTGCTTTACGGTTGGATGCCTTTCCTGCCACCAGCCCGCTCTTCGGATGGAAAACTGGGCCACCTGTCTTCCACATAAGGTGGGGGCATCCCGTTAAGTGCCTTGCCCAAGGACAAAATAAGCAAACTTGCCGGCTTGTTCTCTGCAATCTAACCTAAATGCCGAGCGCCAAGCAGGGAAGCTGGGAATACCATTTTTTAAAGTCTTTTGGTATGACTTGACAAGGGGATTGAACCCCAGGTCTACCGACTGCGATGCGGACGCTCTAATCACTACACCATTGCGTTGGTTTTGAAATAGAAATACAAAATCTACCGCGCAACTATAAATTTCTAGACAATTCTAACGGAAAAATGAAAGTTTCTGTTACACCGCAATGACAATTCAGTAACTATTTCAGACACCTGTTTTAGAGTTATGATGTAGTTACAGTTGCAATGCGATTTAATGGTGAAGCCGAATTTCTAAATTAAAACTCATTCAGAATAAAAAGCTACCCATCTAAAACAACACAACAGACTAGTGTGAGAGAATTGGTAATTGCTCATTGAGAGATCAAAACAAAAGCCCTGCCTTGTTTGTGCGTCTATCAAACGCAAGAACAATTAATACAGCATGAGTGGCACGACCGTACCATGAATGAAAAAGCAGAACGGTCGAAGTCCATAAATCAAACAAAAATTTGAGGCGACGATGGTGAGCAACTGTTGAGTGTTGAAGCCTGGTGTAGTTTCAAAGCTTACATACCAGTATGGACGTTTTGTAAAGGGAGGGAAAATTAAAGCAAACACTATTTCAGAGGCCACTCAGAACTTACAGGCGTTTTTGGGTCAAAGTTTGAAGACCCTATTTAAAGCGAAAAAGGGCTCAATAAACATCTTTCTAAATACGCAAGTGGGCAAGTGTACCTCACATCAATCCATGAAAATAAACTGCTATATATGGGCAGCAGTTTCTGGCCAATTTTACCTTTTACAGAAAAGTATTTTTGATGCACGTTACAAATGTTTCGACTTCTTTCCCCTAAACAAATCCTTGCAGCACTGCAACACTTGCTTATTTCAGGCAGCACTAAATTAAAATAAGCTGTAATAACTCGGCCGTTGGCATATGTCCTTCTACACGTGAAAGCTACAACTGATTTAATTTGAAAAGTGGAAGTAAAAGAACCGACAGCAATTTTACAAGCATTAAGCATTTCATTTTAAGCATGTTTGTTTATGTTTCAATCTCTTTGTTTATTTTAGGTGGCGGACACGTAATTTTACTCACATCGGACAGTTGGCACTTATATCGGTGTGATAGCATACACTTACAATTTTAAAAATTACAAATAGTAAATCAGAAGGCCTCTAGTTTTAAAGGATTCTATTACGAGGCAGGAAACCCCAAGTCCCCAAAGTAATCTTTCAAGCCCATTGAGCACTGCAGAAGTATTTTAGTTCACTGAATTAGACAGCGATTTAGCTTCAGCTTTCTCTTGATGGTATGCTTTATTTTACACTTTGCTTTCAATCGTGTAAAAGTCTCACTTAGTTATTCAAACAGACTGAGTTTATATCCTCTTCGTAGCGGCTCTTGCTGCTGAGTATTAACACAAAATATTTCTACCATAAATACTGATATCAAGCAGGGAAAATAGTCCTAGGCATGCGGTGACGTCCTCAAAATGACAGCAACAACAAGCTATGTTTATATCAACAGAAAAATCAACCCAGCACTAGTCTCAATTTTATTTCGAAGGCTTAAATCACAGTAGACCTGCAGAGTTGTGGTCTTTAGTTAAATATCTGGGGCGTGACTCGTAACCGATTGGTGGTCTGGCGAAAGCAGACGGTCTTTGCATTACATGCGATAAAGAAAAGATGAAAGCAATTCTAGACAGAATGGAAAGCCAGTTAAGTAGACATTGATTACACATTACATCATCAAGATAGGTGGTTAAAAGCAATCAATGGCCAAACTTTTGAAACGCTTTTTTCGTTACAACTACTAAGGACGACTCATCACTTTTGCGCCAGTGGCTACTGGTAACCATGTAGGTCAAACGCATAAGAAATCTATAAGTTACGTTTTTCTTGTACGAGTAACACGCCAAAGCCATACGCTAGAATAGGGGGTCTGTAGCCCCCTGCGTGAAATTTCTCGGCCCGTGAAAGGATGAAGCATCACGTGAATTGTAGCCCGTGTTCGCAGATAGAAATTATTGGTCGAGACTTATGAAATTCATGTAAACATTTTGAAACATTTTGAAATGAGGCCGGCCTCGTAAGCTGATCTCCAAACACAGAAAAGATCTTCAAGTTTGTTTCCAGACAAAATTGGCAAAAGAGTCACCGAGAAAACGATGACCTTTAAAAATAAAGCATTTTGTTTGTCAGTCCAACATACAATCATTCTATAAGCTCTGACTAGCCAGCGAAATCTTCCACTATTGTGGAACTGAACGTCTGCAAAATAGAATACATAACCCTTGCGCTAGAAGAGTACAAATACACCAGAACTGCATGAATTTAAATCAAAAGTAATTTATCGGCCATTACAAAACCAAGCAAATTAACACTCACTTAAATGAAGAGTTAAATTGACCATATTAGGGTACTGGACTTCGTGAAGCATCGTTCTGGACTGCCACCATGTCGCTACTTCTTTATTATTAAAATCCGTTAAAAAGCTGGCGTCGTGTCGTTTCGATGGTTTTGAGCTGTCGCACATGTGACAGGACTTTGTTACGCCAGTCACGCCAGTCTGTAAGCAGAACTGTTCCGGAGGAGTCCCGCATGTATCGCTGGCAGTTACTGTCTTTCCAAAGGCTGCGTTTACAAATGGCGGTAAACATCGTTGTGCGTCTCCGCTTGGTACGTAGCAATGATCCATACCGGCAATGCAAAACGTTACCAACGGCAAAATTAGAACAAAAAGTAAGAGATTAATATTAAAAAAGTTCTTAGGTACATTCATGTCTACAAATCTGAACTGTATCGGAGTTGAATGCTTTCTTCACTAAGCAAAATAAACCTTTAGACGCCGCTTTCCAGGTGTTTTCTTTGGAATTTAATACTGTCCACTAAATATACAAAACTTGACGGCCTGCCCGCAACGTTTAAAGCAATGAACAATATATCTAGCTTGACATTTATCAGTAGTTTAACTTTATACTTTGACCACAACAAAAACCAGTTCTGTATTTTCACAAAAAAAGAAATTAGAAACAAGCTAGCAACAAAACGACGTGCTTCTTTAGTAAGCAAACCTTAAATTCCAGATCCTTTTCTGCAGATTAGCAATAGCGCTAACTCAAGTTAGAAAAGTTTGAACTGTTGGCTCTAAAGTCGAAACTAGCGTTACTGCTCCCCTAAAATACAACTAGCCTTAAGCTTGAAACAAAAGCCTTGAAAATATACCTTCATGCCTTGGAATACCTGCACTAGTTATTCAGTCAGATCTCTGAATACCAAACCGAATCAAGCTTCCACCAGATTAGCTCTATCGAGCCATATTATGACTTCACAAAATCGTCAATTCGGTCAATTATCCGCCTTTTTTTTACACCACTCAACGACTTGAAAGCCTTTTTTCTTTGCGTTTTGTCGCTTTCCAGCGTCACGACGCCATTGAGAACTCTTAACCCGGTAAAACCGCGCTAAGTAATTAATTTCTAAAACATTACAAAAACTGTACAACACTTTGCTCATAGAATTTTTCATAGTTTTAGCTTGTAGTTGCTTGAAAAGTAATTTCAAAACTGTAGGCAAACATCAGAAAATTGAGCCAAGAAGCAGTGCACTTTGTATCAAATCTCAATTAGGAAACCAGACCTGTTAAACCCGACATGCAAGGAAGCATTCAAGTGAAATTTAGCTCTGCAAAAGTCAGACTTCTCACGAAAGAGTCGAGACTTTTGAGAAAGAAAGCGTCAAAGATGAGGAAGTAATTGCCCACTGATGGCTAATTAATTATATTTGCTTGAAAGTAATAGAAGAGCGTTTATAAAGCTTTTTATTGTTTGCTTACATATTTTATATGCACACAAGCAACTTTGGTTCAAACAAAATTGAAATTCATGAATACACTGCAAATTGACTTAGACGTACTTCACAGAAGTACCACAATTAAATGGGGAAACCACCTTCAAAATCAATGCATTAAAATACAGTAGGCAATCGTAAATTTATTTGAAGAATGAAAGCATTAATATTGCTAGCATAATGATTTTGAGTGTACATCCTATCAGGTACAGTATTAGCATTATTGTATTTAGTCCCTGGCTTTAACCAAAAAACGGAGAGGCATCGCAAACTTGAAATTAATATACGATGACGTCTTTAGACTAAAAATAAATCAAACTTTGCCTTCTTCCCCAGTAAAGGTTGTTTTGCTTCCCCGCCTAAACTCAATCAAAACTCTATTTAAAAAAACTTAACCTTTGCTGCTGCCCGAGCGAGCATCTAAGAAAAAGGTCGGGAGAGAGCGATTTTCGTTGACGTCATCATATTTTAATACTGTTGCACAATCAAAAATTAGGAAGAAGCAAAGACGCTTTTCGACCCTCCTGGCTTGTTCGCCACGATCAGTAATTGAGCAATGTTTTATTAACCTCTATTAGGTGAGCTAACCCAAAACCTGTCTTTTTGTTATGATGGTGGTTAAAGCTGTTGATCTGCTACCAATCATCTTATATTAAAAATGGTACCAATTCTATTTTGTAATTGAGTGCCAAACGTTTGTTGTCAACATAGTATTGCTAAGTTTAATTGCTATTAACAATGCCCATGTTTCTGATTTGAAAAAGTTTTATGCTGCTTCAAAGAAAATTACAGGCTAATTGAATTGCAGGCTTTCTTAAAAATGATAGGGGTACCTTTATCGCCGAGTAGCTTAACTAAAGGAGACTGCATTTCATCCTGGTGAAATTATTTTCAAAGTGACACTCCAAAGCAAACTCCTATCTAACAGACCTAATCTTTAAAACAATAGTCGGCAACGCTCCAGCTTAATAGCATAGGGAGATAGTATAGGGGGAAATCTGGTACGTTTAATCGTCGTGCCTTTGAGAAAAGCATTTAGCAGTATTCCTCCACCTCTAAGTGTTAAACAGGAAACGGGGCTAAGCGTTCTCCTTATCATGGTAGCAATTGTCGTAAATTCATAAAACTAGACCTATTGGATAGGGGGAATAAATGTTAAAAATCCGAACCGCTACATAACACCGTCCCACTAATTAAGGACAAAGGCGTTTTCTGAAAAACATGTTTATCATAAAAAACGCTCGCGATTACAGGTTGATTTCCAAACAGGTTTTCACCCTAAAATCCTCCCCTAAGAAAAAGCGAAACCAACAAATTAAGCACAGCAGCCAACAAATTTACCCATCTTAACGTAAATTTCGTCCCTGGCGGTGGTACAGTGTATCTAAAAACTAGCATTCAGAGCACGAGCTTGTACGCATGAGCATTTCTCACTAAAATAAGTAACAGTCAGGTTCAATCGAAGCAGCATTTCTTCTTTAACTTTGGATTGACATTTTTGAGGTCACTCCGGGTGTCACGGACTTTAGTGACACTACTGCTACCAGGCCGACCGAATTCATGCTCCACAGCGGTATGTCGAGACGAAAGAAAATAGGCTTAGCTTGACCTAAGCCGAAGTGGATGAAGATTAAAACAACTTGTTTGCGCCTCTCCAGACCCATCAACATTTTTGGTGTTGTAGAAAATCTCCTGTTTCCCGTCCGCTCTCGAATTTTTACTTTTCTTCGCCTCAACTACAGGGTTAGAACGCGAAGTTGCCTACTCCAACATGCAACGTAACCACCCTTCAATCACTCTTCCTCACGTTAGCGGTGAGACTTACGGGCCTGCAATTTGTGCTTATGACTGGATAAAAATATACGATGGCTTCAGCCAAATCACACGTTGCTGAGTTTGCAGTTAATGGCGTCATCACGCAAAAATGAAGTCAAACGTGGCCATGAGCAGGATTGCTTTCATGGCGTTTGCATGCGGACTTATTTTAAAATCATATAAAACACCTTTTTTCCCCACCTGACTTGTGTCTGGAGGCTAACTTCGATTCAAAGGGTTGCTGTTTCAAACAGTACCGACACTCAAGATCAGTGGTTAGGAGAATATCTAAGATATTTCACACGAAACCATGTTGCACAACCAATTGCTTTATTGAAAAAATCCGTACACATTAACCAAAATAAACAAAGACAACAATTAAAATTTTAATATGAAGAAGTCAACGTCGTATTGACGGGTTCCTGAATGAAGCTTGTTGAAACTATTACACGGAGATAAAAACCTTTTGAATAAACGTTTTTTTATTTTGAAAAAACTTTTCACTGTTAGCTGTTTCCTCACCTACAGTAATAGAAACTAAATTAAAAACACAGCTGTGATTACTACACTTTATTATTCTAAAAGATAGACGAGCCAAAATATTATTCCGAAATAACGTGATTCCAAAAAATACAATGTTCGCAGTAACTACTCTTAATTAACAGTTTGAAAACATAACACGCCCACAAAAACATCCAGGACCCCGCCTGGAAAAGGGAATTCCAGTGATGGAGAGAGGAATGGGACTTTACATTTAATCTTTTCCACTATTAATTTGAAGAACTGCTAATACTTTTCAATAAAATATGTTGTAACTGGAAATCTAAGATTGGAGCCATGGGCTGACGCCACTTCAGCATTAGCTCACCGCGCTATTCCCACCAGAAGCTGACTGAAAAACTGATGTCAAGCGATCGTATGTAATGCCAATGTTTTGGGGGGATGTACATGACTTGACCAGGTAGAAGTAGGTGCTCTTCACAGTGCAAATCATCTGCCTCTTGAAATTTCGGAAACTTGAAAAGATCAGGATTTTCAACGTCTACTTGGCTGGTGTTGGTTAGCACACTTGCACCACCGTGCGGATACACACAAGCAGAATATTTGGGATCATACAAACGAACGTATTTTCGACCAACGACCTAAACACAAGAATAAATTTTTAGGGAGTACAAAGGCTATCATACCTTCCCTAGGTTTTTCGCAGAATAGTTTAGCAAAAATTGCATTCTAAGAAATTGCAAATGCATGCTTTTGCTGCACAAAAAACTCCACATAGCCTTGCTACCAACGGTTCCAAGTGATCGGTCGAAGTTTAAACTCCAGATCATGCGACTACATCAACTTCATTGCAGGGTGGTTCGCATATGCACGATCTGCAAGTGTAACCTGAAGCGCTTTCCGTTGGCAACTTGCTCGAGTGGGTTGAAGCGCCCTTTGCAGGACAAACAATGTTTGTGGTTACCCCTCCTCTTCCTCGGGATGGAGGTACGGCGTGAAAGGACAAGCAATCGCGCTTTCAAACCTTATACTGGCAGGGTTGTCGTGCCAGATGGAAAAGCGCTCCGAAACTCGGTCAACTGCTTGTGGTAGAAACCCGTTGTGTCAGCAAGTATTGCTTCTGAACAGTGTAACCGCTCTTGGCTTTACGAAATCCGGAGCTTTGAAGTAGTGATCCCTAGATCACCTAAAATTTCTAAAGGTTCGAAAACATCTGCGGAAAATCTAGACTACTTTTTTTTTTATGCAAAACGACTGCTCATCGGCGCTGATTTTGACCTATTTTCGAACATTTGTTACTCAAATCACCATTAAAACCTGTGTTTTTGAGATCAATCGCTCTCTAGTCTCTCGCCCCGATGTTGACGCTTAAACAAACTTTCGTCTGCCAGCAAAGCACGACAACTTTTTTTTTGAGATCGACCGCTTTTCGACAGACGCTGAAACGGAACCGTCTATCTATAGGCCCTCACAACCAACAAACTTAATTTAATTTTTAAAAAAATTTTCTTAAATCCAAATGTAGGCAGTAATTTCCCAATATGAGAAATTTTCCTCGTAAAGGCAACGCTGATACTGTCATTTCCCAGGATTTGTCAATTTTTAAAAAACTTTCCCAATAACCCTTTAGGTAAGCAGTAATTTCACGAGATGTTAGAAAATTTCCCAAGTGGCAACGCTGCTTCCGAACACAACGATGTTCTTCATTGTTCTTGTATGACTTTCTCATGACCGTAAAATCACAATGTATGATATTACTGTTTAATTACTTGACCAAAAAAGGCGAATTGTGGTGAACTTGTTTACGTCAAAATAAAGAAACTTAAAACTTTTGCGTGGTCTTGCAACGTGTTCAAACGGATGAAACTCGTGTTTTCCAAGTCACATAAATTAACAAAAAAATCAGCTTTCACGGTCGTACTTGCTTGAATACTTCGAAAAATGACTGCGCAGCTATGGCGACACTGCGTAGCTCAATGCGCAGCGCCACCGTCGCCGTTCTGCGGGCCTGCTGGAGGCACGCTCAATAAAATAACATGCAACCGGGAGCTATGGCATGCTGACATCTTTTTCATAGCTCTAAAGCATGGCCTGCACTGAAGCCAATCGCGACTTGCGATTGAGCCGAAAAAACAACGAACAAAGAATTAAACAGCGCTTTGTGTCAGTGCAAACCAGGCTATACAAGGCAATTACCTGCGCCAATAAATTATGCTTTGGATCATGATGACAAGGAGAAACTGTACCAGCGGGACCAAACCAAGCATTGATGTTGACGTCATCATCGTCGTCATCACAATCACGTGATGTAATTGAGCAATAATCTGGTATTACTATGTCGTTTCTTAATTCCGGAATCTTTAAAAAAAATGTAATCACGTATTACACCTATCGGTTACCAAAGCACAACCGGTGTTCATGTCCTCTTTGTAGGTTCACTGCGCTCAAGAGCCAGACAACCAAACAGGGAATTTGCCTAAAAGTGCTTTTCTCTTGCAAAACACAGAGTAAACAGTGATTCTACAGCAAAAACGCTATTGAGCGCCCGAACATATTTTAACCACGAATGATCAAACTCTGCTTTTATATTGGATTCTACACGCTCAAGGTATCGCTGAGCTGCAAGCAAAAATCTCAGAATAATATTTTGATATCTTTGGAAAAACCAACAATTTATAAGATATCCTTGTCATAGTGAAACATGAAAAAAGTGATTTATTATAGATGCAAAAAATCCCAGTTACTAACACGTCGAAATGTCCTCATCTGTTGTTCCCAATTTTGGTCGAAATCACCCTTGACCAATCTTCAGTGCAATAAAAAAACCCAACCTGATCAAATAGCTGGTGCTGGGCCAGATACCCTTTCGTAATTTGATTTGAAGAGATGTATTTGTCCACAAACGACGCAACGGTCATCAGTTGCTGTCCCCATTCATCATCTGTGTATTTCGTTCCCACTTCAACCGGCACTGTACGATGTCCTGCCACTTGCTTCAAGTACTCAGGGCTGTAAAAGCATGATGACTTACGAGGCATAAACTGCTGGCTTTGCATTAAGCCAGCTGAGTTGGCAAAGGAAATCGTGAGGCGCAGAGAGGGCCAGCCGTGGATGCGGCTGCTACTGTTGGTTGGTAATCAAACCGCAGATTACAATTTACTCCGTTTTATACCACCCGGGACGACTTGCCAACCGGGGTTAGAATAACAAAGCAAAGAAGCGGATTCTTAAGACATATTTACTACCCTTAAGAAAAACCAGTTCAAACAAAAAACAGCCTTTGCGATACCACAGGAAAAATGTTTATGCAATGTGCATTCAAGCATGATGTTGGGGTTACGTCACTTTAGTGAAAAGAGAAAGCGTAAACGGGCATCTGAACGACTAGTTTATTTAGTTATAACATCTCAGAAACACTAACACCATTCGTAAAACGCATCCTAATTTGATTAACTGCAGTTGCGTTTACCGCTCCTATTCCTGGAATGCAGTCACGCAGGAACGGTATTTCAGATCACACCGTAAAACCAATCAAACTAAGGATAAAGAGAAGCAGTAATCCATTTCGAACCAATCAGAAATAAAAATAGCAGACTTGCAGTCCGGTATTCAGCAAGGAACGCCATTGGTTGGGGCTCTAAAATCGTATTTTACGTCATTTTAGGTCAACTGTGGCCTTACCTTATCGAAGTTGATGCAAGTACAAACGGTTGGTAGCATCGCAGCAACTTCAAATCTCTATAGTACTAAAAATATTTGGTAACCATACACTACACTACCTCCATCGGGCACGAGCTGGCCAGTGTTCTATGCAACCCTGTAATATTACTGGTTGCTTCATCTTCATACATCGGTGAAACGTTTCAAGACTCGGAGAATTGAGAATTGGGATCCTATGATCCTTTCGAAGGCGGATATTGTCGGTAGCTAAGAAACCGAGAAAAGATCTTTTGCTTTCCTGTTAAAAAAGGAAAAATAAAAACACGCAAAACTTATTTGCAAACCGCTAGAACACCATCAGATCAAAAAGGCTGCTTATCCACGCCATACGTCTTTGTTTGTCCACGTTTGGCTGATCTACCGACATATCACACGATTTATTACGGCAAAAATTTTTACATGTTACAAAAGGAAGAGCACAACGAATTTCTCTTTACACCGACTAGTCAGTGCATCAGTCATAACCATTAATGCTATGAACATAGCAACCGGCGCGATGGCGTAGTGGTTAGAATGTCCGCTTCGCAGTCGGTAGACTTCGGGTTCATTCCGTAAGTTGAGTCATATGAAAAGACTTTAAAAACTGGTATTCACAGCTTCCCTGCTCGGCGCTCAGCATGAAAAAGGGATAGTGTGGAGAACAAGCCGGCAAACTTGCTTGTTGTGTTCTTGGGCAAGGCACTATAACGAAATGCCTTTATATGGCAGACAGGTGGCGTACCCATACTTCACCGGATTACAATCGTGAAGTTGCTAACCCAACATGTCGTAAGAGGCGACTCTTGGGTACCCACCAATGGCAGTCCGCCTTGTTGGTGGTGAGACTGCCAGTCACTCATGACTGGTTCAAAATGGGCTGCCATCTTTCTCCTAGCCTAATTTCAATGAAGCTGAATTTCCGTTCGTGCCGTACCTCCATCCCGAGGAAGAGGAGGGGTAATCACAACAACAGCATAAACATAGCACAATTTGAAATCAAGCGCACATCAAAACTTTGAATCAAATAAAGCAACACCGGAACGAGCCAAAATTACACTGGACGTTCTCAAGCATTTAACATCAAGTTTTGGAAAGGAGTAGGATATAGGAGTAATAATAGTAACCATTATGATTCGGCAACGCCTGCTAAATGAGATAAATCGTAGCTGCTAGACATCCCTTTCCAATATCACATGTAAATTAAGACCCACACCGAGAGCCTATTCAATCATCACCTTTTCAACCAGGTCATCACTCTTTCTTTTCTGCACAGCTGGTTTGTAGACGTCAATGATCTTATAAAATATTCCATCCAATATAGGAGCACCCATTAGTAACGCCATGTCACATACACGGCAAATTTCCTACATCAGTTTGATAGTGAATAACAATCTTCGTTAGCAACTGCAGTGTTGCAGTGGTAATTGCTGTGGACTTCGAAACTTCTAAGATCCAAGCTTCATTGACATACCGCTGGTATTTACCGTAAGGGCATACAAATTCGAAGTGTAGTGTTGATTAAATAAAAAGTATTACTCGAAATCGAATGGATAGCAGCAATGGCAAACGAGCACTGAGCTAGCATATGAAGGGGTGCAAAAAAAAGCTGTAAATCTCGACTTCATAACAACTTTCTTCATCAAAGCCAAAGCACAAAGTGTTCGGTTCATTTAAAGCAACATAAGTCACAACAAAGCTATACCTTCTAATTTCTACAAACACTACCTTGCTCTGAAGCATTTTTAGGTTTTATTTAGTCTACTCTTTCCAATTGCAGTTTTGACAAAATAAAAGTAGTCCGGTATAAAAACGTGCAAAAACCGGCCTTCATGTAATTAAAGATAAGTAGGCTAAAAGAAAAATCTGAAGAACATTTTTGATTTCTTATTGTCTGTGGCTCGAGGAAGACATTTAACGATAGTTACTGCACAACAATTATGCTAATGGAAAATCTGCTCAACATTTTATTTCTTGTTAGCTCTGTCTAGCAACAGGTTCAAATACTAAAGCTTGAGGAAGATATTTACTTACAGCTACCACATATTTAATCTGGCAATATTTAGAAAAACAAGAAAACAACTAATTAAAGTTTATTCACAGTGAAATATGTTGGAAGTACATATACTCACAGACGAAAGGTCCGAGTTACCAATACTATGGACCATTAGGCCAGCCATCGATAGTGCTTTAAACAGTGATCCAATTGAGTACACTGCCCGGCATGTATCAGGTACATCTTTCCAATGTCCTGTGTTTAAAGACTCCCAAGAAATATCGATTACCTGAACAATGTAAAGGATTGAACAAAACTATAAAAGTATCACAACGGCAAACGTAGCAAGATTAATTGAAGATCATATTGGTTGTCAAAAATCTGCATGCAATGTTGCATTTGCTGTCAGGCTCACACTTGGGGTTCAAACTATGACTTGAATTGACAGCAGTAGCTGAACGCTGATTAGAAGGCATAAGCTATTTTAATCTTCTGCACTTTTTATTCTTCTTGTGTAAGTGGAATAACTTATCATCGCCATCTTAGCAATAGAAACTAGCTGGATAATATCACACCTATTCTTGAGAGTGACGAGATAGCCAGTGGTCAATTATGTATAGATCAAGTTGTGGTCATTCTCACTTCAGAGCAACAAGGGCATGTGCTGATAGCATCGTACACTGCTACTGCAAACAATGCAACCAAATGGAAAATTGCTGAAAAATGCTTTCCATGGGCAAAACTCATGCAAGGCTTAAACTTTTCCTCTCAATTACAACACAAAGTAAAGCTATTGTTGTTGATTACAAGATGGAACTAAGCTCTTGCTGCTAAACAATCATACCTCTTCAGCGACATCTTGTAATTGTGTCAAATTATTTTCGTAAAAATGTGTGGAGCACTGCTTCAAAATACAAATCTGAGCTTTGTCAATAGAAGAATCAGAAGGAATCAGTAAATCTATTTGGCGTAGCATCTCACTGCTGGTGGCAGGGAGCAATTGGATTGTTTTTTTGTACTTTTGTTCCATTTTGAAGAAATAAATAGAAAAAGTTCAAAAAAGTTAAGGGTGGTGTCCACCAGAAACGTAATTCCCAGATATTTCTGCTGAGCTAAAATCGAATCCTGGATGTTCTACTTGATATCGCTCCAAAGTCAACTTCCTTTGCATCTGATCAAAAGTCCACTCATCTGGAGCAAACTGCCCATTACTGAAGAGCGACCTCCAACATGGTGCTAAAAATCAATAATACAGTTAATAGAACCAAGACTTGTCTAAACCAGTAAAATGAGTTGGGAACA